>JAEQBH010005420.1:0-65984 GCA_016808115.1 Tetrastigma voinierianum | reverse complement strand
GTCCATTTACATATTCAAAAACGCTATCTGATTACAAATTCGCGATCGAGTGCGGAACCTACAGTGATGAACCCCTACTCGTGTGTTGGCCCTGAAGAATGCGGAAGTTCTCGGACGTCTTCTCCTGTACCTACACGGATTAAAACCCGTGCTAAGCTTTACGCTTAGTGGGAAACGCCTCTGATATGTGTACTTTCGATTATAATAGGCATATAACAATACGGTATCAAAATTTCATGCATTGAGATAATGGACTTATACAAGTAATTATCGCACATCACGGACTTATGCCTCTGACGGACTTATGCTTATTCTTATAAAAGTACGTGGGTACTACGGGTTCATTATACGAGTACGTAGGTACTGCGGACGTATATTATATTCTGAGGACTTATATGTTTATTATTCGAGGTCTCGTAGGAATTCTGAGCTTACTCTTATTCAGAATTACCCGTACGTATTACAGATCAGAACGATTCACCATAATTTCCTCTTGTTTATTCTTCAGATTATTATCATATAATTACTGGGATACCCAGACCAGTACTAATAAGCGATAGACACATCATAATAATATCCAAAGATATTATCTGATGCGGAAGCGAGTTTCGAATCTGAGCAGGAGTGCCATAGCACTAATCGAGCGGGGTGCGTGCGCACTTAACGGGACGAGAGATGAAGTACTGTCGAGTGCCGGCACTAGCGAGATGCCGAAGTACTAATCGAGTGCCGGGAGCACTAACGGGAATGCCGAAGTACTAATCGGGAGTCTTGGAGCATAACGAGAATGCAGTACTGTTGAGTCTTCGGAGCGCGCTAACGGAATACCGAAGTACTAATCGAGGCGAAGTGCTATGTCAATTAATAACTGATCTCGGGTATTTTTATAATTATATGAGTTCAGAAATTTACTGTTTTAGAATACGGCTTTCTTAGCCACATTATGTGTTCATGACAGATCGTATTTCATATACGGAGTGGAGTATGATCTTTTATCATCACACCTTAATCATGTATTCTTATTTTTCTCTATTGAATCTACTTTGCAGAGGTGGAATCAATCAATCGGATCATCAAACTAAAGTTATGGCATTTTCATGCCAACTAGTCGATTACCGATTTTGCAAGGTACAGATTGCACTATTTATTTTCCAGTGCCCTTGTCTGCGATATTTGGCACTGGATATTTGTACTACTAGAATTTACAGGTGCTAAGGGTTCTATTCAACTGGAATCACTTACCCCATTGGGAACCAGAAACTGAGATCACACGTCCGAAACAACTCGGACTACACTATGATCAATTGATGCAGGAAGTGGGCTTGCACATAACCACACTTTGAGTGGATTTTTATACCACTTAGAGTCAGAAATTGGAGATACCCTCTCTTAAATTTTGGTTCTCCTTGAAGTCTATTTTACGTAGCCACTTGAATCACTCAAATCGGATAAGAAATGAGGAAGTTATGGCCAAATTACGAAAACTGGTCAAAACTGGGAACAGAGTAGCAGTCCTACCGGTAGGACTTTAAGTCCCTACCAGGTGGGACTTGGCTTAAATGACCGATGCGATATTCTGCCGGTGGGACTTCAATCCTACCGGTAGGACCTCAAAATCGCCGAATTGGGTATTTTCACCCATTTTCATACCTTATCCTCCTTAGACCACTCCCTAATCGTCCCTTCAAATCAAAAACCCAACATGGAGATCCCTCCCAAGAACTCACAAACACTTTTAATTTGCAAAAAGGGATCACAGGATTCATACCAATTTTCACCAATTCTACAAATCCTTGGAATTTTTAGGGAGGATTCCATATCTACTCATTATATGAACTAGGGCTTTTCAACGAAACTTCCCTTAAATCACAGAGTTATAATGTTTGCACAGCAAAACCCTAGAGATGAGATCAATTTAATGTTCAATGGAAACCCTAGCAATAGATACTCAAGTAATTCTTACCAAAAACATGCTAAAATCCACCAGTTTCCATACCAAGGTCAAATATCCATGCCTTGGTTTGCTCCTCCTTCCTCTTCTTCTTCTTTCTCTTAACCTCCTTCACTTTTTCTCTCTCCGTAGGCTTAACGTTTGGAGACCAAATACATTTTTAGGTCTCCTATCTTTATAATAAGGGTTTTAAATTATTTCTTTTAATCCCCCAACTTCATTAATTACATTAAAGCTCTTATTATTCATACTTTGTATAATCATATTAATTCATATATTTGATATCACTTTTTTGTAAATCACACTTTTGCCCTTATAATTTGTACAACTTAGGGTTTCTAAGTTTTCATATTTTTCGATTGTTCGAAAATTTTAATTTATGCCTACAAAATACCCTAAACATGTTGAAAACAACTAGGGTATCTTTCGGGGTGTTACAATTCTCCCCCCTTAAAATATTTAGTCCTCGAAATTACACGAGCCACGAAGAGCGGTGCGCCTTGCCCTCATTGTCGGTCACAGTTCCCATGTTACTTCTTCCATACCATGATGTTGCCAAAGCACTTTTACAGTGGAACTTGCTTGCTATACTTTATCTTATTTCACGATCTAGAATAGCTTTGGCTCTTCATCGAAAGTGAAATCTTCTTGTACTGTATATCTTGGTATTAATATGTGTGATAGGTCGAGCGATATCTACGAAGCATAGACACATGGAATACATCATGTAATTTGGCTAACTCCGGAGGGAGTGCCAAGCGATGCCTTCTTGGTCAACTTTTTTCCAAAATCTCATGAGACGATGAATCGTGGACTCGATTTCCCTTTGACAGCGGGTATCTTTTTCCACGGAGACACTTTTAAAACACTTTATCTCACTTCATACTCTATATCTTTTCTCTTCAAATTAGCATAGACCTTTATGCAATCATGACGACTGTCCTCTGGCGAATAATCGAACTTTTCTTCCGTGTCTTTTACTAATTAAGGACGTAATCTTATGCTCATTAAATACATCCGACACGTAGGGTTCTACATCGTCTTCATCTGAGGCTTCATACGGGGCCATACCAATGCGGATTGATAAGCTGTTATAGGCAAATTCCATAGTGGAACGATACTTATCCCAACTTCCGGGAGAAAATCTAATACACGACCCGAAGCATGTCTTACAATACACGGATCGCTCTTGATTTGTCAGTGAGTTTGTGGATGGAAAGCGATCTTGAAATTCAATCGTACGAAACGTGTAACTCTTTCCAAAACCTTGCGTAAACCACGAGGATCGCGGTCGGACATATCGTCTGGGAACACCCATGTGTCCGACGATTTCATTCACATAAAGGTCATTAAGCGATCCATAAGATGGTCGAAATCCAGTCGGTAGAAGTGAGGCGAGACTTGGTGGTCGGTCCACTATTGCAGTTGCATCATGTTTCTTTTGGGTGAGGGGAAAACCGGATACAAAATCCATAGTTATGTTATCCCACTTCCATTGGGGAATCGGAAGGGGATTCAATAAACCGGATGGTACTTGGTGTTCAGCTTTTACTTGCTGACACGTCAGACACTTAACCACATACTCAGAAATGTCCTTTTTCATCCCTCGCCACAGTGAGATTTGTTTTCATATCACAGTACATTTATTACTTCGGGATGCATGGTGAAAAGCCGGTATTGTGGCTTTCACATAATATTTTCTTTTTCAATTCCATATCATTCGGTACACATAATCACGTTTCTTGTCTGACGAACCTCGGCTTATATGGAAAAATCGATCTTGTCTCCGATCTTGACCCGGTGAGCCAATTCTTGTAACTTGTCATCATTTTACGAGCATTCACTATCATTTTGTCTTAAATCCGATTATCACATTCAATTGACCAACAAGGCTCCGTGGTCAAATCTCGATCGTAATAACCAAGGTCGGAAGCGGTAATTTCCTACTCAAGGCATCTGCCACTACATTTGCTAAGGTGGTAATCAATTATCCCAGTCATAGTCTTTCAACAATTCCAACCACTTAAGCGTTGCACTCTAGTTCAAATCTTTTTGAGTTAGCAAATATTCGGACTCATGATCGGTGAAAAGGGATTTCTACATTTTCTCCATATAAATAGTGTCTCCAAATTTTCAAAGCGAGACACTATAATTTACTAACTCAAATCATGTGTGGGATAGTTTTCTCATGCGGCTTCAATTGCTGAGCATAAGCCACCACTTTCCCATCCTGCGCATCAATGCATCCCGAACCTCCTCGAGCATCCTTTGTATCTTGTGTAATCCCACCCAGTAAATTTGAATCAACAACTGATTGCTTCAACCGATATTCTTTTAATTTTCAAAGCGGATTGGCACTTATCATCGGTCAAATTTCACTCCTTTCAGAGTAATCTTATGAAAAGTGAGGATGCTATAGCTGAAAAGCCTTATTACAAATCTCCGATAATAGCACCTTTAAGCCCGAAGCTTCTTATCTGGTTATGTTAGGGAGGTTGCCAATTCACAATTGCTTGATTTTCTTTTGGATCCACTCTATCGAATACTGCCAGATACAATATGGCCTAGGAATGACACTTCCTTAAGCCAAAAATCACATTTACTTAATTTTGCAAACAATGATTCTCTCAAAGTTTGCAACACTATCCTCATGGTGTTCATGTTCACATGCATCTTTAAGAATACACCAAGATATCATCCAATAAATACCACAACAAACCAGTCAAATAGGGGCGGAAAACCTATTCATCAAGTCCATAAACGCCAATTGGAGCATTGATAGCCCAAATGGCATGACCAAAAACTCATAATGGCCGTAACGGGTTACGAGGCTGTTTTTCGGGACATCGACTTACACACGAAGTTGATAATATCCACGCAAGTCTATCTTCGAAGACACTTGCTCCTCTCAATTGATCAAATAATCTTCTATTCTTGACAGCGGTACTTATTCTTACTTGTTACTTTATTTGTTGCGGTAATCAATGCACATTCGGAAAGTGCCATCTTTCTTCTTAACAAACAAAGCGGCGCACCCGGTGAAACACTGGAGTCGAGGCAGAGCCATATCCAGCCAGCTCCTGTAGTTGAGTCTTCAACTCTTTTAGTTCTGTTGGAGCCATACGGTAAGGTGCCCTTGAAATAGGAGTCGTTCCCTGAACAACTTCAATAGAGAGATCTACTTCTCGTTCAGGTGGTACTCCCGGTAACTCTTCGGGAAACACGTCAGGAAACTCCCTAATCACAGGAATATTTTCTAAATTTACTTGTTCTCTTTTGGAGTCAAGAATCAAAGCCAAAAAGGCTTCATAACCTTTTCTCAGAAAACGTCGGGCTTTCATAGCTGACATAATTTTCGGCACGGATTCAGATCGGATACCTTGTATGGTTACTTCTGACAGGTCAGGACATTTAAGCAAAACGCTTTTCTTATCACAGTCGACTATGGCCTGATGTTTGGATAACCAATCCATTCCCAAGATCAAATCAAACTCATGAAAAGGCAAAGCAATTAGATCAACCGAGAATTCCCTATCATGGACCATTAAGGAATGACTCTTATACACACGGTTGACTGGCTGCTTGTGCCCAAAGGACTTGTAACAAGCAGGTCATAATCTAACAGCTCTACTGCAGGTAGTTTATCGCTCATTTGTTCTATGCATATATATGAATGTGTAGAGCCCGGATCAATTAAAGCATACAAATCAATATCAAAGAGAGTGAATGTACCCGCAATAACCCCTGGTATGTCCGGATCTTCTCGAGCTCTCATCGCATAAGCTCGTGCTGGGGCCGTAGTAGGAGGGGCGACTTCTTGTCTCTCGAAGCATTACCTCTATGCGAGCCGCCCGTCCTTTACCCCTACTACGAGTGTGAGTACACTGTGACCCTCCTCTACCACTTCTGGATTTCTAGAACTTCCAAATCCTCGCGGACAGTTGGCTATCACGTGCTCGGTACTCCACATCGAAAACAACCTCAGTTACTCGTGCAAATACCATATGATGCGCCTGTGGCAATGTGGGCATACGAGGCTTTCCTCTTGTCAGTTGAGATGCCTCGGCGGAACTTTGTGTGTCATGATAGGTCCTTGTCTCCTACCCTTATGCATTGGACCACCGTCTTTGGATCAACTTGTGACTCTCTAGGTCTTTTCTGAGAGGAACCCCTCTTGAGAACTTTTCTCTTTCTTTCTTTCTTGACTCTTCGATTTCAGTTTCTGATTTTATAGCCGCTTACGCGGTGATAAAAATTGACAGATTATATAACAGTAGCGACCCGTGAGAATTTGCTTTTGATAGATTCATGAGGCCCTCCTCAAGCTGTCCCACATGAATTTTAAATGGGACGGATTAGAGTGCATATTCTGGCTGAATTCTTTCTCATATTCGGCCATTTGTCATTTCCCTTGTCTTAGAGTCAAGAATTTCTTCCCGTTTTGACTCCTTGTAATCATCGGTGACATGCCATTATTAAACTTGGTAGCCAGTAGTCCCATGTAGCGGATGCGGGATTAGTCGTTTCTCAAAACCAACTTCCACCAATCATAAGGTACCTTGCAGCAATGAAACTGCACATGTGGCCTTTTGGTCCTTTGGACATTCGTTCATCTAATACCCTTCCGAGTTTTCAAGCCAAAACTCGGCTTTATCGGATTCTTCCATACTTGTACCATGGAATTCTTCCACTCCATGCTTTCGTATTGCATCCTTTCGGAGCTGCGTGGGGCGGTGGTCGATCCTAGGACCCTTGCCATATCTGAGAGACTTTTTACCAATGCTTGATTGAAGCATTTTCATTCATCATCGTTATTTCGGACGGAGCGGAGCGAGATGGATCCAAAGTTAGCGCTTTATTTGTTTCATCTTATTCTTGAGAATGGATCCCATTCCTGAACCAATAAGCGAGAACAAAGACATCCGCATTGAGCTGACACGTTCTGTAGGTGCATCGAAATCTTAAACACTTTCGAGAAGCTTTAAGCCGGCTCGATACCAACTTATCACGCCCGATTCGTTGACCCGAATGGCGGATCGAACGAGTCGGGCGAGACCATACTCTATATCTTGGGACTCTTATTTACCTGTGAATAATTAGACATTTAGTATATCCAAGTCTTATAATATATCAAAATCATATACAAACGTCAAATAAAACTACCAGTAGTGGTGTTTCTGATGTCAATCCTCTGTACCAAGTCCCGTTTATATTCAAAAAACTATACAATTACAAATTCTTGATCGAGTGCGGAACCTACGATGAGCCCTACTGAAATATATTTATTACTGAAGAATGCGGAAGTTCTGGACGTCTTCTCCACCTACACCCAGTTAAAAACAGTGCTAAGCTTTACGCTTAGTGGAACATATATCTGATATGTGTGTACTCGGTTATAATAGGCATATAACAATAACAGGTATCAAAATTTGCGCCATGCATTCGGATGGACTTATACAAGTAATTATGCTTATCACGGACATGCCTACAACGGACATGCTTATTCTTATATAAAAGTACCCGTAGGTACTACCCGGGTTCATTATACGAGTGCGAAGTGGAGTCTTCTCGGGCGTATATTATATTACAGGACTTATATGTTTATTCAGGTCTCCGCTGGAATTCTGAGCTTACTCTTATTCGAAGAGTGCAGATGCATTATTACGGATCGAGCGATTCACCATAATTTCCTCTTGTTTATTCTTGATTATTATCATACTATAATTAATAGGATACGAGACCCGAGTATAATAAGCGTGTAAGACATCATAATAATATCGGAGGAGTATTATACATACAGTGCGGAAAAGCAGGATTTCAGTGTGAGAACGGAGTGCCATGGCACTAATCGTGAGGTGCCGTGGCGCGCGGGACGAAATTAGAAGTACTAATCGGGAGTGCGAAGCACTAGGGATGTAGGAGAGTACTAATCGGGTGCCGGGCACTAGCGGGAGTGCGAGTACTGTCAGCGGGGAGTGCGGGGCACTAACGGGAGTACGAAGTACTATTCGGAGTCTTTGGAGCACTAACGGGAATCTTAGAAGTACTAATCGGGGGCGGAAGTCTATGTCAATTAATAACTGATCTCGAGGTATTTTTATGATATAGTTCGAAATTTGCATTTTTAGAATCTCTGACTTTCTTAGCCACATTATGTGTTCATGACAGATCGTATTTCATATCTGAATTGGGTATGATGCGTATATAATCACACCCCTTAATCATGTATTCTTATTTTTCTCTGAATCTACTTTGCAGGAATTGGAATCAATCAATGGTCATCGAACTAAAGTTATGGCATTTTCATGCCAACTAGTGTTCTGGAGTTTTACCAGGAGTACAGATTGCACTATTTATTTTCCAGTGCCTTGTCTCGATATTTGGCACTGGATATTTGTACTACTTTAAATTTAAGGTGCTAAGAAGGTTCTATTCAACTGGAATCACCCCATTCGAACACCAGAAACTCAGATACGTCGAAGCAACTGGCGGCCCACACTATGATCAACTGATGCAGGAGATGGGCTTGCATAGCCACACTTTGAGTGGATTTTTCTACCACTTAGAGTCAGAAATTGGAGATACCCTCTCTTAAAGTTTGGTTCTCCTTGAAGTCTATTTTACGTAGCCACTTGAATCACTCAAATCGGATAAGAAATGAGGAAGTTATGGCCAAATTACGAAAACTGGTCAAGCGGGAGCAGTATGAGTCCTACCGGTAGGACTTTAAGTCTACGGTGGGATAACCAAAAATGACCAGTAGCGATATTCTGCAGTAGGACTTCAATCCTACCGGTAGGACTTCCAATCGCCCGAGTGGGTATTTTCACCCATTTTTCATGCCTTATCCCTGTGGACCACTCTAATGCATCCTTCATCAAAAACTAACATGGAATCCCTCCCGAGAACTCCACACAAACACTTTTAATTTGCAAGGAATCTAGGT
Organism: Tetrastigma voinierianum; assembly: GCA_016808115.1. Taxonomy (NCBI): domain Eukaryota; kingdom Viridiplantae; phylum Streptophyta; class Magnoliopsida; order Vitales; family Vitaceae; genus Tetrastigma; species Tetrastigma voinierianum. Next base: position 57,087 of record JAEQBH010005420.1, on the reverse strand, counting down.
TCATACCAATTTCACCCCAATTCTACAAATCCTTGATTTGGAGAGTTACCCATATCTACTCATTATGAACTAGGGCTTTTCAGCCAAACTTCCCTTAAATCTAGAGTTCCTCAATGTTTACTTTAGCAAAACCTAGAGATGGGAATCAATTTAATATTCGATGGAAACCCTAGCAATAGATACTCAAGTAATTCTTACCAAAAACATGCTAAAATCCATGGTTCCATACCAGGTCAAGTATCCACTTTGTAGTTTGCTCCACCTCCTTCCTCTTCTTCTTCTTTCTCTTCTTCTATCTTTTTATCTCTCTATATCGTAGGCTTCTTGTTTGGAGACAATACATTTTGGTCTCCACCTCTTTATAATAAGGGTTTTAATTATTTCTTTTTAATCTGACTTCCATTAATTACATTAAACTCTTATTATTCATACTTTTTAGCCTCTAATCTTATTAATTCATATATTTGATATCCCTTTTTGGCAAATCACACTTTTGCCCTTATAATTTGTACAACTTCCGGGTTTCTAAGTTTTCCCTTATTTTAACTTGATTAATTTCTGAAAATTTTAATTTATGCCTACAAAACCTAAACATGTTGAAAACAACTGGTATCTTTGAGATATTACACGCATTCGACCTACTTTGATATATAAATTGAATATATCTTTAAATTTTGAATAATTTATAAATACCGATACATCTCTAATATATCCGTAAAATCCAAGTACTAATATATCCGTAAAAACCGATATTTTTATCCTTGGTTCAGCCTTGTCAATGTGAATAATAGTTAAAACTATTTGGGCCTTATCACTTTGAAATAATAGTTGAAAGCATTTACACATTTCTTTGTGGGTTATATCATGATGATTGAACCTCAACCTCTGAGGGTTTTGGTTAGAGTTACTGATATTAGTAGTGTTTGGTTCTATCAATCTTAAAAGGAATAATTTGTGGCTAACCACCCATTTGAAAGTCTCACATGGTTTACTTGTTTGATAATTGTTAAACTGGGGAAAAATGTATTTGATTTTGGAATTAATATGAAAATGTTCTATTTGAATTTGATATGAAACTGTTTGGATCATATTTGATATGAAATCGATTTGAAATGGATTTGAGAATGTTTTGATGGAAAATTTTGAATGTTCTACCACATTTGAATGCAAAGGTTTTGTGGAAAGAAAAATATCCCTTATTTGTCATATGATTGGAAACTTTCTAATCCATGAAATTGTATTAATATTTCTTATTGAACTTTAAGCCCACTCCCATTCATTGACATCTTTTCAGGTATATTTAATTTGACAATGAGAGATTGGATAGGATGAGAATCATATCATCAGTAGGATTTGATTTTGGAATCCTTTATGGACCATGTTTAATTGATGAGTTTATGTTTATTTGGATTATTTGTTCTCAGAATTGGTTAGAAGGCTATGAATATTTGTCTTGGAACATTTATGTTAATTCATCATGAATGTTGAGGATTAGAATTCTTATTAATATCGAATTTTGGATATGAGAATTGGTGATATAGAAAGTTGCGCATTGCTTTGAACAAGTGTTTGGTAATTGGACTCGATCCAGTTTCAAGAAAGGAGGATTTGTGTATACCTATTTGATCCAAGAAACTGTATTAGTATTTCTTATTGAATTTTAAGCTCACTCTCATTCATTGACATCTTTTCAGGTACATTTAATTTGACGATGAGAGAGATTGGCTTAGATGAGAATCATATCATCATTAGGAATTTGATTTTGAATCCGTTATGGACCATATTTTAATTTATGAGTTTATGTTTTATTTTGGATTATTTGTTCTCGAGTGGTTAAGAAGGATATGAATATTTGTCTTGGGACGTTTATGTTAATTCAGCATGAATGTTAAAAGTTAGAGAACTTTTTATTAATATGAAATTTTGGATATGAGAATTGGTGATATTGAAGGTTGTGCATTACATTGAACAAGTGTTTAGTAATTGGACTCAATCTAGTTTCAAGAAATGAGGATTTGTGTTGTTTCACACTTCGAGTCTTCGGGCTTGAGTTGTGGGTGATAGTCATGCCCACAAGGTGAGTTTAGTCATTATTGATAAATATAGTATAACAATTGATTATATTTTTCATTAGTTTTTTTGAACTAAACTTTGCTACAAATGTAAATTCCACAAGGTGTGTTATACTATGACACTTTTACACATTAGGAAGTTGTTCCTGAAACTATTTCTCTACTTTAAATGTGTTATTTGTATCAAATAAATTATTTTTTTATTTTTAGTTTGGAGATTTGATAATAAAATATGAACAATTTCTTAGCCAAATTTTCACTCTCTCTGCCTAAATGTAGAAATATAATATAGATGTACAAATTATAGATCTTTTATTTGACATGATAATCAAAATAATATTGTAGTAAAGATTTAGTAACGCGCTACATTTTCCTTAATTATTTAATACAATTGATCAAATTCAAGCTCAAAAGCCTAACTATCGAGAAAGACGTTATGTTAGGTTGACAATAGAACAACGAAAATAATATATACATGTAACGGATAATTGAAAAAAAATGAATAGTATGGCGTTGTTGGGAGCTACTTCGTAGGCATGGCCTCTACACAAATGTTATGGGTGATATTATATTATTTACCTCTAATGAATCACATCTAACTATTGACAACCCACAGGGTGCACAAAATTAAATCTTTCTAAGTTTTTTGTTACATGTACGTGCTAAGAAATAACTCCAAACTATTTTTAGGTAGGTGAAGTGATATGTCATAACATGTGCTCTCCTTTAAATGATTGAAATAAGAGACAAGTTTGTAGTTTCTATGGTGCAAAACATTTCCAATATGAGCCACCAACCTTTTGTTGTTACAATGGACAAGTCATGCTTTTTATCCCCCAAGTCTTAAAAGACTTTTATAATTTATACACTTCTCAAAGTGAATCCACTTTACAATTTTGTCAGAGCATTCGAGCTTATAATAGCATATTCTCATTGACATCTGATAGGTGTATTTTATACCAGTTTATATGTCATTAATCTCTTATCATTTACATGTTTTTAATATTCCTTCAATATACCACTTCACACATTGTGATGTCACTTGCGGGCCAAGCCCATTTTAGCCTAACCCCAGGCCCTGATACACGTCTATAAGGAAAAGCCTTAATTCAAGGGGGATTGGAGAGTTCGAAATTTAGAGAGAAGATGTAGAGAAAGCAAGGAGAACGTGAGATCTACTGAGGGGGAGGATCAAGTCCATCTTTGAAGAGGAGTTTGAAGCCTAAACTTGCAACCAAAAACTCGTTTAATCTTCATATTTTTCTTCTTGAACTTTGTTTATTTTGAAAAAGATATTCATTGGATTGTTTATGGTTATGGATAGCTAAATCTTTCATCTAGGGAAGATTGTTTGGAACCCTAATCGTTATTTTCCTTAATTCATATTGAAGTTGTGGTTTATTTTTATATATATGTATACGCTTGTGAATGAATTGATGCCCGATTCATTTAATGAATGAATTATGCCCTAAGGTTGGTGGGCTGAGTGAAACTAATTTTAATTAATTGGATCTTCAAGTAGCATTTTGTAGAGAATGTAAGGACCAGGAGGTGATTAATCCTCTACTCAATTTGAGGAGGAACTTTCGGGCCTGACATTGGTTGAGGAAGATGAGAATGAGCTTGCTATAGAGAAAGAGCCGCTAATGCAAGTTAAAGAGAAAAATCAAGGAATAAGAATTGAAATTTTTTTGGTTGAGGTTGAGAACTTCAATTTCCCCATTGATTTTGTAACTTGGGGCATGGAAGAGGATCGACACGTCCCATCTATAGGAAGACCTTATGTCACCCGCAGAGTCAGAGTGTGGACTAATACCAAACATAGGAGATGACCTTGTTGGTAGGGAAAAGTAAAGTCGACCTCCACGAAAAGCATGCCATATGGATGCGAGAAGGAGGATGTCTGTGAAGGATAGAGCTTACTTCCACCCATTGAAGAGCATGCACCTATGTTCCTTCAAGAAGACCGCTTGAAGGATTTAAAACTGTGGCTAACTCACACTCCACCAAAGAATTGGCATTTGAGCTTGTATCGACAATTATGGAGGTGGAGAAGGTAATCCTTGTGCATTATGAGGATAATGAGGAAGTATTGGCCATGACTGGTGATAGGCCAACCTGAAACTCTTGGACTTCTCCAAAGAGTTTAGTTAGACTCTAAAAACGAAGCAGCTTCTTAGGACGCAACCCAAGATTTTTACCTTTATAGTCTTTCAGTTTTTCATATTTGTCTAGTTAGCTTTTCAATATTTTATTTTTGTTTTAACTTTTTCAGAGAGACCTGTTTCCTTCTCTTATGCAATTCTTCACACTCCGTGACACACCAGAGAAAATTGGTCATTGAAGCTGATTCATATTAGGAGAGTTTCATTAAGCCCACCTCAACTTATGCCCAATGATTACACTAGATTATTGAAGGGAGTCCTCTATTCTTACTCTTAATATTCCATACGTTGGGAACAATGCATGTTTTAAAATTAGGGGGTGTCCACTTATTTAAAAAAATTTCCTGTATTCTTTTTGTAAGTAGTGTGGTTGGAGTGTTTATCAAAAAGCCAATGATGAAAACTAATTGAGTTTATATTAGCATGGGGAGTTTGACAGGTGTTTTTCACAAAAATGCATGATTCACCCTTTTGTTGGGTAAGTTTAGCTACATACCCTCAACACTTTAAAGCACAAGTCACTCTCTTATAATTTTTTTGTTGGGCTTAGTGGATTAATGTGAACACCATTATTTTGATCTCTAAGAACTCTAGAACTTGTTCAATTATCTCTCAAGGAAAAATCCTAGACAACTTAGGAAATAGGAAGTGAATTAGGCCATTTTTGGACCGTTTGAGCCTTTATGTCCATCCCTTAGTCCTCCCATACCTCGAGCTAAGAGCCTTCTTTGTGAACAAGACTCCTTAACATATATGTTTTCCTTAAATTAAAACCCGATTTGCCCATAGCATGTGAGTGTTGATTCATTATTTGCAGCTATGTTGGATGGGGTGATTGGTTGAAGTGATAAAAAAAGAAAAGAAAAAAAGAAAAAGAAAATAAAATAAATTCAAGGTTGAGTAAGTTTGATTTCATAAGGCCAACTAGTTTGGGAGCTGTTGACCCAAAGCTCGCTAGGGGGTAGGTAGAAAGCTTAAGGGAATTAGACATTGCCCTACTCTTATACCTTATTTGTTATAGATATGAATAAATGGAGTTTGATGATCAAAGAGGAATGTGGAATTCAATAAGTTTGGGGGTGATGTGAAGTGGTGGTGAAAGCTTAATGAAGATTGAAAGAAAGAAAAATGCATGTCTATGGGTAAATTTGAGCCTAAAAAGTATCCTTCATCATACCTTAAACCCGAGCCATGCATTACAAGCCTAATAAAGACCTATTGATCCTAAATGTTGGGAATTGTCTACTTTAGTGGAGAGAGATATGAAAAACAAACCTATGGAGTCTCAATACATTTAATGTACAACGATCCATCACATAATCGTGTTTGCATAAAAATATCCGAGTTGCAATTGATTAAGTTAGGAATGAGAGCTCACACACGCACGCATAAGAGTTGTGACCTAAACAATCTCACCCTAGGGGTTAAATCTTTTCTTACAATTCACATAACCTTGATTTTTCTCCAAGTTATTAATTTGATATGATCATTGAAGCAATAGACATTCACTTAAAGCCTAACTCACTCAAAGTTGTTTTTGGTGGTGTTTTTTTCCTTTGCTTGAGGACAAGCAAACCTTCAAGTTTGAGGGTATTTGATAGGTGTATTTTATATCATTTTTTATGTCATTAATCTCCTATCATTTACATGTTTTGAATATGATTTCGAAGGTTCTAAGGTGTGTTTCTCTCATTTTGTTGATTAGGGAAACTCCAAAGCTAAACAAGCGATTTCAGAACCAAAATGGAGCAAAAAGGTAGCAGAAAAGTGAAGGTACGACAAAGCAAGCCATGTCGTGACATGAGGGCATGACAAAGAAGGAAAAATTCCAAGATTAGGAGCCATGCCGCAACGTGGGATATGACGTCATGACGTGTGAGAGCAACGTTGCTGCTTGACCGAATATTCCTTCAACAAATCACTTCGCACATTGTGACGTGAGTCCTTCACGTCGAGGCGTCACTTGTGAGCCAAGCCCATTTCAGCCTATTCTAAGCCCTAATCTTGCATCTATAAAACGTAAAAGCCCAATTCGAGGCGAGGGGAGGGGTGTCGGAGAATTTAGATTTAGAGAAAGCATAGAGAAAGCAAGGAGAATACGATATCTACTAAGGAAGAGGATCAAGTCCATCATTGAAGAGGAGTTCAAAGTCTAAACTTGCAACCAAGAACTCGTTTTATCTTTGTCTCTTTCTTCTTGAACTATGTTTATTTTGAAAGACATATTTATTGAATTGTTTATGGTTATGGATAGCTAAATCTATCAGCTAGGGAAGATTGTTTGGAACCTAATGCATTATTTTCCTTAATTCATATTAAAATTGTGGTTTATTTTTATATATGCTTCTGTAGTTGTGAATGAAATGATGCTTGATTCCATTTATGTGAATTGAATTATGCCCTAGGGTTAATTAATTGAGAGTGAAAACTAATCTTAATTAACTGGATCTTCAAGTAGCATTTTGTAGAGACTGTAAGGATCGGGAGGTGATCGGTTCTCCACACAACCTAGGGCTTTTATCGTAAGGATCGAGAGGTGATCGATAAAAGACCTAGAAGGGATTTATTTAATATTGCTCCTTATACCCTACAAGCACTGGAAAGTGACTAGAGGATGAGTAGTAAGAAAGTGGAGCCAACATGCGTGAGTTGAGGATCCACACCTTTGACCCTTAGACAATTATATACACTAATAAACCATGGCTCAGGGCTTAAAAAGGGAAACAAATGCATTAGGAACCATCAATCAACCCTAATATCACATTCCATTAGAGTTCATCGTGTGTTCAACAGCTCTCATTAGTTTCAAATAAAGGAATTTTGACTCTTTGGATTAGTAGCTTGGTTTGATTAATACAATCACCTTTTGAATTTAAGATGGCTTAGATAATAGAGTCTCAGTGCAAAGCTCGGTGCTTGATCCAGTTAAATGGCTCGCGCCTTCCACGTAAGGATCGATATTCGAACTCCTAGAGTCCATTTTACTATTTGTTGATCCATACACTTGTGGTAGAATTGCATAACATAAAAAGTGTGCAACAACATCATTTGGAGTAAAGTTGGACAAAGAGCTTGCAAGTTCAAGGAAAGGGATTTATACATTTCTTGTACAATGAAAAATATACCATGACCTTCTATCTTTATTACCATCAAATGATTCCCCATGCTTCTTTCAATTATATTTCTACGATACTAATATTGAGATTCAAAATAGATTACGTGTTCTAAAAAATGTTACACTTAGTGAGGCTATCGTTCATCCATTGATAAGGGTATTGCTAGAAAACCTATATGCTCAATTTTTTCGCCGATTAGAGAATCCATCATTAGAGTCCTTTGAAATTCATATGCGAAGTGATATGAAATTGGATCAAAGAGTATACAATTCCCCATTAGTTGATCAAGTTTTTTTTTTTTTATAAAGGGAAAATACACAGTCATAATCTTACAAAAACAATTAGAAGACAATCCACCATAATCTTCAAAACTAATATTTGTAACATCTTTAGGGAAATTCGACCACCAAGTTAGCACTGGTCATATAATACCAATACCTTCTTAGCTAGACAATGCGTAGTTCTATTTGCTTTTATATAGACATGGCGGTATTTATAAATATTTAGATCTCGAGATAACTTCGAATATCACTCCATTAATATCTTAATAGAACAAGGGATGCTAATCCCTCTTATTGTGATAGTCTATCACTATTTTGGAATCACCTTCGATTTTTAAGCTTAAAAACCATTGTTATTTGTAGCTAAAATACCATCCCTAAGAGCCATACATTCTGCAACAATTATTGAGGCATTACCTAAATGTGTACAAGCAAACATCTTTATAATACCATTAGAGTCTCTAATGACCTACCCTGAATCACTCTTACTCCCTATCCTTGATCCATCAAAATTCAATTTGAACCTACCATTGATGGGAGGAATCCAACGAATTTGTTTTTCAAGCACTCTTACGCTAATCCATTTATAATTCCATCGATTAATCAAGTTTCATATTGAAGGGAAATAATCTAACATAGGTCATGAAACGTGATATTGTAGTTCATACAAATTCAGGTATATTATTTTTTACTTTCACTAGAGTAGTAAGGGACCAAACATAGTTAATTTGGTTAATTTTGTGTTTTAGGATGGCATAAATAGTTAATACTATAAAGGATTAATCCATTGCTATGGGAAGTCCTTTGTGTTTCTCCTCTCAAAGATGAATAAAATTAATGACTCATCTCCAGTTACAGACAGGTTCATTGGAATGAAGTCACGATAAAAGAACATAGACACTTCTACAATGAGCAAACAATTACTTGCTAAAAAAAACTAAAGATTAAAAATTAATAATTTTTTTTGGTATCTTAGACTGTTATTAACATGTTGGTTTTCGTTTTTGGACAAGAAACTCATTCAATATTTTTATGACCCTCATTTAGTTTATGATTTTTAGATATAATTAAACTCAAAAATTTTTTATTTTCTTGAAATAATTATCCTTACATTATTACTGATTTTGTCTTCGATTGTAAATTAAAGCCCAGGAGACTATAATGGATAATTAAACATAGTAAAATTTCTCGTGCATCACTGCGTGTGCTATAAATATTAAAAAAGGATATAATAATATGCACAACAAATAATTTGGTCCAATGAAATATCAAATAGATAAATACTATCCTATATTTTTTATTTTTTCTTTAATATATAAAAACATATTAAAATTTTAATAATTAAATAAAAAGTGCAACAAAGAAATAAATTTAGTTGTTTTTGTCAACTTTAAGAATAAGCTATTTTATTTGGTAAAAAATTTAAACTTATTTTCCTAAATATTATTAAATTCAATCAAGCATTATGTATTCCCTCAATTTTGTCCATGACTCTTGCGTGCATCGTAGAGTTGTCACTTGCACGTAGTTTGATTGACATGGGCTCGGGACCCCTTTGTTTAGCTTTGTCGGTTTTCGAACCATGTGTGAGCTCACCTATGGCTCGGTTCTATATACGGTCCATTTTGAATGGCCATCATGGTCAAATCCTTGGCTCGTACTTTGCTACATGATAGAAATGAGGCCTCCATAAAAATTTTAGTTCGGGTGGAGTTCATTATGGGAACACTTTCCAATTCGGAGCGCTTGAGCTTGTTTTGGTCATATCTCCCTCATCCAGACTCGAAATCATGCACCATTTCTTGCATTGGATTCCTTACTCTTTGAGGACTGTTTTGAAAAGAGTTGAGAATCTTTCTCAACCAGATCTATCGATTGGGAACCGACTCAGTCGATTTGTCAAATTTCAGTTGAAGTTCATTATGGGAGCACTTTCCAATTCGAAGCACCCGAACTTGTTTTAGTCATATCTCCCTCATCTAGACTCAAAATCATGCACCATTTCTTTTGTTGGATTCCTTACTCTTTGAAAAATGTTCTGACAAAATATGAGAGTTTTTCTCAACCGGATTGACCGATTAGGAACTGGACCAGCCAGTTTGTCAGGTTTTTCAAGGGTAGTTTGATTTTGGTATAATTGGAGAACATAACCTTTGTAGTTCAGGCCCATTCACTCCAAATAAGTCCTAGGCACGGTTTGGGTCCAGTTTTGGGCCACTTTTTTGGTTGCTTGCAACCCACCTTGAGTCCATTTGGATTCTTGGTGGTTAAGCAAAGGGGTAAATGTGGCCAACTGTTGACCTTGTGAATAGAGGAGTGTATATGGAGCCGAGGAAGTCCAAGACTGATTGGGGAGTTCTCGGGACTGAAGGTGTGCAAAATGGAGTGGGCTCAGAGGTTTATGAAGGGAAAAAATACATAAAAAATCGTAGGCTTAAAGGAAGGAAATAAGGGGTGAAGCAAAGAAGGAAAGAGGAGGAGGGAAAGAAGAAAAAAAAAAGGATGAGAGGAGGAAAGAAAAAGAGAAGGATAGATTCTCTATATTTGGGTTTAGTGGTCCTGCGTTTGAAGGAGTTCTAATTTTAAGGAAGTGATACAGTTTTTAGTGAAGTGATGTCGTGTATCTGCAAGTATGTTGTAGCCTTCTCTCGGTTCTTACCTAAGCAGTCTATTTTCTACTGTTAAATATATCCCATCATTGTCATGTTGTTATTCTTAATAATGATCAGTCAATCTGATAGATATTCAGGTATTAGTCTACTCTGGTCTTGTTTGTTGAATTTCTGTCAGGTGTTGTGATGAGGTTCGATTAAACGAATACCGAGTTCAGTGGTCATCTGAGTGAGTTGCTGCAAGTCCACTGAGGAATACAGTGATTCGCACTTTAAGGAGAAGTAAACACATGCATTAGTTTAATATCCCAATTATATATAAGAGTCACATTTATAAAATAAGGACCCATAAAAGTTCAATACGAATATTAGAGCATTCTAAAGGAAGTGGATTTATGACTGCTGGGTTACAAATGAAATACATAAGTCGAAATAATATAAAGGCGAGATAGATATGATATAATCTTGTAATTTTGCCCGCGGGGCAGGTAATGACGTAGAAAGTGGCGCGAGGTAGATCTTCTGGCTATGCGGACCTAAGGAGCGGATTTAAAACAATAAAAGCGTGAGATAATAAATCTACATTAGTGGCAAAATTATAGGAAAATAAAGTCTTCCAATTTGAAAATTCCTTATTTCAAGACCTCACGTACATTCTTTTTGCAAGTTCCCGTTTAAATCGTTCCACAAAACCCAACTTATACCAAGTCAACAATATAAAATCCATGCTCAAAATTTATAGAAATTATAACACGAATCTGTTCACAACATACCATTGAGCATAAAATTATATAACCCTCATATCGTAAAAGAAAAATAATCAGGAAAATGCAACAACCATAAAGATTTAAATAGCTACAGTTTACCCAGAAAACCAACAATGTACCGTACCATATACACTTCACAAACCGTGGGACTCCCCACCTCACGACCCCCAACTTAAATGGTTATTACTTACACAGAACCTAACATTGTATATTATATCATATCCTTTATGACCCAGGTACTATGCTCATCATAAGCGATTACCATATACTCATCATACGCGGAATTGCCATATACTCATCATAAACCATGCCATATGCATAAGTCATAAATTGTACCATATGCTCATCATATACCCGTGCCGTATGCCATCTAAACCGTACCATATGCCATCATATCACAGGTACCATATACCCATCATATACGTACCATATACCCATCATATACCGTACCATATATAAATCATAATCCGTGCATTATACCCGTCATATATCATTATACCCATCGCATAAGCGGGTGGGATACCTCGCGACCCTCGACCTCGAAGGTGTCGTGGTAATAATAATAATGATGAGCGAGTCGGTGACGGAGCCTGCGACCGTCGATAACATATAGCAGGTTGGGTAAACTGACCTCACGACAGTAGCAGAGCGAATACCAAACCGTCGGGTAAACCCGACCTCACGGTCGTGGAAATAATGTTAACCGTTGGATAAATCCAACCTCACGACACCGTGGCAACTAATAAACCGTCGGATAAAAGCCCAGGCCTCCCGCGATTAGTGAAATGATATATATAGCGGATTGGATGAACGGCTCTGGCGACAGTGGCAACGATAAGCGAGTCGGGTGATCGACCTGCGATTAGTGAAGTAATGTATAACCGTTGGATGAATCGACCTCGACACCGTGGAAAACCCATTTCACTATAATGGATCTTGAATCAGTGCTGCGGTACTATATGGTGTCAACTATAACGACCAACGCGGTATTCTTACTCGCATATACTTTTCCATGATGTTGTATTGTTATAATATAACAACCAACCACGGTATCTTACTCACATATACTTATCAACGATAATGTATTATAATAAAACAACCAACACGGTATCCTTACTCATATACTTATCCAATCTTTGTATTATAATATAACACCCAACCACGGTATCCTTACTCCTGAAGTACTTTCAAAAATCTCTTTCTTAAAGCGATAAGTTTTCCAAAGTGGTTTTAAAACCTCAATCCACGTTCTCAACATATTTAAGGTACCACTGACTCATCCAGGAACTCAGTAAAACTTCCAAATATTTAAAATGTTGACAAAATTCACATGAAATGATAACTTGTTTTATATGAGACCGATAATCACATTTGTATGCAACCAACCATTTGATCAAAACAGTATATATGTAAAATATTTAATCACAATAGATATATCACATAATACTCCAAATCCATTTAAAAACATATAAACCGCTCCACAGGACTACGGAAAAACAGGTTTTTGTTACAAGCGGGGCCAAATATAGGCTGTTGAGTGCACAGTAATATAAATAAAATACCACTTAGGCTCCAATAATTGAACCACGACATTGGGATATCCCTAAGGCCTTAGAATTATTTTTAGAACTATGAGACCATCCAAATTGAACTCCAACAGGCGCAATTACACAGTGTGCCCTATAGGCCCGATACCTAAAATTGGGGCTTTTCACCCGGGAGCTAATTTCTCGAAATTGAACAGTCCAATAATTCCTAAAAACATCAATTCCACTAATACAACTTCAATTTTGTCAAATTTGACAATTGGTACTCTATTTCAGTCCCGACATCTCGGTAATTACGAAACAACTAAAAATGGAAAACTAACCAAAAACGGCGTCCAAAATTTACAAACCACATATCAATGAAAGCCAAGAGACCCGGGAACTCCTTCAGTACCATTACGTTGGTCAATGATCAACGTAATTGGCGAAAAACTCGATCAAGTCATTACTAGCTTTGTTTGGTCGTAACTTTCAAGCGGTGAGAATGCGCAAAAGGGACCACATAAATGAGATTCAGAAGTCCAAAATGGTGGAAAGGAGCTATGGGGTGGCCTGAAGTGGCGGAAATGGCCGAAAAATCAAGAAAAACCCGGTGTCCCACGGTGGCCGCCGCCGCCGCTTCGCCGGCCCGATCCGGGCGCGTCCGGTGGCTGTTGGCCGGGAAACTTCACGGCCGGCGTCGTCTGGATGTCCCCCTCCTCCCTGTCCGGCGCGTGTTGCAGGTGGCCGACCGGTGGTGCCTCTTTTGGTCCAAACTCCCACGGCTGCCAAAATGGGTAAATAGCTGGATTAGGTCCATATGTTTGAATTTCTCTAGGGTTTTGGAGCTCAAGAGGGTGTTTTGGGGCTAGGGTTTCATTTGGAATGCAAAACTATGTTTATATAGGGCCTAGGGTGGCTTTAGTGGCGAAACTGACTTTTGCAACGATAAAATGATGTTGTTTGAACTTACCAGGGGTCATAACTTTTTATCCGTAAGTCGGATTTTGACGTTCAACCCGTCTATGAACTCGTATCGACGGGGCCTACGAAGTGGTGTCTTAGTCAACCCAAAATTATTCATCCTTGAAAAAGTCAACTTTGGTCCACATACTAAGTGTTAGTCAAACCTAGTCAAATATGGTCAAACTTAGTCAAACTTGGTCAAACGTGTTACAAACTTGTATTATTTGGTGCGGGTCATTACAGCCAACCCTTGATTCATGGGTGTTAAGGTCACTATTATTATTGGTTGTGATTTTGGATGGAGGTCTTGGTAGCCTCTTTGTTCACTAAAGGAAAGGACCCTATAGGCTTTTCGGATTGGAGTTCGAAACTCCCATTTTGGCTCTTTGGGTTGGAATAGCCACCTTGCCTAAAAGATACCGGATTCCATGACATCCATTTTAATAGAATGGGGTGGCATGGTTGCAGCCTTGTTTTAGAGTACTTTTCCTTGTTTAAGAGTTGTGGTTCTCCTAAATCAAGACTTCGAGAATCATACACCGTTTCTCTTTTTTTTTTTGGGTTCCTTACTATTTGAGGAATGTTTTGACAAAATTTGGGATCTTTTCTCAATCGGCTCAACCAGTTGGGAACTGGATCAGCCCGATCATCGAATTTTTTCAGGGTATGATTAAAGCACGCAGCTTGTTTGGAGTCGGTTCTCACTCATCTGTTCCGGAATCATACCTTCATTTTTTCTTTTTTGTTCCTTACTCTTTGAGGAATGTTATGAAAAAATTTAGGATTTGTTCTCAACCGGATCGGCCGATTGGGAACCGGATCGGCCAATTTGTCGGGTTTTTCAAGGGAAGTCTGATTTTAGTTTAATTGGAGCCTATAACCTCTGTGGTTTAATCCTGTTCGCTCTAGATCAGTGTAAGGCTATGTTTAGGTTCTGAAACGGGGTTCGGTTCAAGTTAACATGGGTCTATTTTGGATTCATGAGAATCATGGGCTACATGGGTTAAAAGTGGTTACAGAGCACTAGTGATTGAGATTCAATGTATGGTTTATCATCATGGTTTCACTTATTTTTGACAATTGATTTTGAAGGATTACTATATGCTCAAAATATGTGCCTTTGATTATAATTTGTTGAGATTAAATGTATGCTGGATGTCACCTAGGTTTGTGAGAATCATACCATCTACTTAGCCTAAGGTCAGTTGATCTTTGACCCACAAGCTCCAACGTACCCAGTTTGTTATTAGAGATCGTGTTCCTGGCCTAGAGGGGTGCTACCTTGTATGGGGTACCTTCCCAATGGGTGACCTTATCCTCAGACCCATAAATCTAGTTTTGTGGACTGCTTTTTTCAAACATAGAGTCAATTGGGTTTTTTTTTTTGTTCTTACTTAATTTTTCCCCATTTTAAAAATAAAAATAAATAAAAGTAAGTGGCGACTCCAAAACAAAACCGTTCCTCCTTGAGGCTAGATTTTCAAAACTTCGAAAGCTGCATTTGCGAGTTGCTCTAGTTCGTGGATCAGTTGAGGTTTCCATAATTGGCAACTTCATTGGGGCTTTCTCAACCATAGTTTTCTTCTTCTCTCTTTTGGCTTCTTCTCGATGAACTAGCTGTAGCCTTGGGCCATAGCGAATTCTAGAGTGAAAAAAGAGAGGGATTTGATAGGGGGAAAGCAAACACTTCAAGGAATATCAAAAGCTTCAGATTGAAGTTTGAGATGAAATGAGGGAGGCCTAGATGACTCGTTGAGTGGTCAGTCAAGATATGATTATGATTTAGTGGCAAAAAAAGTTATGCTTGTTTCTTGTGACACAAAGTTAGTAGATTTCGGGACCCCCGATCAACCTAGGGAGCTTAAGATCAACACTTTCCTATCTTCTGATGAGAGGAGTGGACTAATTGATTTGCTTTGATCATACCTAGAAGTGTTTGCATGGTCATATGAGGATATGCCAGGCCTTAACCCCTCTATAGTCCAACATCACCTACCCATTCTTTCTATACTAGACCAGTTAAGCAAAAGTTAAGAAGGTTGCATCCTCGATGGAGTTTATAGGTTAAGGAAGAGATTAAGAAGCAACTCAGTGTTGGATTCTTGTCAGTGGTAGAGTATCCTGAGTGGTTGGCTAATGTTGTCCTTGTTCCTAAAAAGGACGGTAAGGTCAGGGTTTGTGTTGACTTCAGAGATCTTAACAAAGCTAGTCTTAAGGATGATTTTCCCCTCCCATACATTGATATGTTGGTTGATGTTGTCCTTCATGGATGGTTTTCCAGTTATAAGATTTTGATGGCAACGGGGATATGGAGCGTCTTTCATCAGGTGGGGTACTTATTGCTCTGGTCATTACCCGTTTAGGTTGAAGAATGCGGGAGCCACTTATCGGCTACCACCACTTTGTTCCACGACATGATACACAAAGATGTTGAGGTATATGTGGATGACATATAAGTGAAATCCCGAGATAGAGTAAATCACCTAGCAGCCTTGCATAGATTCTTTGAGAGGATCAGGCAGTTCACATTGAGATTGAATCCCAAGAAATGCACCTTTAGGTTAACTTCTTGGAAATTGCTAGGTCACATTATTAGCGAGTGCTGTATAAAGGTCGATCCAAAGAAGATCAGGGCCATACTTGACATGCTAACTCTGAGGGTTGAGAGAGAGATATGTGGCTTTTTGGGTAGATTACAATACATCAGCTGTTTCATTGCTAGTTTGACAGACATATGTAAGCCTATCTTTCATCTTCTGAGGAAGAATCTGCCTACAATTTGGAATGATGATTGCCAACATGCTTTTGAGTAAGTTAAGGAGTGTCTCTTTTCTCCTCCAGTTTTAGTGCCTCCCATACCAAGACGCCTTCTACTGCTATACTTGTTAGTTTCAAACATGGCTTTAGAATGCATGTTATCTCAGCTTGATGATTTGGGGAATGAGCGAGCCATCTATTATCTAAGTAAGAGGATGCTGGAGTATGAGTGCAAATACATTATAATTGAGTGCCTCTGTTTGGCGTTGGTTTAGGCCACTAGAAGACTTAGGCACTATGTGATAGAATATTCCATACTCTTGGTCTCACTACTGGACCCGATGAAGTATCTATTTGACAGGCCTGTTCTGACCAATAGACTCATGAGATGGCTAGTATTGTTAACAGAGTTTGATATTCAGTACGTGACACAAAAATCAGTAAAAGGAAGCATTGTTTCAAATAATCTAGCTTCTTTTCCAATATCCGATGACAAATCGATTGATGTTGATTTCCCTGATGAGGAGTTTATTTTACGTGACTAATATTGTGGGATGGCAATTATACTTTGATGTTACGTAATGAATCGAGTTTGGCATTGGTATTTTGTTGATATCACCAAAGGGAAATCATATTCCTAAATCAGTCCGGTTAGCATTCTCTGATCATCACCGGCTGACAAATAATGTAGTGGAATATAGGCGTACATTCTGAGTGTAGAGATGAGCTTGATCTTGAAGTTAGATAATTGGAAATCCACTGGGATTCCAACTTGGTTATACAGCAAACTCAGGGTACCTAGAGGACTCGGGATGGAAAGCTAAAGCCTTACCATGCTTACTTGGACCTTTTGGTTAATAGAATTGATGAGTTGAGGTATATACATTTGCCCAAGGCAGAGAATCAGTTTGCTGATGCATTAGCTACCTTGGCTTCTGTGATTAAGATTCCTATGGGGGTGACTGTTCAGCCATTGTTGATTGAGATTAGGTCTACACTAGCGTACTATTGTTTGATTGGAGAGATAGAGGATTGGATTGAGCTACCTTGGTATCATGATATTCTTCAGTTTCTATCTTACGACACTTACCCTGAGTCAGCCTCAACCAGGGATAGGAGAGCATTGAGATAGTTGGCTACCATATTTTTTATTTGTGGGGACACCCTTTATAGGAGGTCACTGGATGGTATGTTGTTACTATGTATAGATCGAGCCACTATAGATAAGGTGATGAGAGAGGTCCATGCAGGAGTTTGTGCACATTGGAGGTCATATGTTGGCACGTAAGATCATGAGGACTGGATACTTTTGGTTGACCATGGAAACAGATTGTTGCCAATTTGTACAAAGATGTCTAAAGTGTCAGATGCACATAAACTTGATACATGTCCCACCATCTGAGCTACATGCGCTCACATCTCCTTGGTCATTTAAGTATGGGGGCATTAGAGTGATTAGGTCTCCTGAGGGTATGACGATCCAGTACATCCTAGTAACTATTGATTATTTCACGAGTGGGTGGAGCGGCTTCTTACACGAGTTATTTAACGGCCAAGGTAGCCAAGTTCATCAGATCACACATTATCTGTCAATATGGGGTCCAGAGTGAGTTGGTCTTCAAGATGGGGTGCATTTCGGAGAGCGAGTGGATATCTTGGTCTAGGAGTATGGTGTCGGAATCATCGATCATGCATATATAGAAGCCATAGACTAATAGGGCAGTTGAGGCCGCAAATAAAAATATTAAGAGAATCCTACAAAAGATGGTAGAGACATCTCAAGATTGGTCAGAGAAGTTCTTTCGCGTTATGGGTGTATCATACGTCATGTCACACCTTCACAAGAGCTACTCCTTTTTCGTTGGTCTATGGCATGGAAGCAGTTCTACCTTTTGAGATGGAAGTGAGTTCACTAAGAGTGGCACTGGAGCATCTGATCACCGACACAGATTGGTTGCAGGCCATATATGACCAGTTGAGTTTGCTTGATGAGAGGAGATTGAGGGCCGTAGACCACATGCAAACTTATCAAAGAAAAATGGTCCGGGCATTTAGAAAGAGAGTTAAGCCACAAAAATTTCAAAAAGGGGATTTATCTTAAAGGCTCTTAGGGGATTGATTGGTGACCCTAGAGGCAAGTTCAGGCTGATTTGGAGCGGGCCTTATGTTATCTGAGAGTTTACTCGAGAGGGAGCTGCCTAGTTGACAGATTTGGATGGTAATCAGTTTTCGGAGCTTGTTAATGTGGATTAGCTAAAGAATTTTTACTCATGAGATCATGGTCAAAGGATGGGTGGCCATCGTTTTGAGTAGCTATATCCCTTTTTCGTATCCATACATTGATATATCCACTTGCTAGCCCTTTAAGCCTCGCATGATTCATTATGGCCTTTTCATTTGCTTAGCCTCGCATACCTTTTTTTCACCTAGGTTGGGGGACCCCTTTGTGTGCGCCTTGCATTTATTGTATTGATTGATGAGCATTCTGAACTCATGGTATCATTATTCGTTTGTTCTTTTTTTTCAAGACATTCATGGTTCTTCTATTTTCCAGTTTGTATCCTCATCTTGTTTGTCTTAGAGTTTCATTCTTATCGCATCATATTAGTCTTCTTTCTCTCTCCCTTATGGGATGATGGTGCACTATTATCTTGGTACATAAGGTCAAGCATATTGCACTCTACATTCCACCCTTAGGCTTTGATCCAGGAGTCATAGTTTAAGGGGAACCATTTAGGTTTGGGATCTAGGTATCATTTGTTGGATCATGCTATGTCGGCCTTTTTCTTGCTTTGTGTGTTGCTAAAAAAAAAAAGACTTGTGCTCATTGGATATTCAATTTATTGATATTTGAGCTCAGCCTTGTTAACTGTTAGTATCATGGCTTGATCATTAGGGGTCATTGTGAGTGTGAGGTTCTTATTTCTTTTCCGAGAATTGGGTGAGAAAATTTTATGATCCACTTCTACATGGATCTGGGAGGCATACTAGGAGTGAGGTTGGGTGCCCTTTTTATACCAAGTCTTATGGATCATTATCTACTTCACCACTTCCGTCTTGTAGCGGCATGCTTTGATTTGACATTTTTGGGTTATGTTGTTCATCATCATCAAGCGTCGCTTGGTTTCTATCTCAATCAATTTCTTTATTTTCTTCGACACATCTTCATCATTGATTCGTGCCACGGTAGGGTGATTCGGAATCAACAAAATTTGTAGTCCTAAGTTCCTCCCTCTTTAGTAGTCAAGCTCTTTAGCGATATGGCAGTCTAGGGTCGAACACGGGGATGGGTTTTCATCCTATGAATGACTTGCATCGGTGTTGAAAATGGTGAGGCTTTTAATTTGGATTTTTGGATTTGTTTCAAAACAGTGGAAGTTGTTTGGATGGTGATTAATTGTAAAAACTGAAAGTGAAGTGAGAAAAGGTAACTTTGAAGGTTTAGGTCACTAGCTTGACAACATGGGGGTAACAAGTGTCCTCGGGTTTTATCCTACCGCATCATGGCAAGCAACCTATAGTCAAACCACTAACGGATCTTTGTTTAACTAGAAAACCTAACCCTAGAATCACTCCTATTTGAGTCAACACCAGGTAATATGCATCTCTGACTCCTTTCGGTTTGAAACCCTAACATTCAACTTCATTTTGTTGTCGTAAAGGCCATCCTAGACAAGTACATCTAGCAATAAGTATGCACTGTATCCTAAAGCATAGTAAGTATTGGCCAAAGCAATGACATTAAATGATATTCAACCCTATTTTGAGAAGATGGGAACCATAAATATAGTACCTGTAGCATTTAACACATGAGGACAGCACATAATTGCCCCCACAACCAAGCTATCTACCTTCTCTTCAAACTGAGACTTAGCCAAGCATCTCTTGAGTTGTCATCCTCGAGAGGGTTGTTTGGTAACTGAAAATGAGAGAAAGAGGAGAGAGAAGAGAAAAACAAACCCTAGCGAAAGCTACGGGGAGATATTTATAAAATGAAAAGTTGCCAAAGATTCCTCCTTACAATTTGGGGGGGGGGGGGCTTATAGGCCACTTGATGTATGAAAATACAAGAAAGCCTAACATATTGGCTAATCTGAGGACAATTAATACACCAAAATGAAGTGGTTAACATTAATTACAAAAATATGGCCCGAGAGATTTCGCTATGCGAGAAAAAATTTCGCTCGTGTAGCGAGAATTTCGTTAGCCCTAAGCGAGGGGTGGACAGAGATAAGCGAAATCCCAAAATTTTAAGCTATGCCTACTTGATCAATTAGCTAGCTAAGCGAAATTTAAGTAACTATAGCAGTATTTAGAATAGCGAAATTGAAGGAACTAAGCCTTAGGCACGGTGATTTTTTGCTACATAGCGAGAATTTGCCTAGCCTAGCGAGGAATTTCTCAATTTCGCTAGGATTGCGAAATTTTATTATAATGCGAAATTTCGCAATCGAGTACCGCAATCATAGCGAAAATCTACGGGTTACTTTGTTCTTCAACACCTTGCATCCTGAACCTCCAACTGCATCGTTTCTTCTTTACTTTGCCTCCACGTTCCTTCACTGGTCGACATGTTTGATGGTGGAAAATAGTTTCGATCTTCATTATTCAACACGTCGATATATCGAATTCCCAGGTATGCAAAACGCAACGAAATAACCAAAAATAACCTCTAAGCGGCATAAGTGATACTAAGTAGATCAAGACACTTCAATTGGCTTAGGTGACATGATTAAGCGAGGCAAAAAGCACTCAAAACCTATCTCCAAATAGAAGGGCTCAAAATAGCACTTTGGGTACCTAATCCACACCCAACGAAAGCGTTGCTAGTCACTTGTATTTACAAAAATAATAAAGGCATGCATGCAGTGATTTTCAAAAAGTTTATGGTTCAAAAAGGTGTATGTACAAATAAACATTACCTTTAAAATGAAAAATTGACACCAAGTTTGAAAACCGACATGGGAGAACCAAAACCATGCAAGAACAAATTTTAGGTCAACACCGGATCCAAAGTTCTCAACTTGAATTTCCACAAAGATCTAATGGTTTATTAATATATAGCAGTTGAGCGATAAAGTGCAAAAATAGTTCCCTCCCCCAACCTATTTCACAGGCATGGCCTTAAAAATTTGTTGAACAACCTAGATAGGAAAAGTTACCTCTTATTTCTTTATTCGGCTACAATGTAGGGTCTTGATACTCCAAAACTACGATTTCAAAGTCGGAGTGTAGCGAAGGGTCCGCGATGATGACAGTGGGTTTAGGGCATCAAGCCAAAGGATCCTTGACCACGAACTCTCTGAGGCTTCACCGGACTCGAATGACTTCGAAAATCAAGCACCTACAATTCGCTATACTCTACCCATCCACCCGTATAACGAACACTAAGTCGATGACACCCAACCAATTAAGGCTTAGGGCATCGGGCTTCAAAGGCTTTCGCCATATACCCCTCGGACCGTGTTCGAGCTTCAAGACAAGCTTCCACGACTTTATTTTTCTTTTCTTCTTTTCTTTTTCTTTTTCTTTTTACTTTTTCTTTTCTTTTCCTTTTGGAAGACTACATTGGTCTTGAATGTAGGAAACACTAACCTATCCTAGGTTGCCAACAAACCCTAAGGCCGGCCTGCAAAGTGAAGGGAATACACAATTTCCACCCAGTCTATTGGTATAATCTGGTGTGTATAGTGTGTGAATTAGCTCAAAGGGGAAATTTTCAAGTTGAGTATCTTTGGACCTTCAAGCGACAGAAGTGAATCATGTAACATGGAATTGTTCTAGCATTAGAAACATGCAAGGTTTCTATTTTTTTCAATTAAAAGGCAATTCAATTGTCAATTGAAGCAATTCAATTGTTGGTGAAAGCCAAAAGTGGATACGAAGTGGGGCACCAAGTGATATCTGGTGTAAAGCGTATATAACCTTGTATAGCTTTTAATATATGCCAAAATGGCTAGTACATGCATAATCAAGCTAAACATACAAAAAAATATCATTGCCTACTATGGCTAATACATGAATCTAAACAAAATTAGTAAGATTGATAAAAGCTTGTAACTATACAAAAACATAAAAGAAACTAACCGCCTCAGCTGCTTTGTGGTGGTGGTGGAGTCTGTACTTGACTATTCCTTGCTTCTTAGAGCATCTAAAGATCTTCTTCTTTGTAGTACAGGCTCTCCCTGAGCAGGGCACGTGCAAGACCTAAGGTGAGTCATGATGCCGGAGCATGGGCGACGGATCTCTAGAGTGGCCTCGATCGATCCGACCCTCACAGTCTACTTGTTTGCTGGGTAGTGGCCAAGAACATATAGCATCCATCACACTTCTATCTCTCGCGGTGGCATGAGCGTATTCGGCGAATCTTTGTGATGTAATGTCCTGGAGCCAGAGTATCGGCCGAGGCTGCTTGGTGGAAGTAGGTAGAGTAGGAGATGGAGGAGGCTGATGCGGGTGGACTCGCCTCCGTCTCGGGCTCGGAAGCACGACTACCTCCTACGTGAGAGTGCTGCGCCTGCGGAGCAGGAACCTCCCGGTCCTGGCACATTTGGGA
This sequence comes from Tetrastigma voinierianum, assembly GCA_016808115.1. Classification (NCBI taxonomy): domain Eukaryota; kingdom Viridiplantae; phylum Streptophyta; class Magnoliopsida; order Vitales; family Vitaceae; genus Tetrastigma; species Tetrastigma voinierianum. Next base: position 34,269 of record JAEQBH010005420.1, on the reverse strand, counting down.
GATCCAGATATGGGCATGACCATCGCTCTCCATGGGACGGGACGGGGGCATCTAAATCTCCCGCTCAATCAGGGACTCCCTGCAGGAAGCCCGAGTGCTCGGGACACGGCATAATAGTGCTGGCATCGGCCCGGTGGAAGACTACCATTTCGAGGCGAGCCCTTACGATGGACCTTCTCGGGGGCAATAGGGAGGTCATCACCCGGCTGGAGGGTTGAACGATCCCTCAGAGATCGATCTGGAGCGGATGGCCCACCTGCGGCGTGCGTAGTCGCTGCGGTGGAAGAAATTTGGTCTGAGCGGGTGATCGACCAGGAGCATCTGAGGCGGGAGCTGCCTCCGGAATAATATGGGTCCAGCAGTGGTGTCTCGAGCAAGACTGCGGACCATCTCTCGATGTGTCGGGTGAGACCAGTCTCGATAACCCTACGAATTAACTGCCCAGTATCTACTTGAGGCCAGTAGCGGCTGATATGTCCGCTGCTCTAAGCACTCCCAGGCGATCGTCGATAGTGAACCGGAGCTCGAGCGGACTAGGCGCTCCCCGGGATGTCATCGAATGGTAGAACTGCAGAAACCACCGGGGTAATATCTTTGCCTCGAGCCTCATAAATGGTAGCGGGGGTAGTGCTCTCGTTAAATACTTGTCGAATCCCGAATGCGGGATCTGCCAGCGATTGTCGGGCGTCGTAATATGACTCCGTGGAAGTCTCGAATGAGCGCGACGTTCCCGAATAGGGTGCCCCGACGAGATAACGACCTCGATCACGGAGGTAGCGATAAGTGAGGCGAAGAAATTAGCCTCGGCTGCTCGTGGTGGACCGGTGAGGTGAATGAGGAGGACTCACCGGGCTGAGTGCGGCCCGCTTGGAGGACGGGCCCTCACGGATCTGCTTATTTATTAGCCTTTGGTGAAGGGGCAGGGTCCGTCGCGTCTGATACCTCCTGAACCTGACTCCTGAGAGCTACCTCGGGGGCCCCAGGCGAATGCTTGGGTCGTCTGGAGGCTGGGGCCCAGAGCACAACTCCTCTCGCTCTAGGGTGCTAAATCTGACCCAGCCGGCCGGCCCGGGACCCACCTACGAGTGCGCACCATGCTTTGTGTCAGAATAAGACAGGCGGGCGGGGGCTTAGCCGAGGGGCGTGCGACCCGGGGCACGGTGTTGATCCGGCGGTGGAGGCTTGAACGATTGTAGCGGCCTTGGTAGCGGTGGCTAAGGCTGTTGTGCGGGCGGGACGGTGGCGGCCTGGAAATTTGGTCTGTTTGTGACTCGAGAGTGCGGCAAGGGTGACTCCCGGGAAAATGCGGGAGGAGGGAGATGGTGTAGGCAGAAAAGCCAACCCCTCCTCTTTACTAAGCCCTGAGAGGCGGCCGAAGAGCCATTTCCACACTTAATTTCGCTATTATAAATTTATTAAACTTGACTTCACCGCTGCACTTGAAATTTTTAGCTTAAACATTAATAATATAAAAAAATTATTATAATAAAATTATTATATGATACTATAATTAAAAATTTAATATAAGATACTATATTATAATTACGAAGTTACTAATAATGGAAAACTGCTAAATTAAGAAACTTTCTAAAAATAACTAAAATTATTGAAATTGACTAAATTAAAACTAAAAGCAAAAATTGTTGAACTGTAATTTGGTTTTTGAGAACACCAAACCAGTTCAATATTACAAAATTACTCAAGGAGGGTCAAGGAGGATGATCTCCTTAAACAGACCAGTGAATTACTGGCCCAGATCCCTTGGTGTTGGATTTCCCATTGTTGCTTGGTTTCTCACTGATGGACTTTGAACTGAACAATTGCCCTTCAGTGGGCACTGAAGGCAATACCAAAACCTCTTCTTCACCTTGGCTCACTATTCCTTGTAATTCCTGGGCACTAAGCTTCCCTGCATGATGACCATTTGAAACAACTTCATCAGTCAATTGCTTTTCATCTTCTGGCAGCCTGTGTTTGTTGTTCAAATGGAATATATTCAGCTCCAAGGTCATATTGCCAAATGTAAGTTGCATGAATCCATTCAAACCATTGATGATTATTGCGGTGGCAGAGAAATGGTCTTCCTAGGATGATTGGCACATGATTAAGGTTCATTTACCTGCAGGTGTCCGGTGTCGAGAACGACACAAATCTTGGGTAGTAGAATTTGTTTATTTTCACCAAGACATCCTCGACTATCCCTTAGGGATCTTCAACGATCTATCGACCCGATGACGATGTGTTATGTTGGTTGGTTTTAAGTTCACCCGATCCCTAGCTTGTTTATACAAGTATGGCGGTAGGTTCTGCGGCTCTAGATCGATGGGGATTTGTCTATCTGAGTCCCACGATATTCTGAAATTGTGGGAGATCTGGATCCTTGTATTTGACGGGATTCTTACTTTGGATTATGTGACATTCGATTAAATGCCTTCTTCTCAATGTGACCACTTTTTATTGTGCAAGATCTTTCAAAAATTTTGCATGGGGACTTGTTTGATTATGTCCAAAAGAGGTATGTTGACTTTTACCTGCCTTAGGACTTCTAGGATGCCTGCTTGCTGAGATGCCTTCTTCTTGCCTCTAAGTACTTGTGGAAATGGAGGTGGCATGCTATGTTTCATTGAGTCCTCTTTCAGAAAAATGTGTTATGGCTCCATTTCTACTTCTTTCCTGGTTTCCCCAACAGGTTTTGGCATTGGTTGATCAACCTCTTTTCCACTCCTAAGGGTGATTATAGCCTTTACCTCATCCATTCCTGAATTACTGGATGACCCTACCTCATGCACTCCTTTTGGATTTGGCAATGTTTGGGAAGGGAACCTTCCTCTCTCACATGCCTCCGAATTTTGTTGTTGTTGATCTTTGTGATTGAATCTTTACTTGAGTTGTCTATTTTACGATTAAGATTGCTCTCAAGCCCATCTATTCTCTTGTTCGGTGTGCTCTCTACGATTATCAATCCTTTGTGCCAGTGTGCATTGATCCTTTTGTTCTTCCCGCGAAAGTTACCCACCACCTTACTCAAATTTAAAATGGATTGTTCCACAGGAGATGAGGATGGAGGTGGTTGTGGTTGAGAGGTGAAACCAAATTGTGGTTTGGCAGCTGGGGGTACATAGGCAGGGGGATTAGGTCTCCATGAGAGGTTAGGGTGATTCCTCAATTAGGTGTAGGTATTACCATATTAGGTGATAGGTTGTGGTGGCTTTTATTGACTCTGACATTTTGCTTGCTTTCGACATCAAATCCTTCATTGATGGAATTTTCATATCATGTTCTCTGGATTACTGTGGGTTGGAAGCGGTGAATGGGTTGGCACAACGCGATGTTTTGATCCTTTGCATGCGCTACATGGAGCCTTTTTCCTTGAAGCTCCTCCGCCTGGATTAAGGTTGAAATTCTAGCTTTCATTTCTATATCCTCGAAAGTGCGCTACATCCAGCTCCTAGGGTTGGCTAAAGGCCTTATTTTTCCATTTCTCGGGTTTGGTTCATCCCAACCTTAGAAGTTCGACCACATAATTCAAGAAATCCATGGCTTCATCGGGGGTGCTTGCTCGGGAAAATCTCCCCACATAGTTTCAATTTCTGCTTCATGGCGGGGGCTTACCACTACATGAGAGTGGTTTACCAGCATCCATGTGTCGAAACCATGATGTGGACAAGCACTAATGGTCTCCATAGACCTATCCCGACTTGGTAGAGACCTCTCACTATCTTAGAGTTTGCAAAGGTGTAAATTTGTCTATGTCTTCAAATTGTTGGTCTTATAGTACTTGAAGAATTTTTAAAAAACTGCCTTTGCGGCTACGGCCAATTCTAATGGTTCTAGGCCTCGGTGAGTTAAGCCAAATCTTGGCCTTGTCCTTTAGGAATTAGTGGAAATACCTTGACTTTATGAATCATGTCATACCTTCCTTAAGGTTGTACAAACCTCCTCAAAATCCCTTGTGTGTATGGATTTTCATTTTCCATACCATGATATGTAGGGAGTAGGGGTACTAAATAAGGCCTCATTGCTACATCTTCGTGGGAGGTATGATGCGAATGGGGCACCCTAACTCTAGAAGATTGTATGTGATCCCTCATGGACACATCAAGCTCTTTGGGTTCCAGCTGGGAACACTGGTGACTCTACCTTTGTTCCTGGGAGTAGAGGATCCATATTATCATATTTGTGTCTTGTAACTTCACAACTTTGTGCAATTGGTGTCTTGATTCTTTCTCAAATCTGCACGATGTCTCTTTCCCGGTGGTGCATAAACACTGTTACACAATGAGACCTGAGAAATAACACAAATCAAACTTACCAAAAAGGGTTAAGGTTAGCTAAAATAAGCGCATATGAAAAACAAAACGGTGCGGTATTTGCAAAGTGATGAAAACTTGCAGTTACAGCAACTGAAATTCAAAAAGGGTTAAAAGGTCACCTCCTCTTATGATGTTGATCACAAGTACACTTCAACTTATCAAACGTAGTTTGGCACCATCCCCGGCAACGGCGCCATTTGATTCGTGCCACGGTAGGGTGATTCGGAATCAACAAAATTTGTAGTCCTAAGTTCCTCCTACTGCCGTAGTCAAGCTCTTTGCGGTATAAGCGGAATCTAAGTCGAACACGGGGGATGGGTTTTCATCCTATGAATGACTTGCATCGGTGTTGAAAATGGTGAGGATTTTAATTTGGATTTTTGGATTTGTTTCAAAATAGTGGAATTTGTTTGGATGGTGATTAATTGTAAAAACTGAAAATGAAGTGAGAAAAGGTAACTTTGAAGGTTTAGGTCACTAGCTTGACAACATGGGGGTAACAAGTGTCCTCGGGTTTTATCCCTCGCATCATGGCAAAAGCAACCTATAGTCAAGCCATAACCGGATCTTTGTTTAACTAGAAACCCTAACCTAGAATCACTCCCCATTTGGTCGACCACGGGTAATATGCATCACGGCTCCTTTCGAGTTTGAAACCACAACATTCTTCATTTCGAGTGGCTTGTAAAGGCCATCTAAAGAACTTGATACATCTAACTTAATAAGTATGCACATCCTAAAGCATGGTAAGTATTAGCCAAAGCAATGACATTAAATGATGATATTCAACCCTAGTTTGAGAAGATGGGAACCATAAAATGTCACGATTACTGTAGCATTTAACACATGAGAATGACACAGCGCCCCACAACCAAGCTAGCTACCTTCCTCTTCAAATTTAAGGAGCTTCGACCAAGCATCTCTTGAGTTGTCATCCTCAAAGTGTTGTTTGGTAGCCTAGAAAATGAGAAAGAGAGGAGAGAGAAGAGAGAAAAACAAACCTAACTAGTGTGGAGATATTTACATAAAATGAAAAGTTGCCAAAGATTCCTCCCACTTTACAATTTAGGGCGCTTATAGGCCACCAATGTGAAAATACAAAGCCTAACATATTGGCTAATACAAGGGACAAGGAGGTAATACACCAAAATGATCGGTTGGCATTAATTACAAAATATGACAGAGCGAAATTTATTATGCGAGAAAAATTTGTTGGAGTAGCGAAAATTTCGTTAGCCCTAAGCGAAGTGGGCGGCGAAGATAGCGAAATCCCAAAATTTCGCTATGCACAGTCAATTTCGCTAGCTAGCGAAATTTAAGCTAGCTAACGAAATATTTTGAGAGGTGTGAAATTGAAGAATTTCGCTAGGCGCGATGATTTCGCTACATAAGAGAAATTTCGCTAGCCTAGCGAAATTTCTCAATTTAAGCTAAGTTGCGAGAAATTTTGGCTATATTTGCGAGAATTTTACTTAATCCCGGCGAGAACACCGCAATCATAGAAAATCTCTGGGTTACTGTTCTTCATTGCCTTTGCATCCACGAACCTCCCTTTGCATCGTTTCTTCTTCACTTTGCCTCTATTCCTTGGCTGAATTCGACGACATGTTTGATGTGGTGGAAAATAGTTCGATCTTCATTATTCAACACATCTCGTGTCAATTCCCAAGGTATGCAAAACCTGCAAAATAACCAAAATAACCTCTAAGCGACATAAGTGACTAAGTAGATCCGAACACTTCAATTGGCTTAATTGACATAATTAGCGCGCAAAAAGCACTCAAAACCTATCTCAAATAGGGCTCAAAATAGCACTTTTTGGGTACTAATCAATCATTCACTTGACCACTTTCCATTTTCATCTACCATCGTTAGTTGTCATTTCGCTCTAAGAACGACAAGTTGTTTGATGTATATCAACTCTCATCTATCCCTATTCATTTGAATATCGTGAGTGACTTTGCTCACTTAATTCTTCGATATTTGACATCGCACACACAAGGGCATAATATTATCTTTTGGGTATTTGGGCCTTGTTATTCTAGTTCCAATCTTAACACAAGTGCACCACATGGCTCATGCCATGTGTCACTCCCCTAGGGTTCCATGTGGCATTCGCATGATCATGCCATGTGTCATCCGACACCCTGTGCCTCGAAAAATGTGAAATTTTGACTATCTCGAAATCCAACGAAATTCGATTGAGTAAATAGATTTCGCGAGACGAATTCAACAGTGAAGTCCGTTTCGTCATCCGAAATCTAGAAAATTTCCGGTTTCCAACTGAAATTACAGTTTTACCCTTTTTGAGAAAAATTGGATTTTTCCCGAGTTTAACATTCTTCCCCCCTTAACGAATTTCGTCCCATAAATTCACACACACTAGCACACACAACCAAATGCATATGCAATAGTTATTCTAGTTCCAATCTTAACTTTCAATATTGAAACCAGCGCGCAGCAAATCTAATGGAAATGATAGGTGTCTGCGTAAATGTCCTCGCGTTCCTAAGTTGCTCTCCATACCGGTGTTGCCACAACAATTTCACTAGCCTCGATCGTCACAAAGCCTGATCTCGACTATCCAAGATCCTTTTCAGTCCACTCCTCTTAGGTCCCATTAGTATCAATAATGTCCACGATCATTACATGGCGGATCTAGGTATACTTAGGAGCATGGAGACGTGGAACACCTCATGGACACCTGATAGATTCGGTGGCGCCAACCGATAAGCAACTGTGTCCACCTTCTCGATATGTCCTTACAGGAGGGCCGGATATACCTAAGGCGCTAGCTTCCTCGCTTCTTGAATCGATGAAATCTCTCTTGGCATCACTTTTAGAGGAACAGTCCTTGTAAACTCTAAGGTCGATGCAGGTTTGTCATCTACGGGTGAAGCAGAGTATCAAATCCGCTTCTTGAGGTGTCGAATCAGGACCGGTGATGGGCGGCGCCGCGCTCATCAACAAATCGGGGATCGGCATGGCCTCCCATATAAAGCCTCATAAGGTGTCATTTGTATACTCTCCTGATAACTGTTGTTATAGGTGAATTCCACTAAAGAGTAAAGTGTCTCCAATATCCTTAGATCTGAGACACATCTTGTGACATGTCCTCTGATCTGCCATGGATTCTGCTGCGACTAACCCTGTCTGTCTGCGGATGAAATCGAGTCGCTCATCGTCAGTGTGTCCCCCATGGCCTTTTGGAAACTCTTCCAAAGGTGTGTCGTAAACCTAGGATCCCTATCCGATACGATAGAGACTGACACTCCATGTAACCGGACAATCTCTCTAATGTACAACCGGCAGAATTCCTTAAGTTTGAAGGTCATCCATAGTGCTAGAAAATGTGCCGACTTAGTGAGCCGGTCCATAATCACCCACACAGCATCATGCCTTCACGGTGTCCGTGGCAAGTGGGTCACAAAATCCATCGTGACGTGCTCCAACTTCCACTCAGCTACCTCCAATGGCTGGAGTAGGCTTGCTAGCTTTTGATGCTCAGCCTTTACCTGTTGACACATGAGATACCATCGAACAAAATCTCCAACATGTCACTTCATCCCACTCGATGTACTATTGCTGAGTCGATACATCTTAATTGCCACTGGATAATACATCAATCTGGTAATGGAACTTACGATGATCTCTATCTGCGGATCGGTCGATTAGGGGGCCATAACTTGTCCTATATCGAGGCCCACCATCTGTGGCGGATGGCTAACCTTCTTCAGTACACACTTGCCTATACCGGTCCACGATGATGATATCTTACTGCCTAAGGAACAAATCACTTGTACTTTCATTAGGAATGGCATAATACACCAAACTCCCTAACGTTTGAGCATGATCTTCATCTTGCAGCCTAAATAGTCCCTGATCTCGAGCATTTGCCCATCTCGGGAAGCTACACTAGCCAGTACTCCCCGTGACTTCCGATTGAGTGCATCAGCCACTACATTTGCCTTACCAGGATGGTAATGCAAACTTAAGTCATAATCCTCCATATACTCCATCCATCTACGTTGCCTCATGTTGAGGTCCTGGATTGTGTGATATACTTAGGACTCTTATGGTGCGACAATCATAACTCAAGCCAATTTCACCACACTAGTAGTGGCAGCTAAATCTTCAAGAGCAAAGACAATGACTGCCAAAGCTCCAAGTCATGTGTGGGAGTAATTCTGCTCCTTGATTCTTTAGGCTTTGTAGTGGAACCATGGCCATGCTCTCTCGAGGCGCATCGAGACCACAATCGATCCGGAGTCACTGGGGCATCCACGGTACACCTTGTACCTCTGTCCCTATTCTGGGACTATTAGAATAGAAGCTGTAGTAAGCCTCCTTTTCAATTCCTAGAATGCCTTCTCACACAGATCAGCCCACTCAAACTTGACCCCTTTCCGGTCAGATCTAGTCAGAATCTTTGTTTATTTGGAGAAATCCTCGATATAGACCTCTGTAGTACCTGCTAATCTCAAAGAAGCGCAGTATCTTGGCCCGACTTTGACCTTTCCCAACTTATAACAGCCTCAACCTTCTCAAGGTCTCTTGGCTTTTTTTGAAGCCGACCCACGACGTGTCTTGATAATTTCACCTCGGTAAGCGAAACTACCGCTCTTTATTGAACTTGGCTGGCTGATGTTCTCTGAGGTGCACGGAAGACAATCCTCAAATGATCCTCATGCTCATCCTCAGACTGGGAGTAGATCAAAATGTCGTCAACAAAGACCACAACAAACTTATCTAAATAGGGTTGGAATACCCTATGCATGAGATCCATGAATGTCGTTAGAGCATTCGTCAACCCGAAGGGCATCACTGTAAACTCGAAATGCCCATTTCGTGTCCTAAACGCTGCCTTAGGGCTATTAGCCTCCCTAACTCTCAAATGATGAAGTAGCAGGTGCGAGAAGAATTACATCTTAGGAAATGAAGCTAGCGCCTTTTAGCTGATCAAACAAGTCATCAATCCTCATTGTGAATATCGATTCTTGATCGTAACCCTGTTCAACTGTCGATAGTCAATGCACAGTCAAAGAGTCTTGTTCTTCTTCTTAGCAAATAAAATCGGAACGCCCCATGGTGAAGTGCTCGGTCTCGGTCTAATAAAACCCTTGTCCAACAATTCCTATAGTTAGACCTAGAGTTCATGCAACTCAACCGGTGTCATCCTATGAGGAGTCATAGAAATGGGCAACGTACTAGGGTGTAACTCAATGACAAATTCCATATCCTTCTGTGGAGGTAATACCTATAGCTCATCCAAAAAAACATCCTCATACTCGCAAACCACCCGAGGTAGACTCAAATTCTGTCTCACCTCGTCCTTTAGTAAAACGTAAGGCAGCCCGTCAGCTGTCCAGCTCCACTTTGGAGTCGTGCGATGCAGGGTAAAGCATCATGCTTCTCCCCCTAAAAAGTCACACGAATACCGTCCCGTGTGTAGGTTGTAATCCTCCTACTATCACAATCAATGACGACTCGATGTGCCGTCAACAAATCCATGCTAAGAATGACATCAATCCGTCGTTCATCACGAAAGGTCCACCGTGACGAATCTCGTGAGATCTCTAGCCCGACAATCCCAGCATATATGATCAATACTCACCCTAGTTCCTAGGGGAGAATTCACATACAATGGCTCTTCCAAGGTTTTAACCTCTAAGCCCAAACTTTTCATACATTATGTAACTATAAGCATGAATGTCACGCATCCAAATTTAAGCGACATTCTAGTCGAGTGCGAGCCAAAAGTACCATGTTCATCGGCGATCGCTGCCAAGCTCGATGCGTGATACCTGCGTAGACATGCCCGGGGGTCGCGAAGTCTTGGCGTGAGGCTGCGTCACCGGCCTGCGACCCATACCTTGACCTCTACGGCCTGTACGTATCGCGAGGAAGGAGCTGACGACACCACGAGACTAATACGGTCACTGGCCCACATTGGAGTAAGAAGAACAAACTATGTGTCACGCACTTTGTTCTACGATGGTGGGATGAGGTGTCCCCATATCCTTTGGGATCCCTACCTCTGAGCAATCTCGTCCCAACATGTCGACGATAAGCTGATGGAAACATGTCATACGTCTTGTATTTGGAAACTGATGCGGCTTTGGCTTTGATAGCTTGACCTATCCTAAAATCCTCGAGGAGTATAAGTCTTATACTTCTTTCCCGAACTAGAAGAAGGTTGATCCTCCTTCCTCTTAGTACTAGCACCCATATCTCGAATACTCCGTGTGTCATCTACTTCTCTTGATGGCGAGGATGTCCTGACCGTGAGTCACACTCTCCTCCCATGTATGTCGGAGGATGATGTGCCTGAAACCCTTGGAGGTTACTCATTCTTCCCTAGCCCACCGTTGCACTAATTAGTGTAGTGGTAGCAGCCACAACACTCACTTGCACAATAATGGCAATTGCAGTGCCTATAGCCTCTATAAAGGCCTGTGGGTCAAACATAAGTGGTGGCTAACTATTGTCCCGGGGATGACCTCTACGTCCTCTTCCTCGATTTGCCATCTACATAAGTCAAATAGCAAATGAGATTTCTTTTCTTGTCTAACTAATAGTGTATATGCCACTACTAATAGACCCCATATCTTGAACTATCAAGTTCATTTTGTTCTTCGAACTCCTAAGGTTAAGTTTTCTAACCCTAGTATTCTTCAATTTCTATACACATTCAATCATGCATATATATTCACACAACCACGATACATCTCACATGGTACATATTGGAACACCAAGACATCAATGCACACAATTAAGTGTTCTACACCATACCCACTAATCCTAAGGTATTTTGGACACCTAATAACTCTTGATCTTAGCTATAGCGAAACGATATCAGAAAACACTAGTGGATACCCACATTCGAGCTCCCTAGTTAATGATTTACCTAAGCTCTATACTACAACCGCATGTTCTAGACCTATGCCCATCAAGCCCTAGGTATTCATGTACCTAAGCTTTGATACCAAGTTGTGACGCTCCAATTTTCGGGGGTCCCGTTGACAACCCGTCAACCTACGGAATTTCTATCTTAGGTTGTCTTGCACCTAAGTCTTGGTATCGAACAGGTACCATGTAACACCCCAAAATATACCCTAGTCGTTTTTGACATGTTTAGGGTATATTAAAAAGCTAAATAGGAATTTTCGGGAAATAAAGCGAGGGCAAGAAAGGAATATTATGAAACCAGGGTAAAGTGGTCATTTACCATTGGAGGACATAAAAGGCATAAAACAATAAGGTTATATGCAATTATGGAATTTGAGAAAAGATGGGATGTCAAAGTATAATATGTATAAGTTAGATTGAGAATAATAAAGAGAGAAAGGACCTAAATGCAAAAATGAGAAAAAGAATTAAAATGCAAGGCGAACACTTGGCCTTAACTCAAAAATTGGATAATATCAATTGGTCTCTCATTTTTGAGGGACCAAAAACCGTAGAGAGAGAAGAGAAGGGGGGAAGAAGAAGATGAGGAAGAGGAAGAGGAAGAGAAGAAGAAGAGAAGAGAAGAGGAAGGAAAGAGCAAAAAGGTATGGAACTATGAATTTTTGTATGGAATTCTAAAGTTTTGTATGAATTTTCATGCAATTGTATGGTTAGTAGCTTCCCCCAAACCTAGGATTTGTTAGGATTTCATCCTAACCAAAGATTTCTTGAAAGTAGGGTTGGTAAAACCCTAAATGATACAAGATGAGTATGAAATCCTCCCTTTGAGGTTGGATTCATGGTTAATTACAAGTAATTGAGTTAGGGTTTAGAACAAACCCTAACTAATCTTTATATTTAGTTTATGTATGGGTTATGACCCATTTTTAAGAGTAGTTTTTGGGGAGTAGCATGAAAGGTTTTTTGAAGAAAGATAAGTATTGAAAGATGATTTAGATGAAAATAGAGATAAAAGATGAATTTGGAGTGGTTTGATGATGTATAGATTATTGAGTTGATTTGGGTAGCAAAATATGAAAAAATGGGAGAAAAACCACCTTTCTGGACAATTTTCGAAGGGTGGTACCAGTACCAAACAGAGTGGTACCGGTACCATAAAATCATTTAATCGGCTGATGCCGTCTTGGTACCCGTGCTCTATTTTGACTAGCGTTTGTATTTTGGCCATAACTTGCTCATTTCTTATCCGATTTGAGTGATTCAAGTTGATAGATAAACTAGACTTCAAGGAGAATAAAACACCCTGAAATAGCTACCTTCGAATTCTGACTCTATGTGGCCCAAAAATTCCCCTCAAGAGAGTATGTTCAAGCGGAATTTACGCTTCGGTTTGATCATAGAGTAGTCCGGGTTGTTTAGAACATAACTCGAGTTTTGGTGCTCCGATTTGGGTGATTCCAGTTGGAGATGGACCCTTAGCACCTTAGCTTTAAATGAATACAAAGAACCAGGGTCAGGTATGAAGTTAAGCCTCCTGAAAAGTGAGTATTACAAACTATCCCTAGTGTAATATCGGTAAACTGACTAGTTTGGCATAAAAAGGCCATAACTTGAGTTTGGATAATTCAATTGGAATGATTCCAATTTCTAAGTAAAGTATACTTATAGAGGAATAAGAATACATGAATGATGTGTGAATACATAAGCATCATACTGTACAAGTATATGAAATGCCATATGTAATAGTAACAGGAAAAATATAGGAAATGCAATATGTATAGCTGTGTTCATGAAACATGAATATGATATGAAATATGAAAACGAACTGAGACATGAACATGAACATGGAAAGCAATATGTCATGATCACAGAATGTGATTAAGAAGGTTATAGTGAAGAAGACATGTAATGGTATGACTACACAGAAATAGAACGAATGAGTGGACGTTCTGATCGGTGCTTCGGCACTCTTGCTAGTGCTATGACACTTATGTTATGTGGGCAGGCACGTTGATCATTAGCCCCGGCGCACTCCCGGCTAGTGCTGCGGCACGCTTACATTGCCAGGCGGGCCGCGTTGATCGGTGCTTGGCACTCCCTCTTAGTCTTTATGACATACATTGCGTGAAGCGAAGCGCGTATCAGTTGATGTACCATCCGCCCGGGTTCTGCCCAGTGTACTATGTCCATCTCATTCATGGTTCCCGGTCTAGGTTAACGACTATAAATATGTATATAAAAAGTACATGAATAAGACCTAGTATGTAGCATATACATGCCGTCTTGTGTACCCTTGGGTACCATATGTTCGATTTGTATAACAAAGTCATGAAACATGTAAAAAGGAGACGAATCAGATACCTTGACATGAAGATGTATAAGTCTGAATATGATTATGATACAAACCTATTGGATATGTTCTAAATCTATATGAACTCGGTATATGTATTTGATGTGATTTGTACCTACTACGGACTAATGTCCGTATCTGCATAAGTCTGATATGACCTTGTATGTATTAAGACTTTGAATAAAGAATAAGAGTAAAGAAATGAATATGGTAAAGATCTGAATGTACCTACGGGTACCTCTATATCTGTTATGTAGTACCTACGGGTACTTTTGTACAAGTAAAATGTTCTGTAGTACCTACGGGTACTTCTGTATCCGAAATATAGGAATAAGCTCCGTAATACAAGTATAAGATTTATGTCTAGTATATACTCCGTAATATAGAAGTATAAGATTTGAAATACAAAGAATAAGAATTTGTAAAACAAGTATAAGTTCTATGGGGTACCTGCGTATGTCGATTAATTTTACGTAGTACCTACGGGTACCTCAGAGTATAAACTCCGGGATAAGGATAAACTCGAGTGGTACATGGGTAGCAGTATGAGTATAAGTTACTAGTACCTACGGGTACTTTTAATTAATTATAAGTTTGATATAAGCCTGTGAAGTATGCCTTGTCTTTTGGGACATTTGAATAAAGTAGTACCCTACCCGAATACTTCCGTATAAGGAATAAGTTCCGCAATGCCGTTATATGTTACGTAATATCTCTGCAGCCAGTACCCTACGGGTACCTCAGAACAAGTTTAAACTCCCAGTAGTATAAGTATAAGCCCTATGGTATAAAGTATAAGCCTTGTAGTACCTAAAGGGTACCTGTATAACCTCAAGCTCTATAACTCCTACGGGAGATTTGAACAAGTATAAGAGAGATAAAAGTATGAGTATGTGGATAAGTACCTCCGTCTAAGTATATGTAAAAGTTCAGTACCGTATACGAGGAATTTGAATAAGTATGTGTCCTACGGGAGATAAGTATAAGTATATGTATAAGCTCAGTATAGCATACGAGGAAATCTATATAAGTATACGTCTACGGAGATAAGTATAAATATGTGTCTACGGAGATGAATAAAGAATAAAGTGCGCTATAAGTGTAAGTTACGAGTAAGTATAAGATAAAGTACTAGTATAAGCTTTGTAGATGCGATACGGGTAATAAGCCTCTGTAACTCCAGTAGGAGATCGAATAAGCATAAATTACACATTATAAGCATAAGTAATTTGTATAAGTTCATTATATGAATGCATGAAAATTGATACTCTGTTATTGTTTATGCTTTAAATGTGTATATGCATAAGACATGTGTTTCCCTACAAGCGTAAAAAACATGCAGTTTTCAATCAGGTAGGTACGAGAGGAGCGATCCGAGCTTCTCCATACTATTGGGCTGCTTTTACTAGTAGGGTTCACTACATGTGGGTTCGGCTCGATTTGTAAATGTAAAGAAATCACGATTTTTGTATATGTAAATGGGACTTAGTATATGTGTATAGATTTGGTTGGACACCACTCGGTGGTAGTTCTTTTGTGTATGTAAATGATTTTGTTATTACAAAAATTGTTTGTATACCATCAGGTCTGAGTTCGGCTACGAGAAAAAAAAAAAAAAAAAAAACAGGTAAAGAGTCCCAGTATATAGTCTCACACCTCAAACTCGGTTCGGATTCGCCTTTCGGGTCGGACCGGGAATCGGGGTGTGACATACCAACTACCCATGGACACTGATTTACTTGGCACCACTTCCATATGTCCCTTCACCGAGACCCATTCATTCATATTTAAATCTAAAATATGAAAAGAAAATGAATAATTACAGTCCGTAAGGGTCTAATCACGACCCTCTTAACATAATTACATACCCGACTATTTATATAATAGTCCCAAATAATTTTATAAAAATCCTTTTATACAAAACACTTTTAAAAAAAAATATTACTCAAGGCCACATATAGGCCTCCTTCGCAAATCACGGCCTCGTTGGAGCCGTAGTCTCCTGTCACACTCCACATGCACGAAAAGGGGAGTTTCCGGCGGGGTGAGCAATGACCAGTAGAAAAATTCTCCTGCAAGAGCTACTCCCACCTAAACGCGCATGCAATGGCATAAATACATCAAACCACATTCCATATAGAAAATGCAATCCTATATGGAATATTTCTCATCATCGTGAGATGAGACCTCATGCCCATAACACAGGAGTCTGGCCAGGCTCCACTCACATGCAAATGCAAAGTGTGAAAACTAGTCATTAGTGTTTCACCCAATGACTTAACCCAATGGACAACCCTCCGATATTTATTTTAATTTATCAAATCCAGGTAATGTTTTTGTGAGTAGTGAATTTAGGGGTCTCCTTGCATGAGCACACGCCTTGAACACTTTGTGAACTTTCATCACTAGATCCATATGTCTGACCAAGAATTGAATTTGGGTCTTTTACCCTGGGGGGATCTACCCCCATCTTGCTTCACCCAAACACACTAAATTTATTTTTATTATTTTATACACCCGTGAGTCTTAATTTTGGACGTCGTCCATTTCTGAGCTCACTACACATTCACAAGAATGGTGAATAACCAATACCATGCACACACCCGACTTGATCACGGCGTCCCGTGCATATGAAATGCAATTATGCAATTTCATACTATAACATGTTAAATGCAAAATAGAAGAACTACATGCAACATTTTCAACACATGGATAATTATATTTCTACATATAATTTACATACATCATAAATTTCATGTCAATACACCCCATAAGCGCCAAAACAGCATGATTTTCACACAACCAACACGTTATTCAATTTTTTTCAATAACACATAAAAAAAAACAGCACACACAGTCCGAAAATCAGTCTCGAACTATCCAAAAATAGTCCTAAAATTTTTACCCGAACTGTCCAAAAATAGTTCCGAAAATTCAGTAACTATCCGAAAAAGTCCTGAAAATTCAGTCACGATTGTCAAGCAGTCCCAAAAAATTAAGTCGGAGACGTAAACAGTCGAAAATTATGTTTCGGATTATCGAAAACAATCCAGAAAATTATGTCGGCTTGTCAAAATAGTCTCCAAAAAGTATACTCGGGTACATTCGAAAATAGTCACTAAAATTCCCTACACTCGAATTAAGGTGCTGGAACTTAAATTTATAACAAAGAAAACCCCAAGCCATTAAATGGCCTTTAGGCTAGAAAATAACCCAAGTAGAAAATTCTACCTCGTGGGTTTAATGAAAACTCAGATTTGAAATACCAACGTAGCTCACGATGCATGGATTGACTTTAATACTCGGACTGTCGAGATTCGACCGTTGGAACACCGGGAAAAATCTCATTTTCTTTTCTCCCCCTCTCTTCCTCTCTCCCTCTATCCGTTTTTTTTTTTCTCTACTTTTTTTTCCTTTCCTTCTCTCCCCCTTCTTATCCACCGAATTCCCCTTTCTTTTTGTTTGCTCCTCTCCTCATTTCCTTTTCATTTTCCATTTTCTCTTTTCTTTCATTTTCTCCTCTCTTTCTTTCTTTTTCTCATTTCTTTTCTTCTCCTTTTTTTCGGCTTTTCCTCCTTTTCTCCATATCACGGGATTGTCAAGTGGGGAAACTTCCCACCACTTTCCTCCTTTGCCACATGTCATCTCAAAATTTTCTTAATTTCTTTTCTTTTCTTATTTTGCTTTCCCATTAATTCCTCCAGTTGCCACATGGCTCAATGTGAGCCATTCACACAAATGCACCACATGGATCATGCCATGTGTCACTCCCCTAGGGTGCCATGTTGCATCCACATGATCATGCCATCTGTCACCCAACACCTCGTGTCTCGAAAAACGTGAAATTTCAACTGTCTCGAAATCCGATGAAATTCGATTGAGTAACTAGATTTCGTGAGGCAGATTCAACAATGAAATCCGTTTCATCATTGAAATCCTAGAAAATTTTGGTTTCAACCAAAATTACCGTTTTACCGCCACCCGAAATTGGTTTTCCCAAGTTTTATATCGAATATTTTGATTGTTTGGCGTGATACTTATATGGCGGACATATGAGCGTTCCTCTATGCCATTCTAGCGACGTTGTTTATTATGAAATAATTGATTCTTTTTTGGAGGATCGCATGAATGCTTTTAGCTTTTTGTTTTTGACTGCATGTGCAGTTATGAGATTCTGACTTGGCACTAATATATTGGACTGGGGCATACCCCTCTTTCCATTAAGTCTTGATGTTTGTAATATTCCACAGGGCATTTCCCTCTCCTTTCCATCCTTCTTATGAGTTTGTTTAACTTCTTGTTTCTTCAAGTCATTTAGTGGTTTTCCCTTGACTTCATACTGGGGCATACCCTCACCTTCATTGAGATGGCTTCCATTGCTAGTTATTAGAAGTTTCTGGTCATCACGACCGTGTCCTTTCATTTCAGGTTCTCCGGTACTTTCCCAAACCCTTTTTCGGTACTTACTTGGAGTATTCTCTGGTACTCACCCGGACCCTTCTTTGGTACTCACCTGAACCCTTCTCCGGTACTTACTCGGACGGTTCTCCGTTACTCGCCTGGACCCTTCTCAAGTACTTGCCCAGACTATTCTCCTTTACTCACTTGGACTATTCTCGGTATACTTTGGACCCTTCTCCGATACTTACCCGAACCTTTCTTCGGTACTCACCGGACCAATTCTCTATTACTAGCCAGGCCTTCTCGATACTCACGGGACTATTCTCCAATACTCACCGGCTATTCTCGATGTCCACCACGACTATTCTGGTAATCACGAACCACTTCTCAGGTACTCTTTGTTTATTCTCAGGGTACTCCCTCGGACTATTCTCAGTGGTCACTCTCCCGGACCCTTCTGGTGCTCACCGGACCCTTCTCCGATACTCACCCGGGCTATTCTCTAGTACTGCGCTGAACCTTCTCAGTGCAAACCGGACCTTTCTGCAGTGCTTGCGGATCCCTTAGTCCATTCAGTTATTGCAACCCATTTCACTTAGCCTCCTTTGTTGTTGTGCAAGGACAAATTTGTTGGCCTTTTGAATTCTTCACTAGAGTTCACTTCAATTATTCATCGCATGTAATATGTACCTACGAACCACTTGTTCATTCACTCTACTAAAGAGAGGCATGTTTGTAGACCCTCAATTTTGTCCCGTGACTCTTGCGTTCATCCTAGGGGTGTCACTTGTACCTAGTTTGATTGACATAGGCTTGGGACCCCTTTGTTTAGCTTTGTTGGTTTTCGAACCTCGCGTGAGCTAACCTATGGTTTGGTTCTACATTCGATCCATTTTGAATGGCCATCATCATCAAATCCTTAGGTTGTACTTTGCTACGGGATAGAAATGAGGTCTCCATAGTGGAGTTCATTACGGGAACACTTTCCAATTCGGAGCGCTTTAGCTTGTTTTGGTCATATCTCCCTCATCCGGACTCGAAATCATGCATCGTTTCTTTCGTTGGATTCCTTAATATTTGAGGAATGTTATAGAAAGAGTTGAGAATCTCTCGTTCAAACCTACCTATTGGGAACCAAAAATCCAATAGCAGTTAAGCCGGTTTGGGTTGGAAGTTCATTATGGGAGCACTTTCAAATTCGAAGCACCCAAGCTTGTTTTGGTCATATCTCCCTCATCCGAACTCGAAATTATGCACCATTTCTTTTGTTGGATCCCTTACTCTTTGAGAATTGTGCTGAAAAAATTAGAGAGTTTTTCTCAACATGCTTGATTGGTTGGGAACCAGATCAGCCAATTCATAAGGTTTTTCAAGGGTAGTTTGATTTTGGTATAATTGGAGCTGATAACCTTTGTGGTTTAGGCCCATTCACTCCAAATCAGTCCTAGGCATGGTTTGGGTCCAGTTTTAGGCCATTTTTTGGGTTGCTTTCAACCCACCTTGAGTCCATTTGGATTCTTGGTGGTTAAGCAAAGGAGTAAATGTGGCCAGCTATTAACCTCGTGAATAAAGGAGTGTTTATGAAGCTGGACAAGTCCGAGACTGACTAAGGGAGTTCCCAGGATTGAAGGTGTACAAAATTGAGTGGGCTTAGATGTTTATGAAGGGAAAAATGCATAAAAAAAACCGTGGAAAAAAAGATAAGGGAGGGGAAAGAAAAAAAGAAAAGAAGAGAGAACGAGGGGAAGAGAGGAAGAAGGAAAAAAGAGAATAATAGATTCTATATATTCGGGTTTGAGTGGTCCCTCTCATTTGAAGGATTTCTAAAGCTTTGAAGGAGGGATGACATACCTGAATTTTTTATGGCATAGAAGAAAGAAGACAAAGGGGGAGCAGTCGTGTATCCTATAGGTATGAACGTTGTATGCTTCTCCTTGTCTTTTTAGACAATGCTTGTTTTTGCCTCTGTTGTTTACATATATCTACCATGACTATCATGGGTATTTGTTTCTTTTGGGCATGGAAATGAGTGTAATCTTGTTAGATGTTAAAGGAATTTAGTCCGCTCAGGTCATGTTCTAGATTATTTATGATCAGGGATAAGATAGCCAACCCTTGATTCATGGGTGTTGAGGTCACTATTATCATTGGCTTTTATTTTGGTGGAGGTCATGGTAGTCTCCTTGTTTGCTAAGGGAAAAGACCCTATAGTCTTTATGGGTTGGAGTTTGAGATTCCCATTTTGGCTCTTTAGGTTGGAGTGGCTACCTTACCTATAAGATACCTGATTCCATGGCATTCATTTTAATAAGACGGGTGGCATGGTTGAAGCCCATTTTAGAGCACTTTGCTTTGTTTAGGTTAGTTCTCACTCATCTGGACTTGGAATCATACACCGGTTCATTTTTTGGGTTCCTTACTCTTTGAGGAATGTCCTAACAAACTTTGAGATTTTTTCTCAACCGACTCGACCGTTTGGGAACCGAATCAGGTAGTTCATCAATTTTGTTTCAGGAGTAGCAGTTAGAGCATTTTGCCTTGTTTATGTCAGTTCTCACTCATATGGACTTGGAATCATACAGTTTCTTTTTTGGGGTTCCTTACTCTTTGAGGAATGTTCTAAAAATATTTGAGATTTGTTCTCAACTAGCTCGACCGATTAGGAACCAATCAGCCAATTCATCAGTTTTTTTCAAAAGTAGCAGTTAGAGCACTTTGCCTTGTTTAGGTCAGTTCTCAATCATTCGGACACGGAATCATACACCGTTTCTTTTTTTTGGGTTTCTTACTCTTTGAGAAATGTTATGAAAAATTTTGGGATTTTTTCCAACGAATCGGTTGGGGCAGATCCCGGCCAGTTCATAAATTTTTTTCAAGGGTATTTGTTAAGAGCACTTTGCCTTATTTAGGGCGTGTTATCACTCATCGAACCGAATCATATGCTCGTTTCTTTTATTGAGTTCAACACTCTTTGAGAATGTTGTAAATTTTTATATTTTTCTCTTCGATCGACCTATTGGGAACCAAATCAAACAATTCATCGGGTTTTTTAGGGGTAGTCTGATTTCAGTTTAATTGGAGCCTATAACCTCTGTGGTTTAATCTCGTTCTCTCCATATCAGTGTATTGGGTTCTGAAACGGGGTTTGGTTCAAGTTAACATGGGTCTATCTTGGATTCATGAGAATCATGGGCTATGTGGGTAAAAAGTGGTTAGAGAGCACTAGTGATTGAGATTCAATGTATGGTTTCTCATGGTTTCACTTGGTTTTGAGAATTGATTTTGAAGGATTACTATATGCTCGAAATATGGGACTAACCTTCCCTTGCAGTGCATGGCTAGGGACCACAAGTATGTGCCTTTGATTATAATTTTTCGAGATTAAATGTATGTTGAATGCAACCTAGGTTTGTGTGAATCTTACCATCTGTTTAGCCTCGGTCAAATGATCTTCGATCCACATGCTCCAACATACCCAATTCGTTATTAAAGACCGTGTTCCGGGCTTGGAGGGGTGCTACCTTGTATGGGGTGCCTTCCCAATGAGTAACCTAATCCCTAGACCCAAAAATCTAGTTTCGTTAACCGCTGTTTCCAAACATAGAGTCATTTGGGGTTTTTTTTTGTTCTTATTTAATATTTCCCCATTTTAAAAATAAAAAAGAAATGAAAGTAAGTGGTGACTCAGAAATAAAACCTTTCCTCGTGAGGGACGGATTTTCTAAAAATAAAAAAACATACTTTTTTAGCGAAATTAAACCAATTTGTGGATCGATTGAGAGTTCACACATTATGAAAAATTAAAACAATTATGTAATTATAAAAAAATAATATGAATATTGTTGTGGTGATGATTTTCACACGAACATACAAAATAAAAGCATGCGGTTTGCCATGAAATTAAAGTGTTTCCAAACCGAAATTGCGTCGAAATCAAACTTCTTAATCAGACAAAATGAGTTCCCTAGTTGAATACGTACAATAAGTGCTAAGGGAAATTGCCTTTAGAGCCCTTCTCTAACAAACTCACACATCACCTTTGTACCTCGTACCATAGAGCGAAGTAGATGTGAATCATGCTTTAACTTCTAGGGAAGTAGAAGCAGCGAGATCGGATACGACGATCGGTGGGCATATCTCTATCATGATCACCAATGATTTCTCAAATCAAATGGCATCCTTTGAGTACTAGTTTGGACCTTTGATGAGACCGTGGTTCCTTTTGCTTTCACATTGGCTCCATGGTGATCCCAATACTACAATATCGGATCATCATTAGGACCACTCTTAATTCATAAATGAACTTCCTTGTCCAAATCGCTTTCTTAGCTGCCATTGGAAGTAACGATGTACTTTGATTCAGTTGTACACTCACCTCATCTTTGGAATTTTTCCAACTGACTGTGACACCATTAAATTTGAACACCTAGCCTGATTGAGATTTGGAGTTATCTATCGGATTAATGTGCATCTTACCATAAGATCCCTATCTCCATCAATCAAGAATACATCCTTAGTGATTCTCAAGTACTTGAGGATATTCTTGACAATCACCCCATGACCCTCACTTAGGTCCAACTGATAGCTGCTCGTGACTCTCAGAGCATATGATACATTAGTTCTAGTACATAACATAGCTTACATGATCGTTCCTATAGCTGAAGCATACATGATCAAGCTCATGCTTGTCCTCTCTTGGACTATCTCATGCTAAACCTCTTTAGCATTGATGCACTTGAGAAACCAAAGCCCAATATGGATTTAGCCAACAAGAGCCTAATGGAGTCTAATTTTGGGTTGATGGTCCGCCAAGTACTCAAGGCCCCGAAACTTAGTTTTTGATTGGCCCTATTTATTTATTTAATGTTTCTTCTAACCATGTGTAATTATTAGAAACATTGAAACCAATCATATTTTTCATCTTTACTTGATCAAACTAGTTTAAATGCATTCATTATGGTTTGTTTTGGTGTATGTGCTTTCTTGGAACCCTATTTATGCCTTTTCCTATTCTTAGAGGGGCATTCCAAGTATAAGGCATGGGGAAAATGAATTTTGAAGGATCTTTTGTTTATTGATCATTATTTAGATTTCAGAATTCAATCTTTGTGATTGTCTCTCTTAGTTTCTTATCTCTCGAGTGAATGCCCTTAAGGGGTGAGTTAAACAAAATTCTTATCTTTGAAGTGGTGTTTCTTATCTTCAAAGTGGTAAATTTTTTCCTATCCTACCGTATCAGTTTTCTGGTTTGGTATCATTTGGTATCAAAGCTTTGGTTCGTGTTTGTTTTTTTGTTGGAATTATCTCTTCAAGTTCTTGTGTTTCATCATGGAAAGGCATGGAAATCATATTCCTCCAAAAGTTGAAGGCATGAATGACTATGAACGTTATTAGGAGATTGTAGATTTGAGGAGGATGGTTGAGCTACTGAAAATTGGGCAAACAACAAAATGATGGCCAACCTAGAAGGGAATCGACGTGAAGCACGTGGGGTGGAAAATCATAATCCATTTTGGTGTTGATAATGGTTCAGTGATGAGGATCATGACTCTGAAGGCAAGAAAGGCAACGAGGAGACATGAGGTGATATGAAGGATTTAGAACTTCAAATTTGATGGTAAAAATATAGTGTTTTTCTTGATTTGCTATACATTATTGAATGAATTTTTAAATTTAAAGAATTTTCTGAGGAAAGGAAGGTGAAGTTGGTGGCTATTAGATTGAAGGGCTATGCTTCACTTTGGTGGGAGAATTTGAAGAGGGAAAGGAGTAGAGAAGAAAGGAGACTTATTCAGACCTGGGAGAAAATGAAGGGAGTTAAAGAAGAGATTTCTTTCTGAAAATTATAGACAAGATAATTACACAAAGTTCTATAATTTTAAGCAATACAATCTGTCCGTGGAAGAGTATATAAAAGAATTTGAATATTTGATGCTCATATGTGATATTAAAGAACCTGAGGAGCAGACCATTGCACGGTTCTTGGGAGGTTTGAAAAGGGAGTTTGCTGATGTAATTAGATTGCAGTCATATTGGTCTTTTAATAATGTTAGAAAACTTGCTATCACCATTGAACAACAACGAGGGAAGTATTCACCCAAGACAACCCCTTATGCAAGTTTTAACCAAGGGAGTGTTGCTTCTAGTTCCAACAAACTTTTTGACCAAGGTTCAACTTCTAGCAAAAATGAAGTGAAGAATTGAGGTACGATGCAAAAGCCCTTAAGCATTTCTAATTATGCTCGGAAGTGCTATAGATGTCAAGGGTATGGTCATATTGCTTCTAATTGTCCCAAGCGAAGGGTAGTGACCATTAAAGAGAAAGTGATTAAAGAAGAAAAGGAAGAAGTGAGAAAAAAGATGGGAAAAATGAAGAATTTACTAAATATGTAGATGAAAGAGAAGCTTTGGTTATTAGGAGGAGCCTCAATGTGATTAAAGAGAATGAAGAGGCATGACTGCGAGATAATATTTTTCAAACAAAATGCACTAGTCATGGAAAAGTGTGTAATGTGATCATTGATAGTGGAAGTTGTACTAATGAGGTGTTTGAAGAGATGGTGACATAGTTGAATTTGAAGACTGAGTCTCACCCTTAGAGCTGGCAATTTGAGCCCGACTCGTTGAGCTAGTTTGACTAACCCAAAATTAGGAGCGGCGGGCTTTTAATTTTACCTTGAAAAACCGGCCTAAAAATTGGCTCGACCAGTTGGCCCGCTAAATTCGGAAACAACATGAGACAGGTTTGGCCAGTTT
Organism: Tetrastigma voinierianum; assembly: GCA_016808115.1. Classification (NCBI taxonomy): domain Eukaryota; kingdom Viridiplantae; phylum Streptophyta; class Magnoliopsida; order Vitales; family Vitaceae; genus Tetrastigma; species Tetrastigma voinierianum. Next base: position 9,540 of record JAEQBH010005420.1, on the reverse strand, counting down.
TTCAAGCCTTAATTCTAAAATTAATATATATACATATATATATATTGCCCCCCAAACCCTAATTTCCTTTTACAAAACGCCTTCTCCTTACCGTAGAAATGACCTTACCATACCCTTTGCCTTAAGCATGGTTGAAACTAAGCTTCTCTGCTGCGATTCTTGAGGCATCTCTGTTCTTTGGGCTTGCATTTTTGTTAAGGTTGGCACCAAGGGGGATATCCGTGGAAGAGATGATGGGAGAGAAGAGGAGGAGGATGGAGAAGAACTAGAAATGAAAGATCCATCTTCAAGACCGTCTAAGCATCTGCGATTTAGGTGGGAGAGAGAGAGAGAGAGAAAGAGAAAGAGAAAAAGAGATTATCAATAGTAGATCTTCTAATAATAGGTTTAGAGATCTTATGAGAGATTTTATTGAGGTGTTTGAGGTAGTGATATGTTGATGCTGCTAGTAGTGACTTTACTTTCTTTTTCTATTTGAAACCACCTGTATTGCTTCTTTGCTAGTAGTGATTTGCTCTACTAGACAAAACCACCTTGCTTTTTATTTTTTCCAATTTCTTGGTTCCTCCATAGATCAAAGCTATTTTGAATATGAATAAAACCAAAAAAGTAAGTTTTTCCATATGGGTTTCTTGTTCGCCCCTGTTTCTGGTTCCTTAATCTTGAGCATTTCTATAATTTTTATGAGATAGATGATTTTCTTATGGGGACAATAGTTATATTTGGATTGTGAGAAACAAAAAACACAAGATTTTGCATATGGGTTTTTCATATTTTTTTTAACCTGGCATCTAAGTCTATGCTGATTTTAGATTTTGATGCATATAGGAGGAGAGAAAGGTGGGTTCGCTTTGTTGGTGATTTTCTTCTAGTATTAGTAGTGATGGTAGAGTCACAAGAGGAATGACAACTTTTATCCATTATTCCCACCTCTTTCGGTAGTGGGCGGGGGTCTCTCTTTCTCTCTCTTCTTTGTACCGTCCATAGATGCATAGAATCAAAACCAGAAGTAGAAGATAAGGACGATAAAAAGAAGGATCGGAAACCAAGTAACCCACCTTTATAGGGTCAAGCTGGCCCGTTAGCCTAGTATAGGGCTGGGCTGGGCTAATAAAATGACAACCCAATATAAATTAGGCACGACCTGGCCCAATCCATTTTTACCTTGGCCTGGTGTGAGCCCAGCCCAGCCCGATCGACTCACCCGAATTGTCAACTCTTCTCACCCTCAATTACACAAGATTTAATGGTTTTAGAAGGGCAATGGGTTGAAAATTAAAAAGTGTTTGCTTTCCTTCTCCATTGATAAAAACTACAAGGATGAAGTTTGATGTGATGTTGCTCCAATGGATGCATTCCATTTGCTACAAGGAAGACCATGGCAGTATAATAAAAAAGGTTCCTCATAATGGTTTAAAAAATACACATTCTTTTATCAAAGATTGTAATACCCGGTACTAACAAAATAAGTAAATATGACTATCATAATATTTCTATTCTATTCTATCTTACCTAAATATGTTTCAGTAGAGGCTTAAATTGGGTTAAGGCATTTTATGCTTTATTATGCATTAATCTTAGATTAAGATAAGTTACAACTAATTGTTGGCTTAAACATTTGAAATTAGCACTTTGGAAAATAATTGCAGTTAAGAGAACTAAAGGGACTAGTTGGCAACAAATCACAAATAGTTATCAAGAGAAGGACTAAGTCGAAAATTGCACTAAGTGGGGGGTTTATTTAAAGGTTGGTAGTGCTCTTTCTCAGCCATTTCTTGGTTGTAGATTTGGGGCTTAGAGGAAGGAAGTTTAGAGAAAGAGAGTTAGGTCTTCATGTGAAGAACAAAAGGTTAGTAATTTTTGTTTGTTCTAGATTTCTAAGGAGTTATTAATGGTAGATTTTGTCTTTAAAATGATTTAGTTAATATTAATGTTCATTCTTAGCCATTTTCTATATCAAATTTGGGAGTTAAGAGAGAGAAAGTGAAGATTTCTATGAGGAAGAAGTAGTGACTTTTACTAGTTTGAGTTCCTAATGAGTTGGTGATGGATGTTAATGATAAATTTAGTTTATAAACTAAGTTAATTAGTGTTAATCACATTTTTATGTATTTAGAATTTTAATTTAATTAGGTTTGCAAGTAATTTGAGTTAAGTTCTTTGTAAAGAAGGTTTTTTCGTTAGGTTGCTTTAGTTGTAAAATAGTTGAAAGAAATATAGGATGAATTAAGTTTAGGTACACTCTTAATTGCTAATAGATGGAAATTAGGGGAAAATAAAGTAGTTATTACATAACTTAAAATTGAATTGAAAAGTAGTAGGTAAGGTTAGAAAATTTGGGGTTTTATACTAACAACATTAAATTGGTAATATGAGCTAAGAAGGAAATGTCATAACCTGAGTTATTTTCTTTTATTTCAGTTCCTTGTAATTAATAAGAGTTGTCTACGTAGAAGAATTTCAAAGGAGACTTCGGGGAAAGGTAGGGAACTTTATACCATTTTATTATTTATCTTTGATGGCTTTCATTAAATATATATTGCAATCTTAATAATTGATATGGATTTATGAAGCATTTTATGTTGTCATGATGTTCATATGTTGGGCATGGTTGTTTTGAAACATGGTATTGAGATGCAGATGCATTGGTTTGAGAACCATGGTTTCTATGTGGTGGACATGGTTATGGTTTGGTTATGCATCAAGGATGATTTGAGCAGTGGAAAATACTATTCAGAGATTATATGGATAATGAAAGATATTGTTAATAAGCATGGTGTTACCTTCCGATATATTAGTTATGTGGGACCATGGGTCCTTGGGTGAAAGTCCCAAAACCCTCGAGGAAGACACCTAGATAAAGGTGTATGGGGTTGGTCTTGCCCCAGGGTTTTAGTCCCTAAAGACACGGGGTTGGTCTAGCCCTTGGGTTTATAGTCCCAAAAGACACAGAGTTGGTTCTACCCTTGGGTATAAGTTCCAAAAGACACGGGATAAGACTAGTCCTTAGGTGATAGTCCCAGAATAGTCATTATTTATGGTTGATCTCCTATTGAAGCAATTGGTGATAGATATGTATATTGGCGATAATTGATGGTTATCTTGTGGAAAAGAATGATAAAAGTTATTGGATCACGTGGAAGAGAATGAATGATATCAGTAAAAGAGAAAGACATTGCAACCATGCATGCATATTTGATATTATTTCATACTTTGATCATGGTAACAAATGTTTATCATACATATTGTTTATGTTTAATTAAAGCATTAAGGATGTACATAGAATGATTATAAAGTTTTCTACAGAGTTGTGAACTCATCTTATCTTTCCTTCACCCTTAAGTGCATGTAAGAGGACTTTTACTGGAACTAATGATTGAGCTTTGAATGGATTGGTGTTTGGATGCAGTTTTTACTCGTGTTGAGATTTTGAGGCTTTGGCCTTTGTAAATTCACCTTTTTTTTTAAATAATGTAATATATGTCACTTTTGTACACTTGTTAGTATGGGCTATCCTTAGAGAATCAAGGGATTTAGAATGTGTAAAGTGTGTGAAATAACAAAGCACAAGTTATTTTCACAAGAATTAAAGTACCTTTTTGTATAATTAATGCTATGAGGTTTATCAATGGATGTATCTTGTTTTTAATAGGTTTTTCTCTTACAATCGTATATTGTATTGATTTACTTGAAGCTCGACAATCTTTTATCTCCATATATATTGAGTATTTATTGGTAAAACAAAAAAAAAATTATGGGGTTTGACAAAGATGGTGTTCGAATTGTGTTAGCACCTATGAAACCAGAACGGAAAATTCCTAAGGAGATTGGGAATTCTTTTCTCACAGGTTCACAAGTAGAGCATGGTTTGGCTAATCAAGATGAGATTTATGCTATCTTGGTCATGGATGATGCGATTCCTCAACAAGTGGTTCATGATTTGTTGCTGCCATTATTGGAGGAGTTGACGTGGTTCAAATGAGATTCCTAAACGGATTACCGCAATGAGGAGTATCAACATCGCGTGAATCTTATTCAGTTCCTACACTTCCAAACAAAGTGATTACGAATAGACCCAATCTGACAAATGGAGTTACAAAGGTAGGTTGATAAACTTATAGCATGAGGATTGATTTGTGACAACATGAGTCCATGTGTTGTTCCATCTCTTTTAGTTCTATAGAAATATGGGGCTTGACGCATGTGTGTTGATAGTAAGCTAATGGTCACTATCAAATGCGGTTTCCTGCCAGGATGGTTACTTAACAACCTTCATGGAGCTCAGGTATTTTCTAAGCTTGATCTTCGGAGTGGTTATCATCAAATAAGAATGAGAGAAGGAGATGAATAGAAGACAACTTTCAAAATAGGAAATGGGCTGTATGAATGGCTTGTGATGCCATTTGAGCTTTCTAGTGCTTCAGGTACTTTCATGAGGCTTATGACATATGTTCTTACTCCATTCTTAGGAAAGTTTGTTGTTGTTTATTTCGACAATATTCTGGTTTATAGTAAATTTATGTAGGAGCATGTGGAGCATTTGAGGAGTGTTTTCCAAACCTTAAGGGAGCATTGCTAACTTGCAAAAGTTTCATTTCTTTACAAATAACCTTGTTTTCTTAGGTTATGTGGTGTCTAGTGAATGGATCCTAGCAAGGTGGAAGCTATAGAGAGTTAACTAGTTCCTAAATCCATTCATATTGTAGGGAGCTTCCATGGAATGGTCTCTTTTTATAGAAGGCTCTATTGGAATCCCGAGACATCCATCCAAAAATCTATGATTTTATATGCAATGGAAGCAAAAGCTAAACTACATACTAATTGGAATAGAACTAATTCGTGAATCTTCCAGGCAATAACCGATTTGCAGGTTTTAACCATAGAGTGTGAGCTCCAAGATCAATCCAATGCCCTTTTCTAGCATAGAGAAATTCTCTTTCCCTCTGAAATTAGTCTATCACACTATAAGTTGACCAGATGATGTAACCAAATTTCTAGCATGGCTACCAAGAACTAGATCAGTCTCCAACAACAGCGCCAAAAACTCGTAAGTTAACCAGATAATGAGAACTATTTTCTGCTATTTGTCTAAAATACTGTGTTTAAAATGTAATTTGGTCTAACTCACTGCAAGTGCATAAGTCATACAAGTAATAAAGTGGATTATAAGTCCAAATATCATTCCCACAAGGATTGATGAGAAAATCCAAAGATCAATTATCCCTACTACTCAAGATCATCATTATTTGAACCTCTAATTTGAAGATTCGAACTATCTAAAATAATCCGAATGAAAGAATTTTTGTATACTGTTCTTTAATGAAAAATAAAGGAAATCTAATCTAGTAGAATCAAATATTTCACTGAGTAAAAATAACACTAGGAATGGATCAGTATTCTACTATCAATTTGCATAGTTCCCAAATACAGTACTATTAAGGACATGAATCCTGGATTTATCCAGAGCATAATAGTATAGCTTTGGAATACCTACCGACACTACACATTTCACTATTTAGCATACCATATTCCTAAACCAAGTCAATGGATTTAAATAGCTACTTTTAGGATTTGACCATCTTTAAGATTTAGTTTTTTTTCCTAAACTAGTACTTCACAGCCATTTCTGATACAGGAGCTTCTACAACAGTATAGCCTTGGAATACCTCCTGACACTACACATTTCACTATTTTGCATACCATATTCCTAAGGACATGAATCCTGGATTTGTCCAAGAGCATAATAGTATAGGCTTGGAATACCTCATGACACTACACATTTCACTATTTAGCATATCATATTCCTAAACCAAGTCAATAGGTCTAAATAGCTATTTTTAGGATTTGACCCTCTTTAAGATTTAGTTTTTTTTCCTAAACCAGTACTTCACAGTCCTTTTTGATGTAGGAGCTTCTATAACAAACATTGGGAATTCAATCAATGCTTATAAGTTGGAATTGCCCAATGAAAACTATATCTTGCCTATATTCAATGTCAAGGAATTGAGGCCATATCATGGTGAAGACTTGAGGGCAGGTCTTTTTTCTCAACTATGGGAGATTGATGCAAGAGTTTCTACAATAAACAATGGGAATTTGATCTTCATTATGGAAAATTCAGATTCTTGTGGTTTTGAAACCTTGGAGACACCAAAAATATTTCTATATCCAAGTATTTTGAGTCTTGTTACTATTTTGTTTTGGAGTTGTTTTATTATAGAAAAATTCTCAAGTCAAGTAGTTGTTTCACATTTAAATTTTAAATCTTGTTTCTAGTCTAAGTAGGAGTTGCTATTTCCTTTTAGAAAGATTTTCTTTTTAGGAGTTGCTTTATTTCAATTAGAAAGTCTTGTTTTCCAAGTTAAAGTATGAGTTTTTTTATTTGAATTAGAAAGTATGGGGATATATATACTTGCCCCTAATGTGGTCTTTTGACAATCAGTTCAAGTTTAATAATATTTTCAGATTTCTCTTTTTAAGTGTTCTTTCTTATTCTCTTATCTCTTGGGTGGATTCCCTTGATTGGGAAGTTTGTTGCTTCTTATCCCTAGGTGGATTCCTTTAGTGGTGAAGTATATATCTTGTTCTCTAATATCTTAGGTGGATTCCTTGAGTGGTGAAGTATATATCTTGGATGGATTCCCTTAAGTAGCGATTTCGTGGCTTCTTATCTCTTGGTGGATTCCTTAAGTGGTGAACTAAGTTCCTATCCTTCTATAACCTCTACTCATTCCATCATCTTCTCTTTTTAACTTTCCAAATCTAATTCTCCAACCACAACCCCAAACTTTCCAAATCTGGTTTCATACTTCTAAAACATTTCCATATATTTTGTTTCACCCTAGAAACCATACAAACCATCATCCCTAACCTTAGAGAAACCCTAAATTCGCGCACAAACTCCCAGCCTTACGTTAAAAACATGAAACTACAAATTAGCTCAAACAAAGGTCATGGCATCAAACCAACCCAACCTTTCCAAACCTAAAATCCTTCATTCAAACTTTAATTCCATCATAAATAAACCTCAAATAAGCCCTATAACCTTTGGAACCAAACTTGTCCCTTACCCTTTAAAGTTACATCCTATACCCTTAAACTACCACAAACCCATCTCTAACTTACCCAAACCGTTAGATCATCCATCACGGTCCTGTCCTTGTATCAATCTCTTAGGACTGAAAATTGCTTATCCCCCATAGACAGGGAAACACAAGCCTTCTTCAATGCAATTAGTACCTCAGTCGTCCATTCAAATAAAATATTTTTTCTCCTTGATTAGAATCTTAGCTAACACAGGATCAAGATTATTCTACCAGATTTAAATGAAACCTCAAAGGATTAAACTGATATATCATCAAATGGTCCTTATTCCTCGGGAACACACTTCTACTGTCACCTAGAAGGGATCCTTGAAGTCAAAGGTTAGAACATCACCTGTGATGAACTAGAGTGATACTTAGAGTACATTAGTTCTCAAGATATCACGAATTTACCCTCAAGTCACCGGCTTCGCTTCGTGTGGTCCATCTCATGTCACCTGGGAGGGATCCTAGAAACTCGAGTATGATACTTTCAGGTATGTGAACGCACATAGAACAACTCACTATAAGAGCAGTGCCAATTAGATCAATCCAGTACTCAATTCCACAACATTCATTTAAAATACTACAAAATGATAATCAAACACCCATTCCGTCCCAGAGGGAGCTTAGCCTTCCATATCTGAATCATAAGTGACAATGACTAGTTGATCAAACAAATTCATTGAAACTGTAATCAAAACTAAATAAAAATGAATTCTAGAAAAATTTCCAGATTTCACTCAAGTTCAGACAGAAAGGAAGCTTGATTTACAATCAATCTAGCTCAAAATTTCAGCCCAGATCTACTACTCTAACTCTAAAAAAAATTCAAGAAAAGAAAATATATACAAAATAAACTTTAGCTCATCCCCAAAAGCTCAAAGCTGGTAGAAGAATATGCACTCTACTCCAGGCACTTTTATTTATGAGTTCTAATAATTGGGCCCTGAAAACGAGGAGGAAAAATGGGACTCCAAAAAGTCCAAATTTTTTTCCTTAATCGCTCATGATGTCGTGGGCCGAGGTCGCTGAGATGCAGCGTTATGATGTCGTGGCTTAACTTTCGGTGTCGCCACTCTAAATTTTGGTTGTTCATACAATGTCGTGGATCAAAATGTCACACGACATTACTCAAGCCTCAAAGCTCCAAATCGTAAGCTCTTTCTTTCATTTTGTGTTTAACAGAATGGTGCTGGTTTTGCCTTCTTAAACTTTCTACTCATCCCTAATGCTTTTGGGGTCAAGAACTCCCATACGAGTTGGAGACATTAGGTACTAGGTGTATAACACCCTCTATGACTTAATTGCTCTAGGAGTGAAGGGCTACAAAACTCATTCCTCTTTAAAACTGACATATTTTTTTAGCTTCTTAGTTTTTTGTTGTGCACCTCTTTTTGTACATTTTTCCTCCTTTTCTTTTCTCCCCACATCCTTAATTCTCATCCTTCCCTTCTTTTTAAAATTGTACTCCCCCAAACTTGTCCTCTTGATCACCTTTTCTACACTTATTTTGTAATTTTGGGCAAACTCGGGGTTCTTTATTGTAGAGTTAGAATTTCATGAATGGTTAAGGTTCTTTCATGTGATTTTGATGATGAAATTGGCATTTAAGCTCAAATAATGTACTAGGGTATATCCATATAGCATACTAGGGTAGGCTATGAAAGGCTCAAACTATCCAAGGGTGGCCTTAAACTAATTCCTATTATTGTGATGCCTAGATTTCGGGCCACACACACAATATAACAAGTTCTAGGACCTTTTGAGACTAAACTGATGGTAAGTCCAATAAGGTGTTCCTAACCCAAGCATAATTAGTTTTCAAGGTACTTATGACCGTTGTCTTACCATTACCATTAGAACTGCATCGTTTCCAAGTAAACTAGAATTATCACCGACAGCATTGACATCACTCTGCCTTTAGAACCTAAATTCTCCTATTTCTATCGACATCACAACTTTCAATTTGTTCCACTTATCACACTTCATCTACGATTTTATGGTTTGTCTAAAAAATTATTGTGCTATTATAAACTTCAGAATCTCATTTTGATTAATCAATTAATTTCCACCCAATAATCATAGCACAAGCAATTCAACATAACCATTTTAATTAAACCAAACATACAAACTTAAAGCCTGCATCATTCAGGAATTGTACAAATATGAAGAAATATTCTAAATACAAAATATAATTTGTATAGATTCCGTAAATTTAGTTTTCCTCATTTCTGTGTTTCACTTTTTCTCTGCCTAAACATTTAAGCCTTTTTATCATTTTAGCTCAGCCATTCAATGCATTCAATACAACTAAATGCCCAATTATTTATCACAACATTTAACAAGTTCAAAATTGAGTATGCTTCACAGATTTCAGAATTGAAAGTACACAAGAAAGAAGAAAAGAAGAACGATAGACACATTGGCACACAGATTTAGAAACTGATTTTTAATT
>JAEQBH010005419.1:0-18593 GCA_016808115.1 Tetrastigma voinierianum | reverse complement strand
GTTGTTGGAAGCGATGGTCAAGAAAGAAAGAACAGTAATCTTGTGACCCCGGAAATTTGGGGTGTCATAAGCTGAGTATTCGACTTAGGTATCGAATGTAGGGAACTCGGATTGTCGGTATCCACACGCCTGCGTAGTCTGATACGACTTCATGACTAGATGCTAGAGTTTAGGTATATGAATACCTAGGACTGGAATGGGGCATAGGTTTGGATCAGCCATCCATTGTGCATTTGGGTGATTGACGTGTGTGACCTGTATTGGCAGATTGTGTGAACTTTTGTATGATAAATTGTATGATGAACAGGGTTAGAGAGCATAACCTTAGGGGTTCGGAAAACAAATGAGCATGATAACGTAGGAATGGTTATTTTTTTAGTGTTTTTGACGGTACACATAATGTGATAGGTGAAGAAGAGATCTCAAATTGCTATCTTAACTGGTAGCAGATGGTAAGTCAGGGGCGCGGACGAAGGGACATCGAGAGGCGATAGCCGACCATTGCACGGCACGAACAACGGGCTTTTGCGGGAGGTTGTGGAGTTTGCGAGTCTTTGCCATTACATAGGCTATGGTGCACACAGGGTGGTGAGGACGGAGTGACCTCAGAAGTTTTGTAGCTCATCATCCTCCGTCATTTAGGGAGGATCCAATGGTAGCCAACCATTGGTTCAGGCAGAGTGAGAGGGTTTTGGAGGCCGCGGTTCACCTCGATGCCACGGGATCGGACAAGCTACGTTTCGCTAGAGGTGAATCCCGAATGTAATTAGGACTAAGGTCTCAAGGCTAGAGATGATGACTTAGGGATAGTTAAGAGACTCTTCATGAAATGAAGTTTTCTCGGCATCTACGAAGCATACAAAAGCTCGGGAGTTCCTTAAGTTGAGACAAGGAAGTAGGATGGTGTTCGAATATGTCGCCATGTTCACCAAGTTGGCACGTTTCGGGGATGGCTATGTGGCCACAGATATGGCTAAGGTGAGGAAGTTCGAGGATGGCCTGAAGTTGTCCATCCAGGCAAGATTGCGGGATTCCTCATCGGGATATGGACTTTGTAATTAAGAACTGACTATGGCTATAGAGAAAGAGATATATGATGCACGAATTATGTCCAGGGATCTGATCTTTGGTGTAAGAGAAAAGGCAGGACTTCTTCGATTCGGGAAAGAAGGCGAGGAGCTCAGGTTCACACGAGGTTCGGGGCGAGGAATTCGTGGTATTAGGACCCACGTATAAGAAACTAAGGCCAGACCAGGACTCCTAGCCAGTCTAAGCCGATCACATGTTACCATTTTCATCAACCTGGACATGTGAGGCGGGATTGCCCTCGAGGCCGGTGGGATCTTGCGCCATGGGACACCTCGGCCTTAGTCATCGTGCGGGACGGCACACGTAGTACACTCTGCTTCTCACCCTAGTGCGGCCGTAAGAACCCAGATCGCTCCCAAGCAGCCGCACAAGCACCTTCTACTACATAGACGGGCCAGAGAGGCCAGAGTAAGAGTCGAGGTCAAGGACAGGGCTCACAGGCTGGGACTTTAGAAACCTAGGGGCGTGTCTATGCCATCGTATCGCCGACTGAGACAACGAATCATCTAGTCTTACAGGGTATTTTTCTACTATCTCGCCTATGGGCGAGGATATTATTGATTCTGGTGCATCACATTCATTCATTGTTGCATCATGTGTGAGAGAATTAGGCATAGAGGTTGAGACCTTGGAAGAGTCGATGCATGTAAGTTCTCCCCTAGGGACCAAGGTGAGTGTGGATCAGGGATTCTACTCACAATGGACCTAAGGGTCATGGACATGTTGGAGTTTGACGTCATCCTAGGGATGGATTGGCTGACGACACACCGAGTTGTTATCGATTGTGAGTGTAGGAGAGTTACCACCTACACACAGGATGGTACTCGCGTTACATTTCAAGGGGACAAGCATGAAGCTTTACCCCATACCATGTGGCCGCACTCCGTATTTCAAGACGGTCAGACGTTTGCACTTCAGTCTGCCCCAGATATTAACACATCTGATCCGTCATATATGCAAAGTGGTACAACTTTTTCTAACTAGTTATCCAATTATCTGTCTTCTTTCTTCTTATGATTGCAAACTTCCATCAGAACAGATCTAAAGACATCACATCTCATTTAACCATAATAATGATATACCCACGAGTCCATCAGCCTTATATTCATGATATATACCCGCGCCGCGGTTTCATTACATCATCACCGCGGTGTCATCCATAACAGCAAGATCCATTCACATCATTATTAAATTAATGAACAATAATCAATCCATATCCATTGTTGTCGATCGATAATCGTTTATTCGCTAAGAGGGGCGTGAGTCTACTTCAAGATACACCTTCGCATTGGTTACAATTAGTTAAGAGTTGGGAGGCAGACATTCCTAAGATAGCGTTTAGGATGCGATATGGGCATCTTTGATTTACTTCGTGATGCCCTTCTCGTGTCGATTTAACGCGCCGACAAAGATTCACGGATCATGAATAGGTGTTCCGCCCTATTTAGATAAGTTTGTAAAGTGTCTTCGCTGATGATATTCATCTACTTCCCATTCGGGAGGAGGAGCATGAGGATAATTTGAGGGTGGTTCTATAGCTGGTGGGATCACGTTTATACGCCTGCCCGCAAGTGTGCTTGCCATCGAGGCGGGTTCGGGGCACGTGGTGTTACTTCAGTTCATTACGACCTCGAAGGTTGGAGGTCAAGCAGGAGTTAGGATAGATCAAGCCGCCAAGATACATAGTTTCAGATCAAGTGGGTATTACAGAGGTTTATTGAGGATTTTCTCAACTGGAGAAGACCTATGATGATCGACGAAAGAGGTCAAGTTCGAGCGAATGACCTGCGCGCGAGAAGGCATTCCAAACATTAAAGAGGAGGCTTACTTCGGGCCGATTCGATAGTCCTGCAAAGGACAAAGGTACACCATAAGCCACATGCCTCTCGAAGGATCTGACCGATGCTCTTGATGCACCGAGAGGGTAGTGGCTTACGGTTCCACGCCTGAAAATCATGAGCACTACCCCATGCACGACATGGAGTTGATGTCATAGTCTTCGCTCTTTGAAGATTTGGTGCCCCTACCCATACTATGAGTGGGCTAATGTGTTTTCAACACCAAAGTCCTAAGGAAATGAAAGAATTCGAGGGATGCAGCTAAACCCAATTCAGGACTCCCTGGAGTCGCAAAGACGAAGGAAACAAAACCATAAAGGAGTATTCGACAAAGGTTCAATATAGCAAATCGTCAAATTATTGCCCTTTCTCTCGAAGATTCAAGGATCATGAGAAAATCTTGTAATGTTGCTCGAAAGATTTGAGGCTACTATCACCACCTTAGAAAACACGAAGGATCTGGCTAAAGATTAAATCGGCAGACTTCTTGGTGCTTTGCAAGCACAAGAGCAAAGGCGTGTAACGAGGCAAGAAGGAGCTATCATGAGTTTCTACGAAATACATCAAGATGATGAAAAGAATAAGAGGCCCAAGAACAAGAAGTTTCAAGTCGCAGTGGACAAAGTCATTCAACAGAAGCAACCGGGAGAGATAAAGATCAAATATAAAGAAAGATTACCCTCCATGTCAACATTGAGGCAAGAAAGGTCACCCTCCTTTCAAATGCTTGAGAAGACTAGATGCAAAGTGCAACAAGTGCAATCAAATGGACATGAAGCCGCTATTCGGTAAGAATAAAAATCATCAAGAAGAGATGAAGCACAAGTGGCGTATAAAGAAGAAGAAGACCATCTTTTCGTTGCAACTTGTTTCTATGAGTTGAGAAGCAAGTGAAAACTCGGCTCATCGATAGTGGCTTCACCAATCATATGACACATGGACAAGGAGTTGTTCAAAGAATTGAGGAGCACTGAGTCCAATAAGGTCGACTGGGCTGGTGAATATATCGCAGCTAAAGCAAAGGGCACTATAGCCACAAGATGTTCAGAAACTGCGATTACCGATGTTCTCTATGTACCGTATATTTTTCAAAATCCTGCCTATTAATAATTAATAGAGAAGCGGATTCAAAGTGATTCTACGGAGAAGGCTCACATAGAGGATGCTGCACTAAAAGATGTTGGTTAAGATGGCAGGGAGGAGCTTTTCACTCAATCCAATGCAAGAGGAGTAATCAATCCTTTGACCAAAGAAAGCCTTCAAAGGTGGCACAAGAGCCGCACTATCACCACCAAGGCTACCGCATTGGTCTAAAAGGATGGCACTGACCTTTCTAAGAGTTTGATATCATGTCGACTTGTAAGGTTTGTCAATTTAGAAAGCAAAATAAAAAAGTCGTTACCCAAGTCAAAGATGGAGAGCCACATATAAGTCGCATTTAGTCCATACAAATGTTTCTGACCTCGTGAGAACTTCTCATCGCCAGTAGTCGATATTATGTTGCTTTTATTGATGATTTCACTAGAATGTGTTGGATTTTTTTCTTAAAATTCAAATCAAAAGTGGCTGGAGTATTCTGGAAGTTCAAGAAGATTGTGGAAAATCAAAGTGGCAACCAAATTCAAATATTGAGGTCTGATAATGGCAAGAGTATACCTCAAAAAATTTCAATGCATTTTGCGAAGAAGCCGCATTAATCATCGCATCAACTCCCTATACACTGCAACAAATGGAGTTAGTGAAGGAGAAACAAATACATCTTAGAAATGACTAGATGTATGTCAATGAAAGAATCTACCCAAACAAATATAAGGTAGGCAACATATCGCGGTTTTCAGAGAATAGACTACCGACAAAAGCACTCAAGGATCAGACACCTTATGAGGCTTGGTATGGTCATAAACCATCTCTAAGTTTTCTTAAAGTATTTGGTCAAGCCAGGTTTCCACTCATGTTCCAATACGTGATCAAGAGAGACAAGTTAGACAAAAGAGCACTTCCAAATTATCTTTATCGGCCATATAACACAGTTGTAAAGCTTATAAAATTTTCCAACCGCAAACCGGGAAAAAATGCCAGGCAGAGATGTTCATTTTGTAATGATGAAGAGTGAAACGATGAGGCAAAGAAAATGGCCAACCGGGGCGTAGATTCAAGTAGTTTAAGTTTCCCGTTTTTCTGCCACTCCGATGAAGATTAAGCGTAATGAGTCGATGGGTGATGATCCCGTAGAAAGGTAATAGTTACTTCACTCGACATTTATGCAAGGTGAAATATAGCCGTGTGTGAACTCCGTTGTATTTTGAAGCAGCAAGTAAAGACAAGAATCGATGGCTAATGAAGGAGGAGTTGTCCATGATTGAGAAAAACAAAAACACGGAGTCGATTGATCAACCACAAAATAAGAAGGTGATTGAGTCATGGGTGTACGTAACTGCTTAATGGTGATGGCTCAATCAACAAGCATAAAGCAAGACTCGTGGTGAAAGGCTACGCTCAAGTTTCGTGCGACTACTTGTGACACCTTCTTCGCACCAGCTTGCTCAAGCTGACACCATAAGATTTTTGCTTGCTAAAGTCGCCAAATGAATCGAGAGTGTATTAGCTTGATGTAAAATCAAAGATTTTTAAATGGCAGGGCCTTTGCAGAAGAAATTTATGTTGAGCACCCTGAAGGCTTGTGAAGAAAGGAGAGGAGGCCGTTGTTTCTTCAAGAAGGCTCTTTATGGGTCAAAACATGCTCCAAGAGCTCGGGTACAACAAAACAGATGAACATTTGCCAGCTTAGCTTCAAAAAGCCCGTCTGCCACTTTTATGTTAAACATCATAATAATGATGTTTGATAGTCTCTCTTTATGTTGATGATCTTTGCCTACGTGAAATAATGCACTACCGTCGAGGACTTCAAACAAGAAACGACACGAAGGGCTTTGGTGATGACAGATCTCGAAGTCGATGACCTTTCTCTCGAATGGAAATTAAGCAGTCGAGCATGAAGTCTTCATTTGTCAAAAGAAGTATGCCTAGAGATTTTGGAAGAAGTCTGCTGAAGAATGCAAGGTAGCAAGCACTCCTATGAATCAAAAAGGAGAAGTCAGGTAAGGAAGCATGGAGCCGATAAAGTTGGATAAGGGATATTTTAGAAGTTTGATTGAAGTCATGACATTCGGTAGCAACACGTCCCGACATTTTAAAATGCCGTAAGTGATCTTATCCAGTTTATGCACTATGCAAGTGAATTGCATTCAGGCCACTAAAAGAGTGATTTGATATATAAAAGGAACAAGTGATTTGCAACGCGCAGCGGCGGAGTCTGGGTTGACGGCTTTCGATAGTGACCGGGGAGGTTTCATCGATGATACGAGATAATTTTTAGGCTATCGCTTTGCTTTTGGATCCAAGATTTTCATGGAGCTCAAGAAACGTAGCTCAATCCAATCGCTGGAAGTTATAATTTTTGCCGCAAATACCGCCGCCAATCGCTTTCAGGGTCGTAGGAAGATTTTTAATGGATCTCAATCGGAGCGCGTAAAGAAAGCATCGATTTTGTCGACAACCGTCGCCATCAGCGCTACTTCTATAACTCGCTTTTTCATGGGAAAATAAGCATTTCAACACGTTGTTTTCTACAGGCGCGTAAAGAAGAATTTCCAGGACTCGTTTACCGCAACCAAGATCACCGCGACGGTTTAGAAAGCCACTTCCAATCAAGAAGTTCGAGTTTCTAAGGCGTAAACTTGGTGTCTGCATCCCAAAGCAAGGAGGAGTGTTGGAATACATGCTTAGGACCGCCGAACATGTCTAAGTTTGATCGAAGCCAAGGTTGTTCCTCATTCTGTAAATTAGTTGTGGTGTTCATGTTCTCGAATTGGCTATTTTTCGTAACCATTTTGTTAGTGGTTTGTTATTTTTTCTCAAGCTTTAAATTGAAATGTCTTTTTAACCTAATAAATGAGTTCTTATTTTTCCTTCAAGTTTGCAGCATCATTTTTAAGTTTTCTCTTCATTTTAAAATACCAATGTGTTTGCATTTATTCAATGAGTTCAATTAATCATTTCTAATTTCTTCTTCAAACCCATAATGAGGATTATGCGCATAATGATGATATTGAAAGTTAGACCGGTGAGGCATGAGTATCTTATTGCCAGATTAAAGAATGGTTGGCAATAAAAGAACTCATGCCCTATTTGCAAGAGTACGTCACATTGAGAATGCGTACTCTAAGGTGAATATATAATTGCCTAGCTCATATGTCTTAGAAGAGAATCCCTGGAATCTTGCTTCTAGTTCATGGACAAGAAGCCGATTCTACTTCCTTTAAGGATCGTGTATTTAGAGATTATTTTCAAGTGTGATCATCGTTGAATATGCTTGCATTGTACAAGCTTAGGTAGTTAGATCAAAATTTAAGAATTTCAAGACGGCGCTTTATTAGAGAATCTTTTAAGGTCTCTTATCTTTCGCCCAGATAATTTACAATCTTGCTAGTTTGCAAAGATCATGACAGTTCTTTCTTTCTCCTATATTTAACCCACCCTTGTTCCTTTTACCCTCCTTACTAAGCCACACAGAGCATTCAACTCACAATGACAGCTTCGGAAAACATCATTATATATATTAACAACCCAATGAATTATTGTTCAATTATTTTGATCGACAATGATATATACTAATATTTCGACTATACATAATGTAACATTATTTTGATTAGTAATATATATCTCACTAATTCTGTTGCCATGAAATATAGTTGTTCCTTCCATTCTTTAGAGACCCTTTTGTTCATTTCGGGCTTAGGGATATCAATCTTAGATTTTCTTTCACAATTCTTATCTTTCGGGACGATTAAATTAATTAACATTTAGTCGCTTACATGAAATCTTTCTTTGATTACCTCCGTTTCATAATTGGAACTTCAAAACACTTTCGACATTAATTATCACGAAGAGGGAGAAGGCACGCAAATTAATGCACAATCTCAAGGCGAGGCAACTACATATCTCTAGCCGAGGATCGACTTATAGCCAAGGCCGTTTTCTTGCAAATAGTGAACGCGGTTCTTTCTGCCCGCCGACCCCGATGCAGCAACATGGTACTCATGCTCACAATCAAGTTTTCCAAATCATCTACTGCAATGAATTTCAAATGCACACATATTGAAGATTAATCTCACAAATTTTTTATAAGATCGGATGTTTATATAGTAAGAAAATTTCCATATGAAACATACTAATAATTAAAGGGTATATCGTGATGGCACCACAATAACAAGTGGCATTATTTCACTTCTAAATTAGGATCTAGTTTGGTTTGTGCATGAGTCAATATGCCCCTACCGCCTCGAGCGAAGAGAGGGGGCTGGCTACCCGATCGAGACTCCTCGACCGCTTTTCTAACTTTGGTGGGCCCATCTCATATATAATTTCATAATGAAATACAAGTTGTAATACAACCACCGTAGTGGTGTTTAAACTATCATGTATATACATGCATGAGTCTCATTTACTTATACTTACACAAACTCCACTATTACAAAAATTTTTACATTTACATTCCAAAACAAAAAAATCAAAACCTACATTGTGTGACTCATTACCAGGTGTCAGGGGTTTTGTTGTATGCGGAATGCCTCGGATGTCCCCTTCGATACCTACATGGATGAAACACCCGTGCTAAGCTTATAGCTTAGTGGGAAACAGATAACAGATATGACCACTTGAAGTGGTCCACACTTACTTGATACATATAACATAATGCATATGTTAGAGTTTACGTATAACCTAATTCTTATCATAGAGTTTTCATATAGCATAATTTTATAAATGTGGTTTTCATATAACATAATTCTTATAACGGGGTTTTCATATTTCCCGTAGGAGTTTAGAACAGAGATCTTGTATAGATGGAACTGATTCCTTATGCTTTCTTATTGTTAATTATTCAGATTCTTATCATGGCAACATTTGCCTAAATAGACTAGTAATATTGAATGAGAGGGACATAACACAATAGGTACCCGAAGGTACGATATAGTATTGAACAAAGACATGCCTGCCCACGTAACAGAAGTGCCGTAGCACTAGTAGAAGTACCAAAGCACTGAACAGAGACATGTCTGCCCACGTAATAGAAATGCCATAGCACTAGCAGGAGTGCCGAAGCACTGAACATAGGTGCCTTATCATTCGCTATTCGGTCTTAAGCAGGCATACAATTATATGTGTTTCCGAGCTTGTTATTGTGTTCTTAATCACATTAGCAAATAAGGGGCAAGAAACAATGTTTGCCCAAAGACAAGATCGTTGAGGCGGCGAGGTATAGAGCATTTTTATATAAATTTTATACATGTACTAACCCTTTCATTCTAATTGTCCCGAAGAAACGTAACAAAAACAGCTCAGACTCAGATTTGGACTTTAAACAACTCGAGTACTGGGCCAACTTTGAGTACCGGTACTCAACTTTCAATATTGGCACTCAATATCCTATGGACTAAAATAACTCGAGCACCTAAGACTAACTTTCAAGACTGGTGATCACATGTGATTTCGCATAAATGGCGTTTGCCTCTTTCAATTGCACTTCCAATCAAAACCCAGAGCACATCAAAGAAAACAATTCCAAAACTTGGCTTGAACCAACCAAACCACTAAAGCCCATAAAAACCAACCAACAACACTTTCATAATGGAAGTTAGGTTTTTCCTAACAACCCATAAACAAGTGTGGCTTGTGATAGTTTCCATACCTTGATTTCTTGAAGCTTAAACCTTTTCTTCTTCCTTCCTTCTTACTTGAACAAGGAGAACCCAAGATATGGAGAGAAAAGCAAACCCCTATTTGGTTCTCCTCCAAACCGTAAGCCCTAACCTCTTCTAAGCCAAATGGGAAATGTTCTTACCATAAGGCCATACTGCTTTGCCATTTGGCCTCAAATTTTTTCCTTTTGCTTATTTGTCCTTCCACTTCATTCTATTTGAAAATCAACTTGTCATATTGCCACTTTAACATATAATATTTTCATCTTATGTCACTTGGGTCCTTAATTGGCAAATTACCAATTTACCCTTAGTACTCAAATTTCCGAAAAATGCAAATTTTACTTATACTATGCCCTAAACATGTAATAAACTACTAGGGCGTAATTTGAGGTGTTACATGCACGACTTCAATCATTCGTAAAAACTAAAGGCAAGACTACGTCACTCAAATACTTGGCACTATTTCATCTTAATGCTCTAGGATAGCGAGTTCTCATATTCGATTTTTCCTAAGTAACCAAAAAAGATCTCCACCTTGCTAGCTTTTGATGTCTTCCACATGATGTACTACTTGTGGCAACATAGAATCACTTCTCAATATGGTTCTTTGAAAGTTGATAAAAAGTAATTCAAAGAGCCTTGAGGAAATAACATTTTCAACTACGTACTTTGTTGTTGCTACCTTCATCTTTATGAAAATTTTATCTTTTTGATAAGTTTTGTAATATTCCAAAACTCGCTTCTTAGTTTACTTACTTGCACTTACTATGTAAGTACTAAACCTGTCCAATCTAGAATTAAGTTATAGAGTAACTATTTAATGGTTACCTCTTGCTATATTTTTCTTAAGTAGTTTGGGTTAAGGTGAAGAGAGTCCTTAGACCCCATTATGCCATGAAATGACCTCTCAGGTTCTTTGATAATATATTAAATCAGAGCTAAAATCTTTATTTTTTTCTTATTAACACTATGTATGGCTTGGAAATTAATGTTTGAAGGCCACTTTAAGGATATCTTAAATACATAATAAGCCTGAGAATGATTTTACTTGAGATTTTACCCTTATTATGCCTCTAATATCTTAGCAAGCGCATAGGTTGTGGAGGCTTTAAGAATAACATACAGAGGTATGAAATGACCCTCTAATATTATGTGCTTGATAATATATTAAATATATAAGCTAAAATCTTTATTTTTTTCTTATTAGAACACTATGTAAGGCTTGGAAATTAATGTTTGAAGGTCTTTAAGGATATCTCAAATACCTAATGTCTGAGAATGATTTGATTTCCGAGATTTTAACTCATTATGCCTCTAATATAGCAAGCTTACAAAGAGCGGAGGCTTTAGAATAAATATTATAGAGGTTTAACTAGAAAAAGATATTGAGTTTAATAATAATCCGTGAAAATGGTGTGCATCCGGGAAATTCTGAGCTACGGAGATAGGTTAGCGTAAAATAGATGATATGTAAATATTTCTGTGAACCACCTTTCTTTTGTGTTAAGAGAGAAAAAGTTGAAGAAGAATTGAATAAAATTGCTCATGCACCGCTCATGCACAACTCTCTTCTCCGTACAACAAGATACCCTCCTGCAACATGTCAGCCTTCATGGAAATGTATACCCATTTGGTTTTATATTAATAAAACCAAAATTACCATTATATTTTTGAATGAATTTGATAAAAAATGATGATGAATATCTCATTTTATTTATTATAAAATTTGTGTGCTATACAAATTTTTTCTTATTTTATTACAATTCTGATTGTCTAAGATTCTTGTGTATTACTTAAAAATAAATATATTTAATTACAAAAATTGAAAACTAATTAAAATGAAAAATAGAAAAGGAAATGGTTATCAAATTATTAACCAAAAAAAACTTTCAAACTTTTCTATTGTTTTCAGGGAAATGTTTTCAAATTTCCTTTATATTTTTATGTTATTTTCCTCCAAAATTTAGTCCCTTTTTTAGCATTTTTTATTTATTAAATCTATGGTTTAGCAACTATAAAAGATGCAAAAAGAACATCAATGATACTACAAGAAAGGACGGTTTCAATATTGCTCAACATACTATTAATACTCTTTATAGTTTTCATTTATTCCTCTTTCTAGAATTTTTTAATGAATTTATGGTTTAACAACCATAAAAGCTACAAAAGGATAATAAAGTGATACAACTTTGAAATGATGGTTTCATAATGCTCAACTTAATTTAAATAATTTTTTTATTAAATAAAAAATTACGCGCCAAATAAAATTGAATAACATTAATTTTTTTTTTTTAAACTAATAACATTATTTATTATTTACTATTTTTAATAATTTTTTTCTATTTCTATGAAAATCCAATGCACATTTAGATATTGTTTATTAAATGAAATAAAAATACTATGACCAAGAAGACTATTAAATGGTTAGCCATTTTAATATTTACTATTTTATTATATTTTTCTTTTTTTTTTTTTATGTCTTAATTTCATAGAATTTTCTTTTCTTTTGAATTTTGCTAGAAAATCCAACATAATCTTAAGTTGTTCTATTCAATGTGAAAATATTATGATAAAAATTAGACAATGTACTATTTTTTATTTCTATATATTTTAGCATTTTTTAATTAAATTCCCTAGTATAAGAGTTATTTTTAAATATATTTCACTAACTTTGAAATAATATAATTTATTTTTTGTGTCATTTTGAAATCTTCTAACCCCACCTATTCACTAAAATCTTTATTTTTTTCTTATTAGAACACTATGTAAGGCTTGGAAATTAATGTTTAATGGCCTCTTTTAGGAAATCTAAAATACTTAATATTTGAGAACATTTTGATTTGATATTACTTTATTAAGCCTCTAATATCTTAGGGGCAAGCTCAAGTGGCTGTGTAGCTTTAAGAATACACAGGTGCCGAACTTTACAAAAGATATATGAGTTTAGCCAAGAATCAGGCAAATGGTGTGCATATGAGGCAAATTAGAGCTACGAAAAATAAAGGTGGAAGGCAGAACAGGAAAAATAGGATGAAGTGGAGTATTTATGGAAACCACCTTTAAGATGTCTTAAAATAGGAAATAGTTAAAGAAGAATTGAATAAAATCAAGCCATGCACACTCTTCCTGCGGCCAACAAGGTACCTCCCAGAACATGTTGCCCTTTTATGGAAATACAATGATGACTCCAAAACCTCATTTGATTCCTTTGCTTTATATTTTTGGGAATCAGAACTCACCACCACTACCCTATTCACTCTATAAAGCCATATCCTCTTCAATCCATGCGAGTATAGAGGATGAACTCCAGAGAGTTCTTCTCTATCTCAAGAGCATAGGCTTAAATCCAATCTCAAAAGTCATCTTTTTCTTTTACTGCCTAATTTCATTTCTATTATCAAGCATGTCATGGTGTAATTTTTTTTTTTTTTTTTGAGCTAAATATATATCTCTTGAAATCATGGTTTTTTTCACATTGATTATAATGTCATGCATTCTTCGCACTATTTCATCTTAATGCTTGGGATAGCGAGTTCTCATATCATTGGATTTTTCTCAATCAACCACCAAAAGATCTCCCACCTTTCTAGTTTTTTGTCTCCACATGATGTACTACTTAGGGCAACATATAAGCACTTACATATAGTTATTTGGAAGTTGATAAAAAGTACTTTAGAGAGCCTTGGGGGAGATGTCATTCTCAACTCGAGCTTATTGGCTACCTTCATCTTTATGATATTTTTCATTTTATAAGTTCCTAGAATTTTCCAAAATCTTTTCTCTCAATTTACTTGTTTATAGCTACTATATACTAAGCTCGTCATATTTAGACTAAAAGTTATATAGTAACTATTAAATGGCTACCACTCCTTTGCTCTATTTCCATTAGCATAGTTCGGGGTAACACAAGAGGGTCCTTAGACCCTTATACCTTGAAATGACCCTTCAATATTAGGTGTCGGCACATATTAAATCTATGAGTCAAATCTTTGTTTTTAATTATCTATTAGAACACACATGCTTGGAAATTAATTTTAAATGAATCTTTAAGGATATTTAAGTACTTAATTTTTTGAGAATGATTTTAATTTAAGATTGTTCTTATTAAGCTCTAATATTCAATGATCAAGAACTTTATAGTGTAGGGTCGAATTACATAGAGGTCGATTTATACGTAGATATTGAGTTTAGTTAAGAAGTGTTTCCATTATTGAAATTTCTATCAAAACCTATAGATAATCTCCATAAGGGGTGTGAACTTATTTGTAGCTTTTCATGGTAAGAAGGAATTCCATGAATCCTCTATTCTCAACACTTATACAAATCTTTAGGTTCTTGGCGCTTTTCCATACATTTTTCCAAAAAATTCATCAACTCCTGTTTGAAAGCACTTGAATAAAAGATTTCTTCAACAACGGCCACTGATCACCTTTCAATTTTTTTTTGTTTTCAATTCCCTTGTGCCCATAAGGCCTCCTCCTCATGGATGTGACTCAACACACTAGGATCCTAAACTATTGCCTTTCCCTTTATTTTGGGACGTTGCTATATGGATTCTATCATTAGTGTCCAATTATTTTTTGTTTAGGGTTTCTCGATGCAAGGATGGACCTTGATGGACGATCTAGGGGTTTAGTAAGTTGCGTTACAAGTGTAACTTTGACGGGTGGTGATAGGTCCGGTCTTAAAGGTTATAGTAATATTTGGGATTTATATATGATGGAACCAAGGTTTAGAATGAAGGATTTATGTTTGGAAAGGTTTGGGTTTGATTTGTTGCAAAACAACCTTGTTTTGAGTTAGTTTCATTTGTTTTTCTAAGGTAGTTAGGCTATGTACGACCTGGGCTTCTCAAAGGTTAGAGATTATAATATTTATGGTTTCTAGGATGAAACAAAGTATATGA
This sequence comes from Tetrastigma voinierianum, assembly GCA_016808115.1. Lineage (NCBI taxonomy): Eukaryota > Viridiplantae > Streptophyta > Magnoliopsida > Vitales > Vitaceae > Tetrastigma > Tetrastigma voinierianum. Next base: position 3,999 of record JAEQBH010005419.1, on the reverse strand, counting down.
AGTAGGGAACAATATTTGAAAGTTTAGGTTGTGGTTGAGAATTGATTGGAAAGTTAAAAGAGAAGATGACAGATAAGTAGAGGTTGTATAGAAGGATAGATACTTACTTCGCCACTCAAGGAATCCACCAAGAGATAAGAAGGCACGAACTCGCCACTCAAGGGAATCCACCCAAGAGATAAAAAAAACAATATGTATACTTCGCCACCCAAGGAATCCACCTAGGGATAAGAAGTAACGAACTCCCCACTCAAGGGAATCCACCCAAGAGATAAGAGAACAAGAGAGAACTCTTAAAAAGAGAAATATGAAAATATTATTAAACTCGAACTGAATTCTCAAAAGACTATATAAGGGGGGTATATATAGCCCCATACTTTCTAAATGAAATAAAGAAAATCATTCTTTGACTTGGAAAACAAACTTTCTAAATTAAATAAAGAAACTCCTAAAAGCAAAGATTTTTAAAAGAAATAGCATCTCCTATTTGACTAGCAAAACAAACTTTCTAAATTAAATAAAGCAACTACTACTTTGACTTGGGGAACAAATCTTTCTAAAATAAAACAACTCCACCAAAAATAGTAACAAGACTCAAAATACTGAAACAATATATTTGAATCTTCATGTTTAAATCCCTTCACGAATACGAATTTTCCATAATGAAGATCAAATTCTCATTGTTTGTTGTAGAAGCTCCTACACCAATTTGATGCAATGTCGCCACAGACCGACGCCACTTGCAACTAGATACTATCTCGGATCTTTCTACGATCAGGTTCGAAGGGGAAAAGTGAAGACGCCACAATCAATTATAGAATGGTTGATTACAAGTTGATCGATGAAGACTCCACAACCGCTGATAATGAATGATTTATGTTTGAATTAATTTGAAGAAAGTACATTGGACTATGGAAGAGTTGGATTGATAAGTTGATGGGATGAAGACGCCTTATAATCAATGGATGGGCTGATTGATAAGCTCCACGTGATGAAGATGCCACAATCAACTATGGAAAGGTTGATTGATAAGTCGGGAATAGTAAAGATGCCACAATCAACTATGGAAGCGTTGATTGATAAGTCGATGTAATGAAGATGCCACAATCAATTATAGAAAGGTTGATTGATAAGTCGATAGAATGAAGACACCACAATCAACTATAAAAAGGTTGATTGATAAGTTTGGAATAGTGAAGACGCCACAATCAACTATGCAATGACTTATTGATAAGTCGATGAATGAAGACGCCACAATCAACTATGGAATGCGACGATGTTATGAATACGATACCACGATCAACTATGGAATGGTTGATTGATAAGTCGTATAGGATGAACGCCATGGAAAATCCGATAAGTCTAAAAGTTCTTTAGAGAACCAAGGAGGAGAAGATTCTCACAATTTTTAATTCATATTATTCTGTATAACTACATTATAAACATGCATTTATATAGGCTACAAACTAGAAAGGAATTAAAAACAAAATATCTACTGCAATCATTAACCTAAATCACACCTAAAAACAAGAAAGGAAAAATCTAAATAAAATAAAACTAAGGAAAATAACAAACTAAAGGAAAGTAAATAACTTGGCATGCAAGCCATACAATCCGATCTAGAAACATCCCAAATACGCAGTAGATTCTTCTAGAACTCGAATTAGCATATTGAGTGCATCCGATATTTTTTGCTCAAAACCTACATTTTTGGAACTTTAACCCAGAAATTTAAAAGTCATGCCTTTACTTTAATTACTCCTTCTTCTAGAAAAAGATTTGTCCCCAAATCTCATCAATTACAATGATTTTTTTTCTGAAAATTTGAATTTTTTTTTGAAAAATAAAACCTTAAAAAATAAGCAAACCTGACGAGAACAAGCTCTGATACCAATTTGATGCAAGGTCACTGCAATTCGACGCCATTTGCAACAAGATACTATCTTGGATCATTCTACGATTAGGTTTGAAGGAGAAAAGTGAAGACGCCACAATCCATTATGGAATGATTGATTGATAAGTCAATGGGATGAAGATGCCACAATCAACTATGGAAGAATTGATTGATAAGTCGATAGGATGAAGATGTCACAATCAACTATGGATGAGTTTATTGATAACTGGATGGGATGAAGATGCCACAATCAACTATGGAAAGGTTGATTGATAATGTGAAAACCCGAAATAATGTGAAGCAGTAGGTTATCGTCACAGTACATACGGTAAACCTAGAAAATTCTCTAGATCTCGGATGATGATGCGGATTACGCCTTTGAGTTTGTCTCGCTAAATCTAGGCACTCAATCGAATTTTGTAGAATTATGAGATAGTCGAAATTTCACGTATTTCGAGGTGAATAGACAAATAATTGAGTGACAATTGGCATGAAGGTGTTGTGCCATGTGGCACTAGAGAGGGGGACACTTGGAACATGGGAAATATGTCATGCCAACTCTCATGCATGAGCATGGTAGTGGAAAGCCAGAGGCATAGAGAACACATGGCCTATTAATGGCCATGTGTCAAACCGGTTTGGGGGTGGTATCCTACACCTAACCCAAACAGTTTGGTGGTTGAGGAGGAGGAGAAAAATCTGTTCGGTAGAATAGAGAAGGGTGGAAGGAAAGAAAGAAAGAAAGAAATAAAGAAAAGAAGAAAGAAAGAAAGAAAGAAAAGAAGAAAGAAAGAAAGAAATAAGGAAAAAGGAAATGAGGAGGTTGCCTACACTCCAAGAGGTAGGGTTCTTATCCTACCTGGGATACCTTTGTCTAGGGGCCATTCAATGGCCATGGAGCTTAGCCCTAACATTAGGGCTGGTTAAAAATAGTTTGGAACAAACTGTGTGAGTTTCTGTGTTCATTTGGTTCTAGAAAACTCAGCTGTGGATTAGGTTGAACCTGCTGAAAATGTGTGTATAAAAGTGATTTGTGTGCCTACTGTTTTTTGTTAGAAAACTGGAAAAAAATCCAGTTTGTATGTCTATTCTTTGGTTGATAACTTGCAGTTTTTTGTATGAAAATGGTAAAAATGCATACTATTTTTATGAGCTGAAAACCTGGAAAATTTTTCAGTTTGCATGATTTAAATTCTTGTCTGAATAACATGCAATTTATGTGAGAATGATGTTGGAAACATGCATGTTGTTTTCTGGTTAGAAAACTGGAAAAAAAATCCAGTTGCATGATTTGTTTCTCAGTTGAATAACATGCAGTTTTGTGAGAATGATATTGATACATGCATGCATGCAAATAAGTAAATACCATGTAGTAGTATTGCATTTCACGTGCATGGGGACATCGCGTGTATTAGGTGTGAGTGCACGGCATGGCTTTGAACAAGCAGTTTTTTTTTTTTTTTTTTTGTTGGAAGGTTGTCCACCATAATTATCGGAGTCTGTCTAATAAAATATATAGGAGGGTTGCCCACAATTTTATCGGAGTTTGTCCAATAAAAAACATCGGAGGGTGGTCCAACATTTTATCGGAGTCTATCCAATGAACCTTCACGAGAACTAAAACAAAAATCCTCATTGCTTTGGGAAATACATACATGGAAAAATGCATGTGTGAGGGAGTTGGTGAAGACTCAAGGCATGGGGTATGGATGTGGACATTCATGTAGAAATTTGCATATTTTTACTTGAATGTGTGTGAAATTGTGAACATGGCATTGCATGTGCATTTAGGTGGGGAGTAGCCCTCGTAGGAGATTTTCTCTACTCTGGCATTGCTCACCCCGTCGTGGGGAAACCATTTTCGTGCATCGGGAGGCTCATACGAGGCTCACAAATGACCTCAGTTGTGAAGAAAAAGGCCAGAAATGCCTTTTTTTTTTTTGTATATTGTAAAATTTTGGGTAGAAAGACCCATTTTCTGTAATTTTATGAATTTAAGAGTTGTAATTAAACCCCGTATTTCAAAAATAAATAAATTCTTTGACAAGTTTTTTTCGGTTTCCTAAGGTCCTTTGAGTAAAGGACTAAATTATGTTGAATATGTG
>JAEQBH010005418.1:0-405616 GCA_016808115.1 Tetrastigma voinierianum | reverse complement strand
TAACATTCATTTACATATACACATGTTTATTCATGTTTTTGAAATATACTACTTATAGACATGCTTCTACATATACCACACTTATTCGCCTTATCATGTTTCATTTCATATCATCTTTCATTTACATTTTTGCTTCAGATTAATCACCGTGATAATGATCATCACATAGCAATGCTATGCTTCTCTATAATGTGCGCCTATTTACATATTCACATTTATCTTATGTTTCATGCCTACAAATACCTAAGCTGACACGGAAACTATGACCCGGTTAGCTTTGCAATCATTGTACGAGACAATGAACTATAAGCACCTGAAGGTGATGTTATCATTATACGGGACAATAACCATCTATAAGGGCCTCAGGCACCAAGTATCATCAGACGAGACAATGACCATCCATATGACCCGAAGATCGTAATGACCCAAATGGGGCCAACTCTGACAAGAATGCTACGCCTTTTCTCCTTAACAGCATGCCCATCTATCCCTCTACTAAGTTCTAAGCAGATAATCTGTTTCTTTTATTTCATTTACAATATATATCCCATATCCCCGAATAACTATTGTTATCCGATAATCATATGCGATATTTTCTTATCATTTTCGCATGCATATTTACCCATGAATCATTTAGACATTTGTATATGTTTACTTATGCATTATTTGGACATTTAAATCAATCCAATATGTATGGGTGTACGAATTATCATTTAATAAGTCATCCCTTAACCAAGGAATAACACTACATTTAAACACATTAGCAAATGAGGGCAAGAAACAATGTTTGCATAACTACCGGGATTAAGCCACGAGGCGGCGAGGGGTACAAAACATTTTTCATATAATTTTTATACTTGTATGAACTTTCATTCACTTATTAGGATCCTCATTAGTCAAATGAAAGATTGTTAGAATTCAATCTAAGAAAGGAATCAAAACAAAGACTAAAGGTGTACGCCAGCGGCAATGCTACGCTTAGGGCAGACCGTAGCGCGTAAATTCGAGCATCGGGTTTGCTCTTAGGCTGCCAGACCTCCGCTTGGGTGGAGCTCCACGCCAAGGCGTGCACTCCTACACCTAGGCGTACGGGTGTCGAGCAGAACACAGAATTGGCCAAATTTTGCCCCTTTCACTGGAAATTTCCTTTCAAACCAAAACCAACTCCACCAAAACTAAAAAAAAACCATAGCATCCATCTCATACTAATCAACAACATTTCTAGTAGGATTTTTCCTACACAACTTAGACAAAAAGATATTTATGGTAGTTCCATACCAAGGAGATGTTCTAAACTTATGTAGATTTCATACCATTCCATACACTTTTTCCATACTAGTATTCCATACCTTGCCTTTTTTTGAACTTCTCTTCTTCCCTTTTTTTCTTTCTTTCTCTTCTTCTCTCTTCTTCTTCTTCTTCTCTTATCTCTTTCTCCCCAAACGTGAACCCTAACCTTCAAGCCAAAAATGAAGTTTTCTTAAGGCTTGTTTGGTCTTATCCATTTTTTGCCTAATTTTTAGCTTTTGCAATTTGGTCCCTCAACTCTCTATTATTTGCAATCCAACTTATCTAATTTTCACTTTATTATATAATCTTCTATAAATTATGAATTTTAGGTCCCGGATTGGTAAATTACCACTTACCCTTAACTCTTGTATTAATTTCGGATTTTTGCCTATTTTATTTTTAACATTATTTTATTCTAAAATATACATTTACTTTTATTATACCCAAAACATGTTATAAAACCTGTCAAGGTATAATTTGGGCGCAACTCTCCCCCCTTCTTAAAAAGAATTTCATTCCTCAAAATTCATTATACCTGATTCAAGAGTTGCATACCGGTGCTCTCATAGTTACTCGCTCCCTAAGTAGCTTCTTTTCTTACCATGGTGTTGCTACAACACTTTCACCAATAGTACTTTGCTTATCCCTTAACCGTTTCACTGGTTTGAGCCGTATCAGCTCTCTGCCTCTTCATATGAAAAATCTCGCCATACTCAGACAACTTGTATCAGTATTACGTACACTCGTGAGCGGTATCTCTGAAGCATCGACACATGAAACACATTATGTAGTTTGGTCAACTCTAGAGGGAGTGCCAAACGATAAGCCACAGGGCCAATTCGTTTCAGTATCTCATATGGCCCTATGGACCTCGGACTTAACTTGCCTTTCTTACCAAATCGTAGAATTTTCCTCCACGATGATACTTTTAAGAAGACTTTGTCTCCCACTTCATATTCTATATCTCTCATCTTTAGATCTGCATATGAATTTTTTCGATCACAAAGTCATTTTTAACCTTTTTAATAATAATCTGTAGCTTTCTTATGTATCGTTTACTATGTTTGGACCAATCACCTTTTTCTCATTCAACTCTGTCCAACATAACGGAGTTCTACACCTCCGACCATATAAAGTTTTGTATGGTGCCATGCCAATACTTGCTTGATAACCATTGTTATAGGAAAATTTCATCAATGGAATATACCTATCCTAACTTCTAGGAAATTCCATGACACAACCTCGAAGCATGTCTTCGAGTACTTGAATCAATCTCTTTGACTGTCCATCTGTCTGCAGATGGAATGTTGTATTGAAATTCAGCCTAGTACCCAAGGCTGACTGTAGTTCCTTCCAGAACCTTGAGGTAAAACGCGGATCTCTATCCAACACAATAGACAGCGGTACACCATGCAATTGTACAATCTCTTTCACGTATAGCTCAGCTAGTCGATCCAGAGAATAGTCCATCCTGATAGGTATAAAATGGGCCGACTTTGTGAGCTTATCAACATTACCCAGATAGAGTCATGTTTTTGTTGTGTAAGGGGAAGACCTGACACAAAATCCATGGTAATGTTATCCCACTTCCATTGAGGACTTGGAAGGGGCTGCAATAGACTTGTTGGAACTTGGTGTTAAGCTATGACATGCTGACATGTCAAACACTTAGACACATACTCTGTCACATCTCTTTTCATTCCTTTCCACCAGTAATGCTGTTTCAAATCCTAGTACATCTTATTACCTCCAGGATGCATGGTAAATTCCGTATTATGAGCTTCAAATAGAAACTTTTCTTTAACTCCTTTATCATATGTCACACATAAATATGTTCTAGAAATACAAACTTCCAGCCTTTCTTTATCGAAAATCGATTTTATCAAGATCGCGACCATCCTGCATCTTTCTCTGTAATCCCCTACATCATTTTTCACGCAGCTATCATCATTTTCTTTTAAAATAGGTTATGTCGTTAGCTGAGCTAATATAGCTTCCACCAATCACTAGTCTCCATTCAGTGTGTTGAAGTGACATTGTTGCCACTGTCTTTCTGCTTAAAGCATCCTACCATTAGCTTTCTCCTGGTGGTAATATATTATGCGCCATAATCTTTAATAACTCCAACCACCTCCACTCGCCTTCAAATTGAATTCTTTGAGTCAGTAGGTACTTGAGACTCTTGTGATCTGTGTAAATTCTACACTTTTCCCCATATAAGTAGTGTCGCCATATTTTCAAAGCAAACACTACCACAACCAACTCTAGATCATGAGTGGGATAATTTTGCTCATGTGGCTTCAATTGCCTGGATGTATAAGCCACTACTTTCTCATCTTGCATTAACACACATCCCAAACCAATGCCTGAAGCATTACTATATAGTGTATACTCTTTTTCCGAGGTAGGTTGCGTCAATACTAGTGCTTCAACCAGCCTTTCTTTCAACTGTTCAAAACAATTCTGACATTTGTCTGTCCACTCAAACTTTACTCCTTTGCTGAGTAATTTAGTGAGAGGAGAAACTATGACAGAGAATCCTTTCACAAATCTTCTATAATATCTTACTAGGCCCAAGAAACTTCTCACTTAAGCATTCGGTGTGGTTTCCACTTACAAATAAACCTCACCTTTTATAGTGGTCCACTCTATACCCTCAACTCGACATAATACGACCTAGGAAGGAAACTTCTCTTAGCCAAAGTCACATTTATTGAGTTTAGCATATAACTTCTTCTCTCTTAATGTCTCCATGAATATTCTTAAATGATGTTCATGTTCCTATGCATCCTTAGAATACACCAGGATGTCATCGATAAAAACCACCACAAACTAATCCACATGGTCAAATGTACTCCCATTCATTAAATCCATGAATCCTCACGCAGGCATTGAATAACCTAAATGGCATACTAAACCTCATAATGGTCATATCGAAGTTCTAAATGTGGCCTCTACATCGACATCTTTCACTCTTAGCTGATAATACCCTGATCGTAGGTCTATTTTCGAAAAGACGCCCGTTCCCTTTAACTGATCAAAGAGATCTTCAATTCTCAACATTGGATACTTGTTTTTCACTGTCACCTTATTGATTTGCCTATAATAAATGCACATCCGTAACGTGCCATCTTTTTTTTCACAAATAAAATGTGCACCTCTAAGGTGACAAATTGGCCTGACAAAACCTTATCCAAAGCCTTAATTGACTCCTTAACTCTTTCACCCCCTGGGCTGGAGCCATTATGTATGGTGCTCTAGACATAGGGACTATTCTTGGTACAACTTCATGGAGTCCACCTCCTCTCAAGGGGAATGCTCCAGAATCCCCGTGGAACAAGCATTCGAAATTCCCTTACTATTGAAATCTTTTCCAAATCAACTTGACCTCTCTTAGAGTCAAGTATCAAGGCCAAGAATGTCTCACAACCTTTCTTCATAAGTCTCCTAGCTTGCATCACGGAGATCACATTGGACATTTTGCCCGATCTAATGCCCTGTACTATCACCTAAGATTGGTTAGAGCATCTCAAACACTATTGTCTTTTGACCACAATCAACGATGGCTCGATGTTTAGACAGCCAATGCATTCCCATAATCAAGTCAAACTCTCAAAATGGTAAGGTTATCAAATCAGCTAGAAACTCTCTGCTTGTATAACAATGGGTAATCGTATATGCGATTCACCAGAACACTATTCCCAATGGACTCGGTCACATGCATTTCATATGCTAATCGTCTTAATCGTTGGTATCTTTATCAAATACATGTTCAATGCGCCATATGAATGAGTGGATCCTGGGCATCAATCAATGCATGCATCTCAATATCATAAAGAGAAAAATATACCAATATAACCTCGTGGAGCATCCCTGATCCTCACGAGCCCCATCACATATGCTCGTGTTGGCGCTCAGAGGTATTCGATGATCCACTATCTCAGAGATCATGCCCCCTCGCCCTCTATCCTGAATCGGGCCACCCCATCCCTTACCTTGATCTCTCATCGAAGGTAGTGTAACTGATTTCCCTCTACTACTTTCTTGCAGACTTCTATTATCCCCTGACTCTCTGGGACACTGTGATATCAAATGATCAATGCTTCCACATTGGAAATACCCTCATGTCAATAACCTGTAAACACCCAAATGCTCTGCGGCAATGAGGCACTCGAGCTCTCCCGTCCAACTAAGCACTCTAGAACTATAAAAGCATTGACCCTTGTCTTCTACCTCTCATAGCCGAAATGAACTCATCGAGCTAGTGACTGCCCAAATTTTTCCCCTACTGAGGACTTAAGCTTCTAAAACTTCTTCTTCTAAGATCTTTCTTTGCTGCTTGTTTCAAGTCTCTACTTTCCTTGCAGCTTGGACCAACTGATAGAAATTCACTTGTTGGAGAGAAGTCATAGGTGCCAAATATCTCTTGATGGAATCATGTAGTTTATCCTCAAATTGCCTACACTGAAATGCCTCGGCCAGGACCAATTTCGGTGCATACTTGCTAAGATGACTGAATTCTCTCTCATATTCAGCCACTGATAAGTTCCTCTGCTTCAAATTCAAGAACTGTTCCACTTGGAATCCTTATACATCTCGGTAACGTACTTTTCCCTGAACTCTTGGATAAATAACTCCCAAGTCATGAGATTTGGAATCCTTGGACTTCTCAACGCTAGTTTCCATCAATAATATGCCTCACTCAGTGATCCAGCATTAGCGATACTCTCCCGACGGAGGGCATCTAACTCCTTCACCCTTTGCAACTTTTCAACCGTAATTCCGTTTACTCCGACTCCTTCCATGTTCGGTCCCATGGAATTCCTCAGCTCCATGTCTTCTTACCATATCCATCGGGGCTTTCGGAGCTGTCAACTCTAATACCCGAGTCATGTCTTGAGATATCCTCGCAAAGCCTACTTGGCTCACTGTGTGACTTCAGGAGCGCCCCTATGTTCTGGGTGCTCTAATACCACTAAACTTGTAACTATCTTTCACTTTTTACCATACCATTTACTTGTTCATTCATGTACTGTTAAACATTTAACTTGAAATATATTCTATAGCAGCGAATTACAAAATATATTCAAAACTCCATAAATGGGAGTGTTCAACATATACAATTTTTTACATTGCTTGCAAAAGCAAAACATACACAAAAATATACCAAAGGGTTTTTATGGCACCTAGTACAGGTCAGTCTCTGTCATTGGCGCGGATCGGTCCCGCTTCTACTGCTTTCTCCTATACCCACACGTCACGAAACACTCATGCTAAGCCATACCTGCGGGGAAATAATAAATGTGACAACTTCTAATAAGGGTCATCATAGTTTAGACAATTGCATATAACTTTAACATTCATTTACATATACACATGCTTATTCATATTTTGAACATATCATTTATAGGATATGCTTCACATATATCATACTTATTCGTCTTATCATGTTTCATTCCATACCATCTTTCATCTATATTTTTGCTTTTGTACTTATTAATGTGATAATGTGATTACTCACATAGCAATGCTAAGGGCGCCTCATATCATGTCGTCATTCAAGATATGCCTTTCGCTATTTATCTTACGTTTATGCCCGCAAATACCTTAGGAAGTGGATACTGAAACGATATGACTCGATAAAGTAATCATTGTACGACAATGAACTATAAGGACCTAAAGATGATGTTATCATTGTACGAGAAACGACCATTTATAAGTGGCCCAAAGATCATATCATCAGATGAGACAATAACCATCTATAAGGGCCCGCATGTGCTGTTATCATTGTATGAGACAATGACCATCTATAAGGGCTAGAAGGCACTGTAATGACCCAAACGAGGCCACTTGATTAGTAATGCTGTAGTCTTTTCTCCCTAATAGGCATGCCCATCTATCCCTCCTCACAGTTCTAAAGCTATAATAACTGCTTTCTTTTATTTCATTTTATTAATATATATCCCCGAATAACTATTGCTATCCCAGAATCATATGCAATATTTTCTTATCATTTCGGCATGCATATTTACCCATGAATCATTTAGACATTTGTATATGCTATTTGTTAATATTCGGTTACTTAAATCAATCCAATATGTACGGGTGTACTTAATTATCATTTAATAAGTCATCCCTTAATCCAAGGACTAACACTACATTTAAACACATAGCAAATGAGGAGTACAATGAAGTTTGCCCAACTATCAGATCAGCTACCGAGGCGGCGCAGGTACGTAACATTTTTCATATAATTTTTATACTGTATCAACCCTTCTAATGACTTATTAGAAGCCTCATTTGTAACACTCGAAATATACCATAGTAGTTTCTTTAATTGTTTAGGTATATTAAAAGCCAAATATGAATTTCGAGTAAACAAAGAACTCTAATTTATATTTAGCTGCGGTAATTGGGTCATTTACCACTTAAGGGTTTAATTGGTCATAAATGAAAAGATGGATGCCAAAATAGAATTTAGAATAAGTTATGGATTCAAGGCAATTATAAAGATGGAATTGAAATAATAGAACGGGGACTAAGATGCAAAAATTAGAAAAGTGTTAAACATGACTTGGCCAAACATGGCCTTAACAAACTAATTGGATAAGACCAAAAATTGGTCTCATTTTGAAGAAGAGAAAACCGTAGAGAGAGAGAGAGAAGAGCAAAGGAGAGAAGAAGAGGAAGAGGAAGAGAAGAAGAAGAGAAGAAGAGGGAGAAGCCAAGCAAGCCAAGGTATAACTTGGGATTTTTGCATGGACCTATGAATTCTTGTATGAATTTCCATACAATTACATGATTAGCTTGCCCCAACTTAGTGGTTTGTTAGATGTCATCCTAACCAAAGTTTTCTTGGAATGTGGTTGAGTGTCCTTAGGCCTTGTATAAGAGATGAATAGAAAGCATGTTTGAGTTCAAGGAGTCTTTATAAGAGGTGTATTGAATGATGAGTAGAAAAGAGATCATAAGATGAATTTGAAGTGATCTTGAAGTGTTTATGAGGTATAGAGTTGATCGGGGTTGAAAAATATGGAAAATGGGGGAAAAAACACACATTTTAGGCATTGGTGGGATCATCAGACACTTTGAAAGTGTACCGGTACACTTTCATTTATGGTAATTTTTGGCCAAAGTACCGGTATTAATTTTAGGGGTGTACCGGTACACCCGCCGTCTGCTTTCCAGTTTTGACCAGTTTTTATTTTGGCCAACTTGCTCATTTCTTATCCGATTTGAGGAATTATGGTCTATTAAAATAGACTTCAAGGAAAACCATCCATATAGAAATAGACACGTCAAATTATGACTTAGGTGGCCCAAAATCCACTCTGAAGTGGGACCATGTAAACCAAATTTGGTTTCGTGTTGAACATAGAGAAGTCCGGGTTGTTTCGGGACAGAACTTGAGTTCCTGTCTGAATTGGGTGATCCTGGCTTGAATAGAACCCTTAGCACCTTAGCTTTAAATGATTATAAGGACATAGTGTCAAAATATAAATTTAAGACCCCGGAAAAATGAGTAATACAAACTGTCACTAGAAAAATCGGTAAAATGACTAGTTGGCATGAAAATGCCATAACTTTAGTTTGGATGATCCGATTGGATTGATTCTAATTCCTAAGTAAAATAGATTCATAGAGGAATAAGAATATATGAATGAGGTGTGATTTCATACACATCATGCTACATAAGAATATGAAGTGCTATATGTAATAGCCATGAAACAAGGAAAATATAGAAAATGCAATATGTATAGATGGGTTCATAAAACATGAATATGATATGAATATAGGATATGTCATAAGATATGATAGAAATAAGTTATAAGATATGATAAGATATGATAGGATATGTCATAAGATATGATAGCCTACAGTACCCGAATGATAGGCACATATGAATATAAGAGTATACGATGTGAACATATGATTGTCATGCATAAACGAATAGATGGAACATGATAGAAATATAGAAAGTATATGAATAGATAAAGACATGACAAGTAATATCAAATATAGTAATAAGATATTAAAAATAAAAACAGTCAAAGTTTTTGAAGCAAACACATGAGAATGTTTAAACAAGAATATGGAGATACAAAAGATATTAAAAGACAGAAGAAAGTATATGCAATATGAATGACGAGTACATGTATAAATGATATAAAGAGTTATGAATATAGAAAGTTTGTTATAGAAATATATGAATACAAGTGAGTGGCATAGATGCCTTCATGATATATGATAGGATTTTACATATACAATATGAAGACAAAACTAAAATGATAGAAAAGATATGAAATATGAAAATGAACTAAACAGAACATGAACATGAAAAGCAATATGTCATGAACACGCACGTGAGTAAGATACGTAACGCGAAGCATGTGAAAGACATAATGCATCATACTACCTGTGATCAAAGAATGAATGAGTGCACTCCTCGATTAGTACTTGCGATTCCCCGACAAGGTTCCTATGACTTCCCGATTAGTGCTCCCAGACTTCGATTAGTACTCGCAATTCCCGATTAGTACTTCAGACTCGATTAGTGCTTCCGGGCACTCGACAGTGCTCCGCACTCCCGACAGTAATTCGGCATTTGTCGGTGCCACGGCACCTCGCATCAGACAAATTCCTTCTCGGGTGCTTATCAGACTACAACTCACTCATTTCTTATGACCGACGAGGTAGTCAAACAGATATATGATAAGACTCACAAAGAATAGAAGCAAGATCTCGAATATACTCAGATTCGTTCGTAGTACTCACGTACCTCCAAAACACAGAAAGTATACAAAAGCACAAGAAAAGTACCGAAAGTATATGATAGTACAAGTATGAAAGTGAAGAATGAAAGTCATATGAAAAGTATAGTATATGAAAAGCATAGTATAAGAAAAGCATATGAAAAGCATAGCATATGAATATCATATCAATATATATGACAACATATGCAAGTACATAAAAGAGAAAGCCATATGAAAAGTATAATAGGAAACTAGTATAGGAAATGAACAGTACATGAATATAGATATATAATGAGAAGATATAGAAAGTGGAATAAAGTATAGTACACAAAAAGGATATGAACAAGTAAAATACAAAAAGTAGAGAAAAGAGAAAGGTAAATGAAAAGTATAGCAAGGGCATGTAGCCACAACATGAAAGAAGACATGTTATAGGTATAGGATAAGAAATGCTATATGTAATAGTATATAGAATGCAATAAATCATAGAACCGAAAGATGAAAAAGATATAGACTAGAGACATGATATGTAACCTGAAAAAGAATAGGAACATTGAAAAGACATATGACAAGCGTGAAAGATGAACACAGGACAAGTATAGGAATATGTAAAGTATTCGAAATAGGAATACAGAAAAAGTATAAGTAAAGGATATGCCAAAGATATAGAACATGTAATAGAAAAAGTTTGACATGCAATAGGAATATAAGATGATAAGGAATTTAAGTTATAGAAATATGTTTAGATATATATATATATATAATGCATATGTATAAGTTTATACGTCGCTATCGGGTGGTTGTCCATGCTTATGTTCCTCACCTGCCGTGAAAGCTACACTGTGTTCAATCCGTGTAGGTACGTAAGGTGAAGATAAGGATAGAGGATAGACATTCACATCAAGAATGTGTGCCGACTGTGAGATAGGTGCTCACCGCGGCTTCCACAATCTCCGATGTTTTCAGAATAGAAAATGTACATGTATAGATAAACGGACTCTCAGATAAGGTATAGATTGTGATGGACACCACCCGGTGGTAGTTCTGTATATGTAAAATGATTTTTGTTATTACAGAAATTATTTAGAGGCCATGTGTACAAGTACAACTCGAGAAAGAACAAAGTCAATAAGAGTCCCAAGACGCAGATACAGATAAAGATATAGTATAGATAGTATCACGCCCTCTGATCTGTCTTGACAGCCACTAGGTCGGACCGGATCTGACCGGGCATGACATCATTAGTCCAATGGAAGATTTTTAGAATTAACGGAAGAGATGAACCAAACAGAACTATCAAGTATGCCTAACTGAAGCAATGCTAAACCTAGTCAGAGAGGTTCGCCTAGGCGGAGCAATGCTAAGCCTAGGCGGATCAGAAAGGGCAGAAATTCAAGCCTCAGGTTCACCTAGGTGTAGTGACCTCCGCCTAGGCGGAGCTTCACACCAAGGTGCACTCCTACGCCTAGGTCTAGGGGTGTCGAACAGAACGTAGAATTGGCCAAATTTGGCCCCTTTCACCGGAAATTTTCTTCCAAACCAAAACCAACTCCACCAAAACTCAAAATAAACCATAACATCCATCTCATACCAATCAACAACATTTATAGTAGGATTTTTCCTACACAACTTAGACAAAAAGAGATTTATGGTAGTTCCATACCAAGGAGATGTTCTAAACTTATGTAGATTCCATACCATTCCATACACTTTTTCCATACTAGTATTCAATACCTTGGCTTTTCTTGAACTTCTCTTCTTCCTTTTTCTTTCTTCTTCTTCTTCTTCTCTTCCTCTCTTCTTCTTTTTCTTCTTCTTCTCTTCTCTCTTTCTCCCCAAACGTGAACCCTAACCTTCAAGCCAAAATGAAGTTTTCTTAAGGCTTGTTTGCCTTATCCCTTTTTTGCCTAATTTTTAGCTTTTGCAATTCGATCCTCAACTTCTCTATTATTTGCAATCCAACTTATCTAATTTCCACTTTATTATATAATCTTCATAAATTATGATCCTTAGGTCCTGAATTGGTAAATTACTAATTTACCCTTAACTTTTGTATTAATTCCGGATCTTTGCTTATTTTATTTTTAGCATTATTTTATTCAAAAAAATATACATTTACTTTTATCATACCCAAAACATGTTATAAAACTGTTAGGGTAAATTTGGGGTGTTACAAAGGCAATTTGCTACAAATCGTCTCTGATGCCTTGCTTGTGCATTTAGTTTATATCTCTTCCACACAATTCCGCTAGTTCATTGTGAGTTATAATACTTAAGGATAAATGACTTCAAATGAGCTTATTTCTGGTCAGGTGCAAGAAGAGGAAAGGATAAAGAAAGATAAGGCATAAAGTGCTCATTTAGCATTAACTTCTCAGAAGAAGAAAAGAAAGAGAGCTAAAGACTCTAACAAAGACACTGCAGAAGGTAAATCCAAGCACAAGAAGGGAAAGACGCAAGATGGCAAATTCACTTAAGCATTCGTAAGAAAGCCAGTGTCACTCTTCAAAAAAGAGTGTCCCAAATTTGTTGTTTGGGTGTATTAAGAAAGGTAATCGTTTCACTCTAGTTTGTTCTCAAGTCAATTTAACATCCGTACTCTATTCATACTTGGTGGGTAGATTTTCGTGCTACTACTTACATAAGCATTTTACAAGGTTAATGAGCCATCACCAAATGATTTTGAAAGATTCATCTATGTGGGCGATAGCAAAACGACGAAAGGAGAAGCAAAAAGGACATTTAGGTTGTTATTAAAAACTGATGTTTATTTGGATTTAAAGGAAACTTATGTTGTACCGTCCTTTATACATAATTTGATTTCAATTTTTGTATTAGACAAATCTGGATATTATTGTTCATTTGGAAATTCGAATTTTAGTCTTTCTTTAAATTCAAATGTAATTGGTACTGGTTCTTTATCTGTGCATGACAACCTTTATTTGTTGGATACTATTGCCTCATTTAATGAAACGTCAGATACAGCTCCATGGTACAAAACTAAAATTAACCGATATGATTCTGTGAATGTTATGGCATAAGCGATTAGCTTACATTCTAAAACAGAAATCTGCAAGTTTGTGTTAGATGAAATTCCTTGATTCACTGATATGACAGATTTTCAAGTTTGCATGAGTGCATTAAAGGGAAACAAATGTAGAAAAGGAAATTAGGTGCCAATAGATGTACAGATGTCTTAGAACTAATTCATACCGATATATGCAGACCATTCCCCATAGCTTCTTGGAATGGTCAATCTGTATTTTAATACGCTCATAGATGACTATTCACTGTATGGGTACCTATATTTGATTCAGCAGAAGTCTCAAGCTTTTGATTTGTCTGTCTTTAAAGCCGGTTGAACTCCAACTCGCAAGAAGATTAAAGCCGCCAACTGACAAGATATGATGGCTCAGGAGAACAACGCCTAGACCTTTCGCCATCTCCTAAAGGAATGTGGATCGTCCTAATACACAATGCCGGTGTTTAGCATGAATGGTGTTGCATAGAGAGACGAAATCGAACACTTTAGGACATGGTGAGAAGTTTGATTAGTCATTCTTCTTTACCTGAATAGCTTTGGGGAGAAGCACTTAAGACTATAGTGTACATTCTTAATAGGGTACCAAGTAAAGTAGTAGCTAAAACCCCTTATGAGTTATGAATTGGAAAGAAGCCTAGTATTAAGCACTTACATTTTTGGGGTTGTCCAGCTTAAGCATGGCCTTATAGGCCAAATGAAAAGAAATTGGACGAAAGAACAGTTTGCTGCTACTTTGTTGGTTATGCCGAACGCTCTTAAGGCTTTACGTTTTATAATCCCACTATTAAATCAATTTTTGAAACGGGAAATGCAAGATTCTTTGAGGATGTTGAGTTTGGAGGGGAAGATAACATAAGGAGTGTTATTTTTGAAGAAGATACCTGATGTTGTTCTTTATCCTAATATTGCTCTTGATAATGCTCAAGCTATTTTACCTAACATTGTTCAAGATGTCATTATGGTATAAGACAACAATGAAGTTCTTCTGGTACAAGATAACATTGATCAAGTTGTTTTACTTGATATTGTTCAAGATGATGTTTTCACACAAGACAATAATGAAGTTCTTCCTTAAGAACCTATAGTACAATTTCAACAACCTCAAGAAGTGCCATTAAGGAGATCCACAAGAGAAAGGAGAAGTGCGATTCCGGATGATTATATCGTATTTCTTCAAGAACATGAGGTTGATGTAAACTTAACATAATATGATCCAATCAATCTTCAACAAGCTTTACAAAGTTCTAATTCTCACAAGTGGATTGATGCCATGAAGGATGAGATGAAATCCATAGAAGACAATAGTGTTTGGGATCTTATTGAATTGCCTAAAGGATCAAAACCTATTGGTTGTAAATGAATATTCAAAACCAAGAGGGATTCAAATGGAAATGTTGAAAGATATAAAGCTCGCTTAGTCGCGAAGGGTTTCACTCAAAAGGAAGGCATAGACTATAAGGAAACTTTCTCTCCAGTTTCTACAAAAGACTCCTTTAGGACTATAATGGAACTGTGGTTTATTTTGATTTGTGAGGTACATTAGATGAATGGAAGACAACGTTTTCAATGGTAACATTGACGAAGCTGTTTATATGGTACAAGCAGAAAACTTTGTATTTGGGGATCCAAAGTCAATGGTTTGTAAATTAAAGAAATCCATCTATGGTCTTAAACAGGCTTCCCGTGAATGGTATCACAAGTGTCATCAAGTTATTACCTCCAACAGTTTTGAGGTAAATTTGGTTGAAGATTGTGTGTATCATAAGTTTAGTGGGAGCAAATTTATCTTCTTGATTTTATATGTCGATGATATTCTACTTGCTAGTAGTGATATAGGCTTATTGCATGAAACTAAGAAATTTCTCTCAAAGAATTTTGAGATGAAAGATCTTGGGAATGCCTATCTTGTATTAGGTAAACAAATACTACGAGATTGCTCTCAAGGTATTCTTCGGTTATCACAAAAGAGCTATATCGAAAAAGTATTGAATAGATTCGATATGAAGGATTGTTCTTCAAGAGATACAGCCGTAGCCAAGGGAGACAAGTTTAGTCTCACTTAGTGCCCCAAGAATAATCTTGAAATTGAGGAAATGCAAAAGATTCCTTAAGCATTGGTCGTTGAGAGTATTATGTACTCTCAAGTATGTAAACATCCGGATATTGCGTTCATAGTTGGCATGTTGGGCAGATATATGAGTAACCTTGGAGTTGACCATTGAAAGCAAACAAACAAATATGTGGTACTTAAAAGAACAAAAGATTTCGTCACGTATCGAGATCGTACGCTTTAGAGATTCGGGGTATTTTGATTCCGATTTTGTTGGATGTCAAGATAGAAAACGATCCACATTAGGCTATGTTTTCATGCTAGCCGGAGGAGTTATATCTTAGAGGAGTGCCAAACAGACACTTATAGCTTCCTTAACTATGGCAGCAGAGTTTATACTTGTCACAGGCCTCCAACCATGGATATGGTCATAGTCACCGGTCTCGCGTGTGGGGCGTAGTGATTGAAAGACCATTAAAGTTTTATTGTGACAATAACTCAACAGTGTTATATTCTAACAACAACTGAAGCTCTTCAAATCGAAGCACATTGACATCAAGTTTCTTGTTGTTAAAGAAAGAGTTCAGAATCACTAGTTGTCTATAGAGCACATTGGGACAAACTCTATGATTATTGATTCTCTTACTAAAGGATTGCCACCTAAGGTTTTTCATCAGCATACTGCTAGTATGAGTGTCATATTGTATGAGGATATTCAGCTTTAGTGGGAGTTTTTATTTGAGATGCTTTTATAGATATATTTCTGCATATTTCCAATTGTAAATATTTTGAGGTTTTATGTTCTGTAGAACTTCAGTTTCTTGTTTTATTGACACTTTGAACTAATTTTGGTTTGATCTCACTAAAGAATAAAGTTAGACCAATTGGAAACATGCATGTTAAGATCACATTACATGTAATTCCCATGCTACACATCCACATTGTGATTCTTTATCATTCAATCATATCATACATGTGACCATTGACAGGTCGAGTTACAACAAATGTGACAAAGGCCGCTATGATCCTATGTTGGTAGGATTGATGGCCTGGATTGGTTTCTTGATACATGTTTTGGGTGACAAAATTTGAGCTCATAGGTTATTTATGATAATACATAATTATAAAGTTGCACATATAGCCAAAGTGGGAGATTGTTGGATTTTTTAAATTTATTTATGGGCTCATATGTGATTATTATGTGTTGTAAACCCCGAAAGATAAAGCCTAATTTAAGTGATCTTCTTAAGTTTTTTTTTTTTTAGGCTTTTATGCATTAAGTTTGCAATGTGTTTCCTCAAATATGTAGACATTTAGTTTTTGTTTTGTTGACAAAGTAAAACAAAATCCCTAATAGAGAAGTGACGCTAGAAACATCACTTTCAGCATAAGAGTGGCTCCGTCCCCAAATTAAACGTAGGTTCATTTTATGATATTTCCTATTAATTCATAAAGAAAACAGAGAAGACTTGGAGGAACTCTCTAGAACTATGTTGCAATTTGGAAGGCCTAAATTGATCTCGATCTACATCATTTAGTGCATATGGATTCAGATACACTTTCTTTAATTGTTTATGGTTCTTAATGATAAAACATGAATGATCTTAGGGTTTCAGGGTGATGATTTTCACCATAAGGAGGATTAAGTTTAGTTTTCACAATAAGTAGTTTGGGTTTAAAACAAGTGATTTTCTATTGTTGAAACACAAGTGTATGAACGAGAGTACAAATTGTTTTCTTAGCTCACATTTTTATTAAAACCCTATTTAGGTTACTAAAATGAATTTTGAGTGTTGTATGCCACATACTTGGTAGTTGGAAAGATTGAACTTGCGAATGAAAGAGTAAAAAGGGAGAAGGAAGCATAAGAAAGGTTTTGACAAGAATAAAGGAAGGATCAAAATAAAAGCTTATACATTTTATACTCTGATGGAGTTAAAGGAAAAAAAGAAAATGCAAATCTACGTATCCTTCAAGGTATCCAAATTCATTTGATATAAGACGACACTTCAATCAGAATGTCTGGTCCCGAGAGGCAGACAGACACAGAATCGTAGTGTGCACATACGCGCACCAAAAGACTTTCTTAATTATTTAAGTGTCATTGTAGTATTTTTTGGAATGTTGTACTAGAACAAGGCTAAGGTTGTAATTTGCCAAAAAGGATATGAAAGGCATAATATGAGAAGATGAGAGGCCATTATGAAAATAACATAAGTTGATTTCAAATACTTGAGAGATTGAGGACCAACTTGTAATTAAAGAAAGATGATGATATAAAAGAGAGATGAGACAAAATTAGTTCATTTTGGTTTCCTAAGAAATTCTATGTAAAGAAGAGAGGAGGAGAAAGGAAGAGAGGAGAAGAGAAGAAGCAAGAGGAAGTTAAGAGAAAGGAGAAGAATCCCTGTGTATGTTTTCATGGAATCTTGTGTATTTTGGATTTTTGCATGATTTCTGCGGTTTTCCTTACTCAGATGGCTTTCTCCTTTTCTAGGGTTTAGTTAGGAGACCATCCTAACCCTAGAATTTTTGAAGTTGTGTGGGTAAAACCCTAGTTGGTATAAGATAAACATGAAGTCTATCATATTTCTATGGTTTTATATGAATTGGTGGACCTACATTTAATTCTGATTTTTTACTTCCAAGGCCGGTTATATTTAAGCTCCAAACCACCAATACACGTTGTGGTGTGGTTTTAAGAAATCTTGTTGTTGGTCTTTTTGAATTTGTTTTGTATCGCTTCGAGCTGATGGGATTGGTTTTGGTGAAATTATCAGAAGTTTATAATGTTTCCGTTTTCAAAGGAAATGCTGTCAAAATTTTGTAAAAACCCCTGTTCTTTTTTTGGCTATAGATTAAGTTATAATCATCCAAATGAAGTGATTCCAATTGGTAAAGAACCATAAGAGATAGGGTTACAAATTTATATAAGGGAACAAAAGAAAATTGTAGCTCTAAGGCTCCCAAATAAGGACTTAAATGTGAGTTCGTGTAGCCCACGGGTTATGCTCTGTTTTGGGTATTGTTATAATGTTTTGGCCATAAGTCGAGTTTCACTCATCCAAATTGAGTGATTCAAAATTCTGGGTAAAATATACTTCTAGGGAATAATTTACTGAAGAAAGTGTATGCAAATTGTAACCCCAAAGTGCCCAGAAATCTGGCTAAAGTGAGCTATGCAGATTCTCGTTATGCCAATTTGAGTAATCTAGATAAAATACAATAACTTGAGTTTTGGTGATCCAAATTGGGTGATTCAATTGAGAACAAACCTTAGAACCATAGCTTCAAATGAGTGGCTGAAACATTTCCACTTATGGATTTGAGACCCGTAAATCAAGGATAACAGTAGATTCAAGAGCTAACCAATTTGGCATCAAAAATGCTATAACTTGTTTTATGTGGTTGAGGGCCTTAGAGAAGGAATTTTAAATTGAAATTTTAAAGAGATGTCATTGGATATATAAAGGACTGATATGGAGGGTTTCATAATTTTTGAAGATTGTTTGAATGATTGCAATAAAGTCTGGGAGAATGTTGGAGAAAAAAAATTTGCCAAAAGGAGTGGTTTTTTTTAAGGGCTTTTTGTGCTCAAGGATAATTTGTTCATTGGGCTTTATATGAATGTTGTGTGACCCTAATGTGACTTTCCTCTGAAGTACGTTAAGTTTTACATGATTACGTAGGCGATTAATGTTTTCGCCGTATTCTCTTGAGTATGTAGGTAAAGCAAAGGCGAGGTTGTGGAGCTGTCAAGTTTTGTAAACTTAAAATGTGAGTGCTCTAAACTTATTTTTTTAATTACTTGTGTATTATTTATAAATCATTTTACACTGGTATGTAATGGTTTTATAGTATTAAACCATATTTCAAGCAAGCAAGCAATGGTTTTGATTTTAAACCATATTTGAAAAGCAAACAAGCAAGCAATGGTTTTGATTTTAAACCATATTTGAAAAGAAAGCAAGCAATGGTTTTAAAGTATTAAACCATATTTGAAAAGCAAGCAAGAAATGGTTTAATTGTAAACCATATTTGAAAAGCAAGCAAACAAGTAATGGTTTTGATTTGTAAAACCATATTTCAAAGAGCAAGCAAGCAATGGTTTTGATTTGTAAAACCATAAGTGTGTTTCATAAAACAGGCCTTAAGAAATCCCTAGTTTTAAGCAAGCATACAGGTCAGAGGTATTTCGTATGTGCACGGTGAAGTTAGGACATCATTTCATGCATTTTAGATTTGTCTGGTCGGCAAACTTAGTTCATGCATCATGGCATATTAAAGGGGACCGTGACACGTACTGGAGTATATAGGGTTAGCGTGCTAGCTATAATATGGTGATGTAGACCAAGGTCTTTTCACCATATTTACTGGAAAAGGTGATGTGGGCCAAGGCCCTTCCACTTAGGTGATGTGGACCCAGGTCCTTCCATCGGCACCGATCAGTTCGTGCTCCCGTGTTTACTAGGTACAACAAGTAAGAAGGCTCAGTGGTTGATCTTCATTCATAAGCAATTTTCATACAGTTTAAAATCAACCACTGGTAAGCAAGCAAGCATTTTATGAAAAGTTTTTAGAAACTTTTAAAGCAAAGCAAGTAAGAAGTTATGAAAAGTTTTAGAAACTTTTAAAGCAAAGCAAGCAAGAAGTTAGGAAAAGTTTTATAAACTTTACAGCAAGCAAGGTTTATGGAAATGTCTTGTAAAATATAGTTTGCGCTTTTGAGATATTTCTAAAAAGCAAGCATTTTATAAAAGCATACACTCATCGGGAGCCGTTTAGCCTATTATTTTCCGTTTTAAAAACTATTTTCCGTGCACAGCATCGCCGGACGCCGATATTTTAGTATTCTCCTGACTTCAGTATAGTGTTGTATTAAATAACTTGTAAAAGGAAATACTTTGAATTTGTACAGCTTGAGCATATGTATGTACATAGTTTGGCTTAGAAATGTGATGAGCCTGAGGCTCTTTGAAAGAGTGTGTTGGTTGCCATATTTTGAAAAGTGTAAACTATATATACAGGTTTTGGGATATGTCCTGTATGTAGTTGTTATGCTGCCGAAATTTTATAAAATCACAAGTTTAGAAAAGAAAAAAAAATTTAAACGAATTTTCAGCAAGCAATAAGGCTTCGCTTCACAGGATTATCTAGTCGTTGGAAGCATCAGCTGGGAGTTTCTATGGAGTGGCCGGTCACACCTGCCACTAGTAGGGGTGGGGGTGTGACAAGTTGCATCGTGAGCAGGTCTTAGAAACCTGTAAGCATACATCGTGAGTTTTCTTTTATACACTATTTTACACTTTTGGCAACCATGCATTTTCAAATTCAAAGTACATACATATTAAGTGTTTCAAAGTATTAAACAGTTGATATTTTGCAAATACAACACTACGTCAGGAAGAGGACGTCGAGATCGTCCTAGGAGAGTCATTCAAGAGGCTGGAGTCCTACAAGACTGGAGCAGAGATGAGCACAAGCAGCTGGTCTCTACTACCGCCTCCATGAATCATACCCGGCGGTAGCCGTCGACCATCCGCCACCAAAGGAGCTCCAGCCTGATTGTTACGAGTCCAAAACTCATTAGATTTTTAATCCATTTTTCTGAGCATATTACAAGATAAATGTTGATTTGTATGCAGAAATGTGGATATTTTACTCAAATTTAATTTCATAGGAAAATACAGCAAAAGCTCAAATCTCAAAGAAGAATCGAAGAAACCACCACAAAGGTAATTCGAAGTCGAATCAAAATCGAGTCACGACAAAGAAGCTTATTGTCGGGCTATTTCTAAGTCACGACATCACCAAATTCAGCTTTGAGGAAGAAATAGAAGACCTTAACAAGTGAAGTCGTGACTTGAAGAAAGAGGTTGCGACAAAGGAAATGTGGTCGAGACTAAAGGAAATATCCAAAAGAAGAATCTTCATGTCGCCGACACCACTGGATGTCGCGACACCAACCGAATATTGAATCGAGGTCGCTATCACCCGATGTCGCGACGCGGATCCGGTCAATGAAAGCCACAAGAGGTCTTTGCAGTAAACGGTTGCAACCAGTTTTTAATGAAAGGTTCCATTCAGGTCGCGACATGCCGCTCGTGTCGCATAAAAACAGAACTCGGAGTCTCAACAGTAAAAGTGGACGCGGTAACCACATTAAGAGTTTAAGAACAGAAAAGGAGGTCGCAACCTCGAAAGAAGCCAAACAAAGTCTTAATACAAACTAAGGCGACATTTAATGATCAAGATCAGAAATGATGTCGCGACCACTCATTTATGTCGCTAATTTGAAGAAGAGCTAAAGGTAAGAAAATCAAGTCGCGATATCAACTTGAGGTCGCGACCCGTAAGAGGCAGAATGGTCAAAGAAAAGAGGTCGCTGACATCACCTTGAGGTCGCGACATAAAATTGAAACCTGTGAAAGCATAAGACCACCAACACAATCGCGACCAAGAAAAGAAAGTCACAACATGAAGTCATCCCACAAATGTAAAAGGTGGTCGCGAACCTAAAACCGGCCGTAGAACTCGTGGCTTAAGAAGAGAAAGACAACAATGTCGCGACATGAAACTGTGGTCAGGACATCAACTCTGGAGAAATATTGAGTAAATGAAGTCACGACTACAAACGAGGTCGCGACAATTGATCCAAGCAATCATAAGAAAACTGGTCGCAACAGAAGCAATGAAGTCGCGACTGAACTGGAGCAAAGAAGAGAAATCCATGTCGCGACATCAACTTGAGGTCACGACATAGGACAATGAGCTGGGCTTTTTCTTTGAGAATTCCACCTGGAACTTTTTGGGGATTCGGCCCACTTCCTTTTCAACTCAACTATTCAAAATTTATCGATTTAACCAAATAATTAACCCAATAACCAAGTTAATTCACCATGGAGCCTTCTGGAAACTTAGACTCTCATTCACCAAATAAACAAAATAATAATCCATTACATGTCAATAGAATCCTAAGTGGTCAAGAAATGCCCTGGATTCTCCTTTCTCCGTCTACCCTAAAAGTATGGAAATCAACTGGGTGAGGATAACTCTATGAGTAAAAATATATCACCATATTTGTGAGGCTAGGTACTCAAGGCCTAGCCATATGTGATGGTTATGCTCAATCAATCAATCACCTGCATAGGTTATGCAACAACATGCAATATGAACAACAATATCAAACAGCTTTAGTGTTTGAAACAGGTAAATATAGTTTACCATTCAGAACTGCATTCCTTTACCTTTATACCTGAACCATACATTCGAATCCAAAGATCCGTAGAACGGCCTGCTCCCACGCCTAGAGTTTCTTACCACCTCTCTTAGGAAGGCACCGGGCTTTGCTCCCGTACCGAGAGGGTACCATGTGCAATATAGCCCGATGACCCATTAGTTAGGCTTTTCTGTGATTCATACCATCAATGACATTAACGATTACAAGTTATAGCCGACCGCATCAAAGATGCAACAAGAGATAACACCCAATTACAATAAGAGTTAGCTGACCGTGTTTCAGATGAATATTCATCAGACACGTGACTTGTGGCATATGACAATTCAATTAATTATCGTTTCAAGAATAAGGTCTTAATCATAGTCACCACTACGATCAAGTCAAACAATGAAAACACCGCATACATTTCAAGGTGCAAGTACGATGATATAAATTTATCATTCCCTATTAGTCCGTGCTCAATAAGCTATTCATCCCTAACGTGTGAGCCTTCCTAACTCTGCCATACCAATATTCATGCAAGAAAAGAAATATAAAGATAACGTCAAAATCATAACGAGCCATACCTTGTTATTCACTACTCAATTAGGCCGTTTACCCGTTTCTATTTAATCGCCTAACTTGAGCTTTTTAAATAATTTTTTTTTTAAAATCCCCTTTTTACTTTCCTTACCTTCAACATTCTGCCTTTTAACATCTAAATACCCAAAATTATAATTTTAATATTCACCTCACAACTAATTTCTTATATCTAATGTTTAACCACTAAACTAGTTTTTTTTTTTGGCAGATTACAGATCAGTTAGTAGTTTTGCCTATATCTTTCTACCGACAATAAATAATTAAACCAGTGGAAAATTTCACTAACATCCATATCTTTCTAATGATGTCAACACCTAAAATGTCCATAGAACCTTCCCATGATTCGTCCAGTCACTCAAATATAAATTACATTCAATCGATCCAACCCTTAATTCACTAATTACCACCTCAATTCATTCTAAATACATTTTCCCCAAATTTTAAAACAAACCAGACCTAATTCCATACCTCTTAGGTCACATTCTATAGATTCAAAATGCAATTGCAACCTAGCATAGCCACATTAGAACAATTAATTCATTCCAAACAGCCCTGTCTGACCATCCTAAACAACAACCATTTATCAATTCAGCCCCTTTCCTCCAATACAGACCATGAAAACCAAATTTAAAAACCATGGCACTTTTAATATACCAGAAGTCTCCTACTACAAAAATCACAGGTTGATTCAAAGGGAATTGGCTGCAACAAAATTTTCTTCCTTCCCCAGCAGTTCGGCGCCGAATGGAGAACCTAGGGTTCTTCAATTTTTTTATTTTGTCTTCTACTAGATTTTCTGAGGCCTAATATTTTTAAAAATTAATTCAATATTGCACTTAAGTCCCTGCGGTTTTTCTTGAATTTTTTAAGGCCCCTGGGAATTATTAAAAAGTCTTTGGCCCTTGGTCAACAAAATCGTTGACTTTTCCCTACCCAGCCACTGTTCACGTATTTTTATTATTTTTTTTTATTCATATATTTTCATTAATTTTATTTTTATAACATATATTTGGATCCATTTCTTTGTTTCAGAAAATTCTATAATTTATTTCATTCATTGGGTATTTTTAAAATTTATTTCGGTCAACTGCTCGTAATTTGACTCATCGTATAGTTTTCCTAAAATTCCATTTAATTGAGAAATAATTCCTAAAATTATTATACCACATGGACCTTAAACCACCAAAATTGTAGCCCCATGAAAAAATCATTTAAAAAAAAATGTTTGGGGTGTTACATTCTACATCCATCTTTCAAATCTTGAAACCCTTAGGGACCGTAGAGCCAAAGAATACCCTCGCAATTCTTCACTAATGGCAGTAAATCAAGAAGACGTCGCAAATCTTAATAGATTGATCGAGGAAATCATGCGTGAAAGTGTCGAGGCAGTAGAGGAGGTACAGACCAAAACTCAACCCGAAGAAGAGATAAATGTTGAAAAAGGAGACCAGCCGGAGGAGGATGAGCAACCCGACAAAGAGGCAACAAAAGAAGAACAAGACTTCATTTCAAACGAAGCTAAAGAAATGTGGAATAAGGTGATGTTTGACAAGGAATTTGTTTGTGAAAGAGGTTTTGGTAAACTAATTTCCCCATTTTTGGAAGTAATAGAGAAAAGAAGTTGGGGATTCTTTTGCGAGCACAAAGCACCAGGATTCTCGGCTCTTGCCAATGAATTCTATGCACATATGGTGGGAATGAAGGATGACTGCTTATTTGAGAGGTATCATGCCCTTCTGTGCGATAGAAGAATAAATGAATAAGAATTAAGAGATTTTTTAAACATAATAAATATAAGAAGTTGTTGGAAAACCCAAATTATGAAAAGATAGTGAATCGGTTGACTGGAGGAAAAGGGAAATGGGAGGTGACGAAGAAGAACCCCCATCATGCCATCAAAAGAGGAGCTCTGACTGAAGAAGCCAAAGTTTGGTTTTACTTCATATGTTCTGTAATAGTGCCTACTAAACACCTTTGCTCAGTCAGAGAGCAAGAAGACATCCTTTTGTATGCCTTTTTGAAAGGGATACAAATGAATATATAGAAATATCTAATTCGAAGAATCCATCGAGGATACCACCATAGTAATAAGAGAGGATCATCCCTCACCTTACCACTATAACCGCACTATCAAAGGTGGGTGAAGGGAAATTGGAGGAAGAAGAAAAGTGTCCCTGGTTCCCTTAACCTTGGATGAGTGACGAAGGGACCTAAAGCAGTGAGTGCAAGGCATGAGGTGATGGTAGCAGATGCAAACAGAAAGGTGAGACAAATGTCAAATGATAAGAGAAATGAGGCGCTGCACAAAGATCCTTCCCATGAAGAAGAAAACTCTGTGGTAAGCTCCCCTTAAACTCTTATCCTTCATTTCCCCAGAAGTATGGGAACAAATGTCTCGCCAAGTGAAAGATCTAGGAGCAAGAAATACCGAATCATGGAAATGTCAGAGCAATGTGAAGTGAGATGATGGTGAGAGAACCGGGAAATGGGAAAGGAGCAAAGAATGTGATCAAAGAAGAATTTATGGAAGTCGGCAATTTAAGAAAGGAGCAGAGTATGGGAAGAAAACTGGAGAACTGAAGAAGAAACACAAGAGGAACTGGGAAATAAGAAAAGATGATGAGAATAAAGACAAGCATGCAAGCCTTTTATAATAACTCAATTAAAAGTGATGCCGATTACGAACATATCGGGGCTATAAAGAGATGTAAATGGAGAATAACATGCTAAGGAAGATTGATGGGTTCAAGCATTTATGCAAGGGAACTGTTCAAGGAGTTCGAGAGATTAATGAAAGAAAGAGATCAACGCTTGAAGACAATGATGAGTAGAAGAAAACCTGTTAAAAGTACGGACTCTGATCAATCGAACTGGCTCCAAGCCGCTAGAATGCATCTCCGAGGCGGGAAGGAACAAAGAATCAGTGGGAAAGAGTGCGCATACTTATTCATGCAAGGCAACTAAACACGAAATATCCGCAAAGGCAGAAATTCCTCCGCATGAGACAAAACATCCGAAATGAGATTTGCTCAGCTCAAAGATGGCCAGCTGATGTGTAGCCTCCCAAATACAATGGCTCTAAAAAGGCCTACAAAAGAAGAAAGGGAAACTGAAGTTCTTCTTAGCATGTTATCAAAATCCCCATATTCCCAAAAATTTTTAATAGAAAAACAGTTTGTTCATCCAAACCTGTCTGATGTTTTATTGAATTCATTTATGCTACTTCTCCTCACTTGCTGATTGCTTCTCCATTGTTGAAAGAAAAGTTGATTATGAATAATTAGATATTTATCGACGGAATGAACATGACTTGATAAATTTTGTGTTTGTGTCATTTCCCGCTTTAGCATGAAAAAGAATAAGTGCCTTGTTCGACAAGGGATCAAATAAACAATTCTCGTTTTTTCCCAAGAACAAAATTTTCGTGAAAAATATATGATTAGTAACCGAAATTAGAATGGCACTGCATTATTTAAATTCGGGCTTAGTTTGCAAAAATGAAATTTGGTTATTGTCGATGGAACAAAATACTTGGTTGAAATAATGGGCAGACAAGAAATAAGTACAAGTCTTGAAGAAATAATACACTTAGGTCAACAAAACTTATGAAACTTATAATTAGAAATACACTTTCCTCGGGAATTGTGGATTAAGAGTCTAGAGTCCTAGAACTTGTTAGATTATTGATTTGAAAGAATTCAGCAAAACAATCAACAAGAAGGATGAGCCATCCTTGGTGCTTGAGCTTTTCTAAACTTACCCTCAATATATGCTAAAGCATATTCTCTAGTTCCTTAATTTGAGTCAATTAAGCCTTATTTCTTCAATAAATAGCAACTAAAAACCTAAATTTCCTTCCTTGCAATAACCTACAAAGAAGAACCCAAATTACTCAGCCTACTTAAAAGTCTACTATAAAGGAAGAAACAAGTTTGGGGGAAAATATTTCCATCAGATGTTACGAGGAATGAGGAGAAGAAGTAAAGATGCAGAAATTAATGAAAAAGGGAATAAGTTTTGTCTTGTGGCCTATTTCTTGAACAATTAAGCTCAGAAGGTGTTTTTAACACCCAGTACCCTAATACCAACTGTACGGGAGTTAATAGCCCAAAGTTCTCTAAGAGTGATAGAAAGCCTAAGAAGACAAAACATTGCACTATTCCCAACCCAGAAACAAAGAAAGAGTTCAGGAAACAAAGGAACCGGCTCGACAAAGTGCATATGGAAATTGAAATCTATAAAAGAATTCAAAAAGATGAATCAGGCAAATCAGGCCAAGATTGAGGAGAATCAACAAGTACGTAGAAGAAAGCGGTGAAAGCTGGAAGCAACAAAGTACAGAGAGGTGGAACCCAAGATTTGCAACTAAAATTTTCCCCATTATCTACCCAAATACCTAAGCCTTAACATTACAAGCTTGAAACACTCATTGATCTTGAAGGTTGAACTTACTCACATTAGTGGAGATCAATATGAAAAACAAGCCTATGGGACTTCACCAACGCCCAAGAAAACTCCTAAGATTAAATCTAAACCAACATGAAAATGAAAAGAATTGAAGACCTGCAATACGCAGAAAAAGACTTGTTGAATAAACTGCTTTTAAATACATTAGTTCATCAAGAAATTGCATAGAAGTATACCATTTCTTATTCTTTAATCAAATCAAATTTAAAATGACGCCGGTATCTCTTGTTTCCCAGCTAGAAGTGGAATAAGAAAGATCGTGGTATGAACTTAAAATGTCCTTAAAATTTTTTAAGCTTATTTTGTTCGAGGACAAACAATTCTTTCTTTTCTTTGCTTGGGACAAGCAAAATCTTAAGTTCAGAATTTGATGAGTTCAAAACTCATTAGATTTTTAATCCATTTTTCCGAGCATACATAAGATAAAATGTTGATTTGTATGCAGAAATGTGGATATTTTACTCAAATTTAATTTCATAGGAAAACATGCCATAGTTTCAAATCTCAAAGAAGAATCTAAGAAACTAAATTAATACTATAATTGAAGTCGCAATCAAAATCTGAGTCGCGACAGAAGCTTAGTTGTCGCTATTTCTAAGTCACGACATCACCAAATTCAACTTTGAGGAAGAAATAAGACCTTAACAAGTGAAAGTTTGACGTTAAAGAGGTTGCGGCAAAGGAAATGTGGTCGGTGACTGCGAAATATCCAAAAAGATGAATCTTCATGTCGCTGACACCACTCCGATGTCGCGACACCAACCGAATATTAACCGAGGTCGCGGACATCACCCAATGTCGCACGTGGATTCGCCAATGAAAGCCAAGAGAGGTCTTTGCAAGTGAACGGCCAGAACAAGTTTTTAATGAGTGCTCCATCCGAGGTCGCGACATGTTGTTCAGTCGCGATTACGCCGCTTAGGTCGCGACATAAAACAGAATTGGAGTCTCAATGCGAAAAGTGACGCGCAACTACATTAAGAGTTTAAGAACAGTAAGCGAGGTCGCAACTTGGAAAGAAGCCAAACAAAGTCTTAACAAGAAACTGAAGTTGCAACCATTTAATGATCAAAGACCGCAAATGATGTCACGACCACTCATTTATGTCGCGACCTGAAGAAGAGCTAAGCAGAAGAAATTGAAGTCGCGGCATCAACTTGAGGTCGCGACTAGAAGAGAAGAAATGGTCAAGAAAGAGGTCGACATCACCAGGTCGCGACATAAAATTGAAACCAAAATAGCGGTAGAAGACCACCAACACAATCATGACCAGGAAAAGAAAGTCACAACTTGAAGTCATCCCATAAAACGTAAAGGCGGTCGCGAATCCCAAATTCGCCGTCGCGAACTTAGAAGCCAGAAGAAGAGAAAGGCAACGATGTCGCGACATGAAACTGTGGTCGTGACCTCAACTCTGGAGAAATATTGAGCAAATGAAGTCACGACTACAAACGAGGTCGCGACAATTGATCCAAGCAATCATAAGAAAACCGGTCGCAACAGAAGCAACGAAGTCGCGACTGAACTGGAGCAAAGAAGAGAAATCCATGTTGCGACATCAACTTGAGGTCACGCACATGACAATGAGCCGGGCTTTTCTTTCGGTGAATTTCCACCTCGAATTGGGATCTCGGCCCACTTCCTTTTAATAAAGATAAATAGACCATGTTATCAAGAAAGAAGTTTTTCGTCTTACTACCTGTAAAAGGGAAAGGAGAGGAACTCTGTATAGTTTAGGAGTAGATTTTTTTAATTTATTTTTCTTTATTTTTATTTTTAGTTTATTTCTTTTCTGGTATTGAATCTGCGAACTGTGCAGAGACGAGTAGAGCTGGATTTATTTTATTTATGTTATTTTTCTTAGAATTACTGCTTGAAAATTTATGAAATCTAGACAAATTTCTGGAATTCATTTCTTCTTAGTTTTATTGCAATTACAGTGGTTATACGTGATCTGTGCTCCATTTCTTAATTCATAATACGTTAATCAAGTACGCCTCATTGGATTCGACTACATTTAGTTACGCCTTCCCGCACAATTATGAGAATTAATTTGCCCGATTTACTTAATTGGTGTCGCTTTTTGAATGGATAAGTTCCTGTCAGTAGCAATCAATACCCGTTGAGGGAATTTATCTTGCTCGATTTCCGTGATGCCCTCGCAAGTGGACACGTAGACCCGAGATTCCCGGAGCCGAAATTCTTCGGTATACTGACTACCATTGACGAACCGCCAGCTCTGAGAGTTCATTTTGATAAATCCCCCACCGCCGTAATTGAAGTTGAGGTGTATTAACAATATAAATAATCATAGAGTTCACCTTAATCTAAAGGTAAGTTCCTATCCCCGTGTTAGCTGAGATCTAATCAAGGGAAAGGGACAAACCCACAGATCTGGAGGTTGAGCCACCAATTAAGTGGTAGAAACTTAAGGAAACTCCGAGAAGGAAATGGAAAAGGTCTCATTGTCAACAGAAATGGGTGTGAAGTATTGAGAAAGAAAATACCCATCTCGTAAGAGTTTGGAATACAGGTAGCTGGTTTGATCTTGTCTTCGAGAGAAACAAGGGTATCCAATCGGTGAATATGGAGAAATCCAATTCCTACAATGAGAAAATCTTGGGCAAAACCAGATCCATACATAGAACAGAGCAATGTGTTTTAAGTGCTGGAATTGACTGTTTCATTGTATTTCACTGATAGTTTTCGTTTCTCACAGGAAACTGATTCAATCCATTCTGATTGTTGAAATTTATTTTTATTCATTTACTTTCATTTTATCTTAGTTTGATAATATTCAATAGTCTATGATCGTTAATATATTTTTTTTATGTAATTTAGATAAACCTTTCACTATGTGTTCTTAGTCTAAATAGTATGGAAATTTAGTAGTCGTAGTTGATCTTTAATTCGCTGCCAATCTCTAAGGTGGGGAATGATACCTCGGACTTACATCTCGTATTTACTACTAGATGACTCCAGGCACTTGCAAAGGTTTACAGACTCGACCCTTATTTTTAAATCATGAACATTAAGAAAGTTATTTTATCACAAATTTATCCAAAGTATTGATAGATGCAAGAGAAGTGAAAGACTCTTGTATCATGTTAATTCGAGGGGTTGTTAGTCTATATAGAAAAAGGCAAACAATTGTTTATCGTAGAGCCTACAAGACAGACGTCGATAGCGGGCTAGCGACTCGTCAGCAGTCGCAGCTTCAGCCACCTCCGCCGCCACCCGAAGAGTTTCTTGAAGAGCCTGGGAGGTCTATATAGAGAGTACAAAAGTTGGGTGCCAGCTCACATGACGGAAACTGATTTAGGAGTGCAAATCGCCTGGTCGACGTAGCAAACAAGATTTACGTGAGCATGGGTCAAGTGATGATCGTGAGGGTCATGGTTTTCGCTTAATGGTAAATACGTGGCTAAGGATTGTGGGATGCGTGATAGGAGGTATCCCTGATGGTATATCATGGGACCGCCAAAGAAGAGTTTATCGACCGATTCTTCTCGTCACAAGGATTCGAGATCGAGGAGTTCTTCGACAGGAGCGTATAACGCTGTCAAAGTATGAGAAGAGGTTCTCGTAGCTACCGATTGGTTCCATATTCAAGGTGATGAGGTCCCTAAGTGCAAGTGATTTTCGCAGGATTACAAAGATCGAATCGTAGTTCATTTGTCCGTGGTTCCTTAGAACATATTCGGGGGTTTAGTCGAGGCGTACCTCCAGGGCTGAGAAAAGTACTATGGCTATGTATCGTAGCAGTAGAGGGCAAGAGAAGTGCACCAGCACTTCAAACAGAGCTCTGGGCCGGGCCTAGCAAAAAGAGAAGCAAGGGCAGAGGTTACAGAGGCCGAGGTGCAGTGTTGGGTGGAGCCACCTCTAGTCGTGGGATCGTTGAGGCCCCACTGCCGCCAGCACCTGCAGTATTCCTCTCCCGTCTGTGATATGTGTCGGAGGCGACATTTTGGGGAGTGTAAGAGATATAGTACAGGGTGTTTCCACTGTGGCTAGGAAGGCTATTTCATTAGGGAGTGTCTCAATTGATCAAAGTGAGACATCAAGAGCCAAATAGCTACTCCCGCACTGCAGATGAGCACTCAAAGGTCTTCAGGGAGAGGTTCCCCAAGTAGAGGGGCCAGTGCAGTCGCATGTAGAGGCGGCCGTGGTAGAGGTAGAGGTAGTGCCCCAGGGATACAGACAGAGACCCGTATCAGCTAGTTTATACTGTGGACTCGCCAGGATGCGATGCAAGCCCGCATGTAGTTAATGTATTATTTCTATCCTTGATCATGATTCATATACATTAAAGTGACCTAGGAGCCACGCATTCATTCAGATCCGTGCCTTCTTAGATCGTCCCAGATAGAGACCCACCCATTAGAGGGTCGTATGAGAGTTTCCTTCCGTGCCAGAGATCCGGCTAGTCCCGCATGC
Source organism: Tetrastigma voinierianum (assembly GCA_016808115.1). Taxonomy (NCBI): domain Eukaryota; kingdom Viridiplantae; phylum Streptophyta; class Magnoliopsida; order Vitales; family Vitaceae; genus Tetrastigma; species Tetrastigma voinierianum. The sequence continues at coordinate 373,754 of JAEQBH010005418.1, read as the reverse complement.
AGGTCGAGATAGTAGAGTTCTAATTGGGCTTAATGAGTTCCCAAATGGGACTGGTGGGCCCTAGATATGAGGGATTTGATGTGGTTCTCGTGATGGATTGGTCAGTTCCGCCTATGCCACATTAGATTGTTATAAAAGGAAGTGCTGTACAGGCCCTGGAAATTAGGAGGTAAAGTTCAGAGGAATACGCAGAGAGTTATCTTCCAGTATGATCTCCGCCATGGCAGCACAAAGGATGTTGCGTAAGGGTTGTTAAGGTTATCTAGTTTATGTGGTGGAGACAGTGGAAGAGGGACTCCTAAAGGATGAGATTCCGCTTGTTAAAGAGTTCAGATGTATTCCCAAATGATACTGGCAGGATTACTCTCCGCATAGAGAGGTGGGAGTCTACCATTGATTTGATCCCGTGGACTCCAGCCCATTTCCATTCTCAGAGATGGCTCCCGGCTGAGCCGAGAGCCGAAGGCCCGCAGAAGAATTGTTAAGTAAGGATCTTATTCGGCCGAGCATAATCCCTATGTGGGGAGCCCAGCTTCTCTTCGTGAAAAAGAAAGATGGGAGTTTGCGGTTGTGTATAGATTACAGGCAGCTGAACAGAGTTACCATTCGCAATCAGTATCCACTCCCTAGGATCGATGAGTTATTCGATCAGCTCCAAGGGTCCCAAGTGTACTCCAAGATAGATTTGAGGCTCCGGGCATCACGCTGAGGGTGCGTATGGTGATGTTCCTAAGATCGCATTCGTGACACACTCTACGTGACATTATGAGTTTCTGGTGATGCCGTTTGGTTTGACTAATGCCCCGACAACGTTTATGGATTTGATGAACCGGGTATTCCAACCGTATTTGGATAGGTTTGTCATAGTCTTTATCGATGATATCCTAGTGTATTCAGTAGTCTGTAGGAATATCTGTAGCACTGAGATTGTGTTGTAGACCTTAAGTGAGCAAAGCAGCTTGTATGCCAAGTTGAGTAAGTGCTAGTTTTGGCTTCATAGGGTGGCATTCCTAGGTCATGTGGTTCTCGCCGAAAGGAGCGTGATCCCTCAGAAAATGTAAGCCGCGGGTAAATTGAAACCGCCAAAGAATGTGTCCAAGGTCGCTTTCTCGTTTAGCGGTATTACAGAAGTTTGTTGAAGGGTTCTAAGATATGCCCACCAATTGCCGATAAGGAAAACATCAAGTACGATCAAGGCCCGTCACAAGAGTTTTGAGGAGTCAAGGTAGATTGACTTCAGCCCCAATTCTAGCTTTTCCCAATGGAAGAGATGGGTTTGTGGTTTACAGCGATGCTTCTCGGAAGGGCCTTGGTTGTGTTTTGATGCAGAATGATAGGGTGATTGCATATGCCTCTAGGCAGTTGAAGAAGCATGAGGAGAATTACCCAAGACACGACTTAGAGTCATAGCTAGCCGTGGTTTGCCTCGAAGATCCTGAGGCATTATTTATATGGTGCTTCCTCAAGTGATCTTTTACGTATCATAAGAGCCTTCAATATATTTTCACCTAGAAAGAGTTAAATTTGAGGCAAAGAAGATGGGCTTCGAGTTGACATGACTACGACCATCATTGAGTACCATCCAGAAAAGCTAATGTCGAGTGTGATGTCCCTGGAAGTAAGCGGTTAGAGAGTTCTTGTCTCATATGAGATCAGGTTATCTTCCAATCGTTGGTGGATCTCGAGAGCTTTAAGTGGGTGATATTGGAGGTTGAGGATTCGTGGAGCATTGTTAAGCCACATTTCATGTTAGACCTCTCCTAGTGGATCGTATTTCAAGTAAGGGCAGCTTGTAGGTTCCATGTGATGCTTAAGCTTAAGGAAGGATGTAAAAGGGAAAGAAAGGAAGCTTCGAATCGTAGATGACTCGCATGATAGTGAAAGGATAGAGAATGTGTGTGCCAGAGTATGGCGAACTGAAGAGAGACATTATGGAAGAGGCACATTCATCTCGCCATGCTATGCATCCAAAGCAAAGACCAAAATGTACAAGACTTCGTTAACATTACCGGTGGAACGGGATGAAGAAAGAGATCGCAAAGATTCGTCTCCGCATGTGCCTAACCTGCCGCCAGTGAAGGCAGAGCATCGTGAGTCTGTGGGAAGATACGCTACTCCCTATTCTAGTATGGAAATGGGAGAAGATCACTATTGATTTGCGGACATGTCTTCCACTTGACTCGTGAGTAAGACGATCCTATAAGTGGGTGATAGTTGATCGATCGATGAAGTCTCGCTCATTTTCAAGAAGTTAATGTAGAGGATTCTCTGAAAAGTCAGCCCGGGCTATATTGCGGATGAGATAGCGAGACTCACGGTTCTAGTTTCGATAGTTTCAGACGAGACCTGTGTTTTTGCCTAGTTTGGTAAGCAATTTAGGTACTCGCTCATTTCAAAGATAACATTTCATCCTCAGACGGATTACCACTGTGTGAGAGGACCATTCAGATCATAGAGGATATGTCAGAGCTTGTGTAATGGAATTCATGAGCTGATACCATTTGGCATTGATGGAGTTCGCCTACAACAACAAATTTATCGTGCCAAGATAGATGGCTCCATTCGAGGCGTTGTACGGCAGGAAATGGTGACTCCAATGTGTTAAGATGAGGTTGGTGAGAGGAGACTGATAGGCCCTGAATTAGTGCATCACTTCGTAGAAAGTGAAAGTTGTTCGTGTGATAATCAAGACAAAGAAGAGATAGACATAAAGTTATGCGGACAACCGGTCTCAGATTCAGCTTCTCAAGACACGTGACCGGGTCTTCGAAGATTTCCTGAAGGGTGTTTTGAGATTTGGGAGGCGCAGGCAAGCCTCGGGCCCCGAGAGATATAGGACCCATGAGATTATGCGCTAAGGTGGGTCCAAGAGCTTACAGTTGAAGCTATCTCAAAGTTATCAGGATTCATGACACATTCCATGTGTCAATGTTAAGGAAGTACATCCCAGATCCTTCACATGTGTTGAGAGAGCAGCCAGTGCAGCTAAAGGAGAACCTGACTTATGAGGAAATACCTGTGCAGATTATAGATCGCAAGGAACAAGTGTTAAGGAGTAAGGTGATTCCTTTGGTTAAAGTCTTGTGGAAGAATCATGAGAGTAGAGGGTACTACATGGGGAGCCGAGGTTCATATGCCCATCAAGATCCCAATTATTTCTCCCACGGAGGTAATTTTCCTTTCCTTTGAAAGGTGTTCACTTTGAGGACCCAAATGTTCTAAAGGAGGGAGGATTTGTAACGCCTCGTCTCGAGAGGGTGTATGGTACGTGTAACCGTAGGGGCACATATGTGCACCAAAAGACTTTCTTAATTATTTAAGTGTCATTGTAGTATTTTTGGAATGTTGTACTAGAACAAGGCTAAGATTGTAATTTGTCAAAAAGGATATGAAAGGCATAATATGAGAAGATGAGAGGCCATTATAAAAATAACATAAGTTGATTTCAAATACTTGAGAGATTGAGGACCAACTTGTAATTAAAGAAGATGACATACAAAGAGTAGATGAGACAAAAATTAGTTCATTTTGGTCTCCTAAGTTAGGGCTCCCACATAAAGAAGAAAGGAGGAGAAAAGAAGAGAGGAGAAGAATTTCAGGTATGTTTTTCATGGAATCTTGTGTATTTTGGATTTTGGTATGATTTCTAAGGTTTTCCATGGAGATTAGTTTCTCCTTTTCTAGGGTTTAATTTGGAGACCATCCTAACCCTAGAATTGTTGAAGTTGTGTGGGTAAAACCCTAGTTGGTATAAGATAAACATGGAGTCCATCATATTTCTATGGTTTTATATGAATTGGTGGACCTTAGTATGAATTCTTGGGATTTTTACCTATGGTTTGGTTATATGAAGTTCTAAACCACCAATACAAGTGTTGTGGTGTGGCTTTGGGTAAATTCTCAATGTTGGTCTTTGGTTGTTTATATTTTTGATTACTGGATTGGTTTCTGAGGAATGGTTGTAAAAAGGATAATGTTTTGGTTTTTAAAGGAAATGCTGTCAAAATTTTGTAAAAACCCCTGTTCTTTTTTTTGGCTATAAATTAAGTTATAATCATCCAAATGAAGTGATTCAAATTGGTAAAGAACCATAAAGATAGGGTTATGAAAATTTATAGAAGGGACCATAAATCAGAGTTCTAAGGCTCCCAAATACGGATCTCCAAAGGTGAGCCTCGTAGCCTGCGGGTTATGCCTGCTTTTGGGTATTGTTATAGTGTTTTGCCATACGTTGAGTTTCACTTATCCAAACTGAGTGATTCAAAATTACAAAAATAGACTTAGGGAATAATTTACTAAGTAAGTGTATGCAAATTGAAACCCAAACGTAAATTTGGTCAAAGCGGAGCTACAGAGATTTTGTTATGCCAATTTGAGTAATCTAGATGTAAAATACAATAACTTGAGTTTTGATGATCCAAATTGGGTGATTCCAATTGGAGAACAAACCTTTGAACCATAGCTTCAAATGAGTGAATAAACCATTTCCAATTTATGGAGTTAAGACCCCAGAAATCAAGGATAACAGTAGGTGATCCAGTGAGCTAACTAATTTGGCATAAAAAATGCTGTAACTTGTTTTATGTGGTTGAGGGCCTTAGAGAAGGAATTTTAAATTGAAATTTTAAATAAATGTCATTGGATATATAAAGGACTGATCTGGAGAGTTTTATAATTTTTGAAGACCGTTTGAATGATTTTTGGGTAATAAAGTTCAGAGAATACTGTTGGAGAAAAAAAAATTTGCCAAAAGGAGTGGTTTTTTTTAGGGGCTTTTTGTGCTCAAGGATAATTTGTTCATTTAGCTTTATATGAATGTTGTGTGACCCTAATGTGACTTTCCTCTTAAGTACGTTAAGTTTTACGTGATTACGATGACACAAGCTACGTATTCTCTTGAGTATGTAGGGTAAAAGCAAAGGCGGAGAAGTTGTGGAGTCGTGCTCAAGTTTTGTAACCGAAAAAGTGAGTGTTCTAAACTTATTTTTTTAATTACTAGTGTATTATTTATAAATCGTTTTACACTGGTATGTAATGGTTTTATAGTATTAAACCATATTTCAAGCAAGCAAGCAATGGTTTTGATTTTAAACCATATTTGAAAAGCAAGCAAGCAAACAATGTTTTTGATTTTAAACCATATTTGAAAAGAAAGCAAGCAATGGTTTTAAAGTATTAAACCATATTTGAAAAGCAAGCAAGAAATGTAACACCTCGTCCCGAGAGAGTGTACAGTACATGATACTGTAGGGGTGTATAAGAGTACCAAGTGTCACATAGTAGTATTTTGGAGACTAAAGTAGGAAATGAAAGTTATGGAACTCGGAATTATGGTATTAAACAAGGGTAAAATTAAGTCATTGAGCAAAAGGATATGAAAAGCAAAATCAAATTAGAGATGGGCCTCAATAGAAATAACATAAGTTACAATTGCAATATTAAAGAGATGAGGACTAAATTTATAATTAAGGCAAAGTTTAGCATAAAAATAGAGGGGAGACAAAAGCCAAACTCATTTGGTCTCCAAAAGCTAGGGCTCCACGATTGGTGAGAAAAGAAGAGAGAAAAGAGGAGGAAGAGAAGGAAGAAGAAGAAGAAGATCAAGGTATGTTTGTCTTAGAATCAAGTGTGTTTTGGATTCCTAGAGTTTTAGTTTGGAGAATAGATTCTCCTTTGGTCTAGGTTTTGTGCAAAGAGCACATAAACCTTTGAATTGTTGGGGTTATGAGAGTAAAACCCCAATTGGGAGGAAATAAACATGGAATCATCAAAATTATGTGGTTTTAAAAAGAATTGGTGAACCTTAGGTAGAGTCCTTGGATTTTCACCTAAGGTTTTGAGGTTTGAGGTTCCATAGCACCAATTCAAGTGTTGTGGAGTTGTTTTAAGATGAATCTATGATAATTCCTGAGGTGTTGGTGAATTATGGAAGTCAGGACAAGTGAATTGGTAGCAAAAGGGAAAATAGCAAAATTCGGCAATTCCTGAAGGTGTACCGGTACGGCCAGGGGTGTACCTAAGACACCCCAATCAGGCCAACATGTACCGTACATGTTCAGGGTGTACCGGTACATGTGAGCCCAAAATGCCCGCACGTTATGTTTTTTAGATAATTAAGCCCGACCGTACACCGATAGTTTAGGAACCTTATTAAATGATTAAGATAGGTTCGAATAAGATTGAGACTCGACGAAACGTAGCGACTCGCTGTCATTAGCCGGCGATATTCGCTTGAGGGTGACTAAGTATAAGGAGTATGTTGTTGTGCTGCTACGCGAGGCAATTAATATTTACCGTATTCGTTAAGTGTGTAGGCAGCAAAGCAAAGGCGTGGGAAAAGTGTGGAACTATGCTCAAGTTTATAAGCAAAGATGTGAGTGTTCTAAACCTATTTTCCAAATACTAGTGTATTATTATTATTATAAACTGCTTACACCGGTATTTCATGGTTTTGACTGCAAAACCATTTTCAGTTAGCAAGCAATGAATTAGAAAGAAGCAAATGGTTTTCAGTTAAACCATTTTTGAAAAGCAAAGATTGTTTTAAATTAAACCATTTTCAAGCAAGCAAGGCAAGCAAATGGTTTTAACAATTAAACCATTTTTCAAGCAATCACAACTAAGCAAATGAGCTCAATTGTAAACCATTTTAAGCAAGCAAGCAAATGGTTTTAAATTGTAAAACTGTTTTTCAAAGAGAAAGCAAGCAAAAAGAAAGTTTATAAAACAGGCCTTCCTAGTTATAAGCAAGCAAATCGTCGTAGGTATTCAGACGTGCAACGTGGAGTTAGGATCTCATACATGTATCAGAAGTTTTGCCCGGCCTGGCGAAACTTAGGTCATACATCATGCATTTAAAGGAGACCGTGGCACGTACAGAAGTATATAAGGTTATGAGCTCTAACTAAATTATGGTGATAGCGACACAAGGTCAATTCCACCATATTCACCGGAAAAAGGTGACGCAGACAAAGGTCCTTCCACCGCACGGTCGATGCACAGGCTCCCGTGTTCACTAGGGTACAATAAGCAAAAATAAAGCCTGGGGCATGATGTTTTATAAGCATGGTATACAGTTTCAAAATCAACCATTGGTTCACGGTCGCCAAAGCCCCGTAGAGTTTTAAAGCAAACGAAGCTGAGCCCAGTTCCCGCTTAGATTTCAAAACGACGGCTGAGCTAAGCCCCGTGATTTTTAAAGAACGGTTGGAGCCCAGTTCCGCTTTTATTTTCAAAGCATGTGGTTGAGCCAAGCTCCCGTTTTTATGAAAAAGTTTTGAGAAACTTTTAAAGCAAAAGGTTTGTGAAAGGTTTTAAAAGACTTTTCAAGCAAGATAAAGTAAACAAGCAAAAGAAATCTTGAGAAGTTTTATAAACCTTCTAAGCAAGCAAGCAAACAATAAGAGTTTTATAAGCTTTTAAAGAAAAGTGAAGCAAAGTAAGCAAGCAAGTATTAAAAGTTTTATAAACTTTTAAAAGCAAGTAAGTACAAAAGCAAGCAAGCAAAGAAAAGTTTTAGAAACTTTTAAAGCAAGCAAAGCAAAGTAAAGCTTCTGGAAAATATTTGTAAAAGAGAGTTTTACATTTTTGAGATGTTTTCCGGAAAAGCAAAACATTTTGCAAAGATACACTCAATTGAGCTCGTTTAGCCTTATTATTTTCTATTTTAAAACTATTTTCCTGTAATAGTACGCAAGACGCCGGAGCTAATAGGATTTATCCCTCGACATAAGTATAAGTGTCAGGTAATTAATATTATTTTGTAAGGAAACACTTTTGAATATGTATAAAGGAACATATGTATGTACATAGAGTAGTTTTGTAAGAATGTGTTGGTATGCTGGTTGCCATATTTGGATTTAGAGTAAATTGGATGTATACAGGATTTGGAATTGTTCTATATGCAGCCGTCATGCTGCCGAAGTTTTTCCGTTGCTAAGATTTTACCAAATCCTAAGTTATAAAAATAAAAGAAAAATTTTATAGGAGGTTTTATAAGCAATACCTAGCTTCACTTCACAGAGTTTCTAGTCGTTAGGAGGTAAATCTACCGATTTCGTGGAGGTGGCAGACACCCGCCGGAAGTGGCGTGGTGTGTCAGAATGGTTTGATTGTAAATCATATTTGAAAAGCAAGCAAGCAAGCAATGGTTTTGATTTGTAAAACCATATTTCAAAGAGCAAGCAAGCAAGCGAGCAATGGTTTTGATTTGTAAAACCATAAGTGTGTTTTATAAAACAGGCCTTAAGAAATCCCTAGTTTTAAGCAAGCATACTGGTCAGAGGTATTCCGTACGTGCACGGGTGTGAAGTTAGGACATCATTTCATGCATTTTAGATTTTCCTGGTCGGCAAACTTAGTTCATGCATCATGGCATATTAAAGGAGACTGTGACACGTACTGGAGTATATAGGGTTAGCGCGCTAGCTATAATATGGTGACATAGACCAAGGTCTTTCCACCATATTTACCGGAAAAGGTGATGTGGGCCAAGGCCCTTCCACCTAGGTGATGCAGACCCAGGTCCTTCCACCGGCACGGTTGAAGCCCAAGCTCCCGTGTTTACTAGGGTACAACAAGTAAGAAAGGCCTCCAGTGGTTGATCTTTATTCATAAGCATTTTTCATACAATTTAAAATCAACCACTGGTAAGCAAGCAAGCATTTTATGAAAAGTTTTTAGAAACTTTTAAAGCAAAGCAAGCAAGAAGTTATGAAAAGTTTTATAAACTTTTATAGTAAAGCGTGCTGTTGTCGAAAAATCTTGTAAAATATAGTTCTTACTGCTTTGAGATATTTTCAAAAGCAAAGCATTTTATAAAGCATACACTCAATGAGCCTCGCTTAGCTTCATTATTTTCTCCCGTTTTAAAAACTATTTTCCGTACAAGCACGCCTGATTAATCGAGCATTTTAGTATTCTCCTCGATTTCTAGTATAGTGTTGTATTAAATAACTTGTGTATGAAATACTAATTTGCACAAATAGCATATGTATGTACTTAGTTTTGCTTTTTGTAAAAATGTGATGAGTTCGAGGCTCTTAAAGAGTGTGTTGGTTGCCATATTTTGAAAAGTGTAAATCAGAGCATACTGTGTTTTTGAGATATGTCGTCCTATATGCACGTTATGTCACAAATTTTATAAAATCACAAGTTTAGAAAAGAAACAAAATTTTAAACGACTTTCAATACAGCAATAAGGCTTCGCTTCACAGATTCTGCCGGAAAGCATCACCGGGAGTTTCTGTGGAGTGGCCGGTCACGCCTGTCGCTAGTAGGGGTGGGGGTGTGACATCAATACACGGAGAAACTTATGGGATCGATATTTCAAAGCTCTATTTGGATATACTAACCATAGTTGGAATAAGATGCACAAATGCTTTCGATGTTTTTGCATATATTCCATTTTATCCCTAAACTTTTTTTGGTCTTGAAATACCCTTGACATTTTGTAGATCCCATTTTTTTTAGCTATTATGTGTTTTCTACTTAAAATACAAGACTTGTTTTATATTTTGAAAAACCATTTGTAAAAGCAGTTTAGTCACCACCTATTTTTGTTTTATTTTAAAAGAGAAAACAAAATAAGAAAGAAAACCCTAAATGTGGCTTTGATAGAAAAAACAGGTTTAAGAAAAACCAAGTCTATATCTAGGGGTTAAGTTATTTATCAGAAAGATACGATGGCAAGCCGTAACATCCCTCTAAGCCCTTAAATATTGGGTCTCTACTAATCAGGTTAAGGTGAATGTGGCTTTCAGTTAATCGATCAACAGATACTAAAGATAAGCAGTAATAGTACAAGAGGACACCAAACATATATAAATAAATAGACAAATAAATAAATAAATAATCAAGCAAAGTCAGATGAGAAAATTATGTTCTTGGACGGCAAATTAGAAATGCTATCAATTAGGAAACAATGTTAGTACAATAATAAAATACAAATTAGTCATAATAAATTAGAAATTAGGTTATAGATTAGATGTCAAAGTATTTATTAAAAGATATATAGGATGTCGGGGCCCATCCAACCCCATTTACTTGTTACACAAATTAATAGCACACGATTCCTTTTTATTGAAATTGTAGGATTAATCATGTTATTGAAAATTTTAAAAATTGATTTGAAAGTTTGAAATTGAAGATTTTTAAATAAAATTTGAAAATTTGGAATTTGGAATTGAGGTTTTAGAAATCGGAGATTTTAAATATGAAATTTAAATTAGGAACTTCAATTTCGGAATTGAGACCTTGAAATTTAGAAATTGAGAATTTGGAAATTTGAAATGGGGAATTGAGGGACTTGAATTTTGAAATTAGGGTACTTGAATTTTGAAATTGAGAAATTGGAAACTTAAAAGTTTGAAATTGAAAATTTAGGGAATTGAATTTTGAAATTAGGGCACTTAAATTTTGAAATTGGGAATTTGTAATTTTGAAATTGAAAACTTGAAAGTTTGAAATTGGAAATTTGAGGACTTAAAATTTGAAATTAAAGCATTTGAAATTTGCAATTGGGAATTTTGTAATTTTGAGAAAGTTGGAAATTTGAAATTGAAAATTGGGAGACTTGAATTATGAAATTAGGGCTATTGAATTTTGAAATTGGAGATTTGTATTTTGAATTTTGGAATTTGGAATTGAAATTGGGAACTTTAGTTTTGAAATTTGGGCATTTGGATTTTAAAATTGGGAATTTGAATTTTGAAATTGGAGATTAGAAATTGGGGACTTAAATTTTTTAAATATGGGAATTTTGAAATTTGAGAATTTGAATAAATTAAGGGTTGGTGATGATTCATGGGTTAAGGAAAATAAATTGAATTATTAAACAAAAACATCAACAACCAATCTAATTAAATTAATAAAAAACAATGAAATGTTTTACCATAAACTCTTTTCCTCTTTAGAAGCCCTAACCGCCCTCCCTCTGTTCTCTCTCTTAGGCCCTTATTTGTAAGACAAAAAGGGGGATTTTTTTTGGTTATTTTTGACCTAAAATCACCCTTCCATCGTTTTTCCCAAATATGGGTTTTCTTTTCCAATTAAGTGGTTTTTTTTCACATCGATATGGGTTTTCCTTTGTTTTTTTATTTATTTTTATTTTTTATGTTTTTATCGCCGACCTTTTGCGAAGCGTTTTATCACCTACTTGTTGCAATGGGTATTTGTGTCATCGACATTTGACTTCTTTGTGAGTTTTCACGTTGGTAGTTCAGATGGAAAAGTTTATATCCAGAGTCATTGTATCAAATATTGTTCGTCAATATGCTGCAGATATGAAATCTTACGTATTTTAGGCATTTTTGGATTATCAAATGTGTAGCCTGAGCCAATCCTTTTTGTTATGAACCTAAATGATGCGTCATCCTTTAAAGTTTTTAACATTTTTTATTATGTGTTCTATCAATTGTATTGCTATCATGAATCAATAAATTTATCAATTTTAAAAATAAACAAATAAATAAATAAAAAACAACAATATACTCACAAGGAAGATAAAACGATGACAATGTATTTAAATGACTAATTAAAAAAACAATAAATTAAATATATGTATAAGACAATTTATTAAACAATATAATAACTATAAAAAATAAAAAGATTAAAAATAATTTCTAACTAAAAAAATATCAAGGGAACTTACCTAGCAGACGGGCATCTTACTCGGACCAAGTCAACTCCCAAGCCAAGACGACCTCCAAAACCGAGATCGCCTCCCAAGATTGCTCCTTGGCCATCTTATTATTAAAAATAACTTTTAAACTTTGAGACAACTTAGGATTTGCCACTCAACATGGGGAGACCCATGGTCACATTTAAATTAATTAATTAATCAAAGCCCAAAATTTTTTCTCCTCAAACATATAGGGGGGAGACCCCCTTTTATAGGGAAAGGGAGGACTCTCTCCCTTCTTCCCATCCAATGTGGGATTGCGCCTCACCTCAACTAAGAAAAAACCTTCCGAAGACCTAATTTGGGGGTCTACACATTTATTATCGTAGCTTACTCATGCCCCTCACATTAGACAAGGTTACAGATGGACAAACACTCGTTATAACGTTGGTTTAACACTCCACACGTGTTAGACTTTTCAATCTGGTTGTGACTTTTTCTAACAGATTAGTGAGCTACAATAGTAAACGTTAGGCGTAACTTGAAACCTATAAAAGTTGTAGGGTAAAATGGGACATTGCAAAAACCTCGAGGACATTTGTGTACCTTATCCCAACCATAATTGGATACAAGAAGATAAAAGTGCTAATATATGCTAACTACAACATCTTCTGTAGTTGTGATGAATCGTTTACCTACATAGAATCCATGACTTAGATCTTTAGTGCAACTCTTAATACACGTAGGTTATAATGTTAGAGATATTATGTAAGAATGCTCATAGAATATAATCCATAAAAAAGGATAGATAAAAGTGTACATAAAATAATGGATCACAAAATTTATTACATTATTTTGTATTGAAAAGAGGTTTATCCTAACACTAAACACATTAGCCATCCTAGTAGTGACATATAACGTCACAATATTATTATATAACTTTTTGTTAGAACCTTTTCGATGGGCAAAACCTACTATTAAATGGTATACATATGCTATAAATTTTGTTTTGATAAAAGTATTTGATAATTAGTGACTGGGATTGACTAGGATAATAGTGCATCATGTTGTATAGATTCATGTTATGTTAAAATAAGCAATATAAAAAATTCAACCTTTGCAAATATAATGTGTAACATTGTATGAAATGAGTTAGGTTAAATATGTTTCATTTAGTAAAGGATAACTATTTAACCTATTTGACAAATGAGTTATGTCGCCGATGTACAAAAGTGACATGAATTATAGTAAGATTTCAATTTGTTGTGTTCATTAACACAATTTCAATTCATTAAACCATTAACATTGTTGTCATCTATTCAACCTTTTAAAGATTTTAAATTTGTATTACTTTTAATTTTCAAATACTTTTGATCGTTTCAACTTTGAAAGGAAAAATGTTTGTTAAAAGAGATGTTCTACCTGTTGGCACAAAATATGTTTGATCGATTTTTGGACCATCAATCAAATATGGGCAATTTAAAAGCAATAATGATGAGAAAATAGAAGCAATGAACCAAAAAGCACACAAAAATTGTTTGCCCGTTCGATCAAGCCTACGTCCATGGGGTTATCCCTAGATGCAAGAGTTTTCACTATATTGAATTAGGTTACGCTTGAACTTATATGAGACAAGGCTCACCCTTTCTCTAGTGTCTTCCTTCACCTAATCAATCCCAATGAAACTTAGAATGAGATCCTCTCACTCCCCCAACATTAGCACCAAGACAAACTATCCAATTTCTCCCCAATGAAACTCATGTATGGAAATGATTCAATTTCCAAAGAATTTGTATTTATCTCAGGTTGCTAGAAAGATTACATATCCCTTTAAGATTACAGCTGAATATATTTATACTATTGTAATCCGCCACATATTGCTCCATTATGGGCTCCTGTTCCATTATGTTAGTGGGATTCGTGGGAGTGGAGCTCATAGTGGGCTTCATGGGAGTGGAGTTTGTGGTAGTCCACGTGTTAGTTGATGCTCGTATCTTGACTAAGTCCACATATTCGGTGAAGATCGAGTCTTTGCAATTCTACATGCTTTAATCGGTCTTCGAATCTCGGGCCCGAGGAGTGGCATGTCCGAAGCGATATGGGTGGTCAAGCAGTCCTAGTGCACTTCCTTAGATGCTCGATATAGGAGTGTTTGGGGTTAGGCTTGACACCCTACACTTATGCCCCCTCGTGCTGGGCTTTCATTTGTACTCCCCTCGTGTTGGGCCTCCTTCTTCATGCAACACATATGCGTCTAAACTTATCCCATTCTACTAGCCCCCTTAGCATCAGTGTAGACCAATGGTATTTTGGTGACGCTATTTGGTCTTGATCTCTGCGGCAATTTGAGAGAAATACAAATTGTTTGAGAATTGAATCATTTCCAATGTATACATAAGAATGTTCTCTCCACAATAACACTCAATACCCCATGAAAACTTATCGACCTTTTAAATCTTGAACTTTAGCACTGATTTGGTCTAGAGAGACACTTTGGAACGTCTTCTACATCCATATTTATCCTGGGCTTCATTGTCTATTATCTATTTGATTTCTATCTCCAAAAATATCTCTTTGATTTTGTCTTCATAATCATCTCTTCAAATATTCTGATTTTATCACCATAAATATCTCTTTGAATATCCTCCTTCCAGATTTTATCTCCATAATTATTTGCCTAAGATTATGCTAACATCATTATCTTTATCAATCTCCCCATTTGGCATTTCTTAGACAAAACATGTCTTAAGCACTCACCCACATCGCCACTAGCAAAGGACGTTAGTACAAGTTTTGCAACGTCCTTTGAAACATATGTTAGAACATTGATTAGACCATCGCTTGCTGTTGGAATCACAAACCCCAAAATCTCCTAAGCATCTTGAATGTCACTAAAGTGCTTTTTTGAGATTTTTTTTAGAGTACCCTTGGTTTGAACATTGACTCCCCCACCCCCATTCCCCGAGCATCTTGAGCAACTCATCTTGGCTTCACAAAAAAAAAAAAGAAAAAAAAAACATATAAGAATCTCATAAATCTCTTAATAACTTAGGGTGACCCGCTCTTATACTAATTGAAAGGAAAACTATTTGTTAAGAGAGATGTTTTGCTCAATGTTTTGAAAACTAGTCTAACTGTCGATCGACCACTTTTCCAGTCCTATCTAACCTCTTGAACTGTATGTCCATTAAACCATATCTTAACCGTTTGAATCAACGATTGGACCGGTAAATCGTGTAGGTCGGAGAGTTGAGACTGAACAAACCGGTCCAAGCCTCCCCTTTATTTTGTTCCTAAATGGGCCCACAAGTCCACTCAACTCTTATCAATTTGTCATTCCACACATCCCTAAAGGCCAACCTATTCCTTAGATTAATTACGAAACAACAGCCTCTCTCCACTATGTGTCTGTTGCATCAGGATGGAAGGAATGAGTTTATGAGTCACTTATTTTTCCCACACAGCTTCGATGTGAGGAGAAGAAGGACAACCCCTAATCAAGTGATTTTCTATTTTTATTTTTATAATAAACAATTCATATGTTTTTTTTTAAATATTTATATATTAAATAAAGAATATATTTTTTAAAATATCATTATATTTATATTTTAAATCGTTGATAATATAAAAAATAAATAAACTCCTACATGATATATTATTATTTTTCATAGTAGCATTCATATGTTTCTAAAAAAATAATGATACTATATAAAAAATATATTTTTTAAATTACAAATTATTATTATATATATATAATTTTAATTATTTTATATTTTAATAATATATATAAATTATATATTTATGACATCACCGATTCGACCATGGTTCAACTACCGATCCGATCACTAAACCGTGAACCGCTAACTTTTCCGATTCACTTACCGACCCGGTTTTTAAAACATTAACTCTGCTAGTTGGCACAAGATATGTTTGACCAAGCTATGGACCATCGATCAAATCTGAACAGTTTAAAGGTAATAATGACGAGAAAAAATGGATGAAAGGAACCATAAAAGCACACATAAATTGTTTATGCGGTTCGACCAAAGCTACGTCCACGGGATTACACCCAAATGTAAGGGATTTCACTATATTGAATTAGGTTACACTTGCACTTATATGTGTTAAGGCTCCCCTATTTTTTCAACGTCTTCCTTCACCTAATCACTCCTAATGAAAGTTAGAACAAGATCACCTCATTCCCCCAACAGCAGCACCTAGACAAATTACCCAATTTCTTCCCAATGAAACTCATGTATATATAAGAAAATTCTCTCCACAATAACACTTAATACCCATGGAAACTCCTCGAACTTTGAATCTTGAACTTCAACATTGATTTGATATGGAGAGACACTTTGAAACGTCTTCTACCTCCATATTTATCTTGACGGTTCTTTATTTATTGCATTATATCTTTCAATATTTAACTTAATCTTCATAAGTATCTATTTAAATATTCTAATTTTATCTCCGTAATTATCTCTTTTAATATTCCCCTTCCAAATTTTATCCTCATAATTATTTGCCTAAGATTATGCCAAGACATTATCCGTAACAAATGGTAAAGTTTTATTTTTATTTTCATTTAAAAAATATTATTTCATTTAATAATTTAAATCTTAATTTGAATTTACTTATAATATAAAAATGAGTTAAAATTTTCATTTAATATTTAATTAAAATTTTTTTTATAAAATATATTTAGTAATATATGATATATACTTTACGTTCATTAGCTATATAGTATTGCAGTTAAATGATATGTTAGGACTATGCCCTTAAAACATGTAAACTTTTACTAATTAATAAAATAGTATTTGCTTTTAAGGCCCGATTCAAATGGTTAAAGGGTGGGCTGGATATATGAGAAAACCATGATCGAACACAAAAGAGAGTTCTACAAAGTAATATGAAAAGTGAATAAATGTAAAAAAAAAAAAGAGTATTTATTTTATTTAATTATATGCTTAAAAGATCTTATGAAATTTGATTATAAATGTAACCACAAATAAGTATATAACTGCTTTATACAATAGAATTTAGTTTATGATTTATAAATAAAACAGTTTGTAATTGGTGAATAGAGTTTTACGGACACTTTCTCAGGTTGTGTATGTTTTTATTTTGTTAAATCAAATCCCAACATGATCTTCTTAATTAGAATGATATTTTAATTTAATTTCTTAAATATATAAAAACTAATAAATCTAGAATTTAGAATTTTTTTGACAAATAAGCACTTTGTTACACATTGTAGTAAACTATCTCCACTGATACTCCAACCTGGGATCTCTCCCCTCACTTAATGTCCTGCCTTTTTAAACTTTGAATGCTCTACCAAGTAAACTAGGCATATGGAATGGGATAAGTCATACCAAATTTGACAGTCACATGGATGGCCAAAATGCAACAGAGACCCGTCAGGCATGTGATTCATGAAGGTCGAGCATGTCACCGTTTCAGTCATCTCGGGCATCGAAACACTCGAGATTGGGCACACAACTGAACAAGTCACTTGCATCAGAGGTAAACGAATAGGACACGCGGGTCCTTGGGGAACTCCTAGACACCACCACCCATGATCTGTTAATTCTGACCACAAGTTTTATGCCATAATTACTATGTAACGTATGCGCTTATGCCAGGAATAGTAAATCCTCATAACTATTTACCTCATAACTGTCCACAATATATCTCCCCCCTAGTCACTATATAATGTGTGAGCTTGTATCCAAAGGGGGCGTGATGAGTCTTAAACTCATATATATTTTAATTTATTTTTCTCGCTTGTTTTTAGTATTTTCAGAGTTGTTTAATGCCAAATTATGGAATATTTACAAACTTTGTGTTTTGCAGGAGTTAATTCAAAAATGAGAGATTTCTAGCAAGAAATAAGAGAAAAACAACAATTGCAGCAGTCTCTGTCGCGACAGAGTTCAGTGTGTCGCGATAAATGTCTAAGCAAATGACTAGAGAACTGTGTCGCAACAATATTTTCTATGTTGCAACACAAGATCTAAAAATTGGTAGATGAGCTATGTCGCAACAAAAGATAGCATGTCGCGACAGGAAATGGGAAGAAGCCAGTTGAGACAAAGATCAGTTATGTTGCGACATAATGAAAGATCAGAAGGCAGAATGTATGTGACGTGACAGAATCTACTATGTCGCAACACTGACTCTTGCAACATGGAGGAGCTGGTTGAGACAGAAGAGAGCACTGAAAGAAGAAGTTCAGTTGCAACAAGAAATTTATGTCGCGATTGGTGACGCTTACTTGTTGAACTGGCCTAGTCGCAATAAAGGAACCTAACGTTGCAACATACTTCAAGCTGAGGATATAAATCTATGTCGCGACATGGATCTTGATGTCGCAACACATAAATAAGCTTAATAGAGAGAAACGAGGTCGCGATAGATTTTTATATGTTGTGACAAAAGTTTCAACACAATGTAAAGAAGTTCTGTCGCGACATAACAAACTGGGTCGCGACAGAACGAGTAAGTTGAACATAGAAGAGTCTTGTCGTGACATGAAAACTGGGTCGCGACAGCAAATATTGACAACACCAAGAAGTCATGTTGCAACATCGTAACAAAGTCAGAACAAGAAGTAAAGCTCGCTTGACAATGCTTCCATGGCACAGACTTTCCGGTCATGACAAAATGCGATAATACAAGACGTTGTTGCACAACATAACCCAACGTAGATGTTGTCACGACATATAAACTTGGGTCACAACACTAACTTGCAGAAGTTGCACTGAAACTATGTTGCGACATGATTATCGATGTTGCAACATAATTGTTTGAGGAATGCATTGTAAAATATTGTCATTAATTAACGATACTGTCGCAATAGAGCACATAATCAAAAAAGAAGACTGGCCATAACAAAATACGCCGGTCAGAACAAAATACGCCAGAGTAACCAAGCAAGAAAGAAAGAAAAGATCTTCAAGTCGCGATAAACAACTTATACCCGCAACAAAGACACAAACTCGTCGACACAACCAGTCGTGACGTAGAAGGCAAATCTGGGCCATAATTTTTAGGGATTCACACATAGCCTCAATTTTAAGGCCCAAACTTTGAGGGCTCTATAAATAGAAACAATTGCGGAAAGCGATGCAGTCAATCAACATCGAACGAACCAGAGTACCTAGGGAGCTGAGGACTCTTTTGTATTATATTTTTTTTCTTTCCTTTTCTTTTCTTATTTTTATTTTCTTCGTAGATTAGATTTGGAGTAGGACTGCTTAATTTGTTACCAGGATCCGAAACAAGAATTGTTCGTAAGTTTTGTAGTTGAATTTAAATCAAATTCATTTACGACATCGCTTGAATTCAATGAACCTGCACAAAAGCAGAACTCATTTCTTCGCTTGATTGCAGTTACAAAGTGGAATTTTTCCCCGACGTGATTTCAAAGGTATACCATAATCCTAAGAACACAACTGCTAGGGAAAGATCTAATGTTAGTTATGGTCTTTTCTGCACAATGAGAAGAAAATTTCCTGAGTTGAGGGTTTTGAATTTATTTGGATGGTGATGTTGTGAAATTAATGGTTCCCAATTTTAATAGCTAATACCCATGAAAGGACTATTGTTTGGCTCTGATTTTCAAGAGGCCCTCTGAGTGACATAGAGATGGAGATTCCTAAGAGCATAGATTAGTTACTAGGGGGTATGCTAACTAATATTGAAGAACTAATGAGCTCTGAAAGGTTACATAGATAAATCCTCAATTTGCTCATGGTTTGAGAAGGGCTGAAAGGATATATCACTTAATCAATTAGAGATCTCTCCTTGGTCTGGAGGAATGATCTTGATCCCGTGTTAGCTGAGATCTAATCAAGGAAAAGGAAAACTCTTTCAGATCTTAAGGATGAGACATCATTCATTTTGTAGAAATCTAGCAATTGCCCTGTCTTGGGAAGCAAAAAATCTATAGTCATAAGAAATGAGTATGAAGTATTGGAAAAGAAAAGTACCCTATCTTATAGAGAAATTCTAATTACAAGTAATTGATTAGAATCATGATTCAGAAATGAACATGAATCTCTACTCACTGAAAAGTATGGTTAGAAAAGGAATCCAAACTATACTACCTTGCCTCTTGACAAATTCAGATTCCAACTCAGGAGAAAATATAATTAGATTATGATGTAGGAATTGATAATTTCACAACAGTGAAAACCTAATGTCTACTTCTAGCAATAATCTGGTTTAGTCCAACTTATATTTAGGATTTAATTTTTTTTTCCCTTTATTTTAAATATTGGATTCTAGTTATTTTAAACTAGACTACCTTGCCTCTTGACAAATTCAGATTCCAACTCAGGAGAAAATATAATTAGATTATGATGTAGGAATTGATAATTTCACAACAGTGAAAACCTAATGTCTACTTCTAGCAATAATCTGGTTCAGTCCAACTTATATTTAGGATTTAATTTTTTTTTCCCTTTATTTTAAATATTGGATTCTAGTTATTAAAATTATTATTAGGTTACTAAATTTTCTCTAAACTGGACGTTCAAATAGTGTAGAACTTGAGTAGTTGGGGTAGTTGAAGTTTAAATTCTTTTCATTCTCTATGGGAACAATATCCAGACTTATAGGTTCACTTTATTACTTGTACAACTTGTGCACTTGTAGTTTTTAAGACCAAATTAAATCTTTAATTGAGTTTAGTGACAAAATTATTCTTCTTATGAGCATACAAGTTATATTTGGTTTTAACAAGTTTTTGGCGTCGTTGCCGAGGATTTTAGTTTAGTCCTTGGTAATCTTGTCTGAAATTTGGTTAACAAGTTTTTGGAGCTATTGCCGAGGATTAATTTATAGTCTTCTAGTAATGGTTTCATAAATTTGAATATGCATAACTTATGGTCTTAATGCTTTGGAAAGTCAAGTAATGGAATCAAAAGAATTTAAAAATCAATATTCGAATAAAAGAGAGAAATGCTAATTTTGGACATTTTTCTTTGCTTCACAAAAATTTTAAAATCAACAAAACGCTTTTAATGAAGAAGGCCGAATAAGCTTCGACCTTGGAAGCCTATCAAATATACAATTTTTGTTATCACTGACATTTTGATCTCAATGTGCTTCCACTTTCGTGAAAATATTAAATGCATAGAAAATCAGAAGCGTAACCGCTCTAGATACAAAATCAAAGAACCTTGAAAACTGAGGAAAGCTACCAAGATCGAGATGTAAGTATGGATAATCAAATAGAAAGATTGCAGACTATTCCAAAAGAAGAAGAAGCAGAGAGACCACAGAGGCCTAACACGATGGAGGAATTTTGGTGGCCTATCATTCAGGAAGAGTACTTTGTAGTGAGACAACCTCCCATTGAAGCAAACAACTTGTTTAGCTGCCTTGATTACAATGGTGTGAAGAACACTGGGGCCACAGCCACCCTTCAAGATCCAAATGAGCACCTGAGGAGATTTATGAGGATGGCAAACACTGTGAAACTGAATGGAGTAAGACCATATGTAATCAAGCTTCAACTCTTCCCATTCCTATTAAGAGACGTGGCAACCACATGGTTTGACTCACCGCCCGTGGGATCAGTGAACACTTGGGAAAAACTGGTGGAGGCATTCATGATTAGACTTTTCTCTCTAGCTCTCACTGTTGAGAGAAGAGGAGAAATCATTGTGTTCAAGCAAAGGGAGGATGAGAGTCTCTACACTGCATGGGAGAGGTTCAAGAGATTGCTGAAGAGGTGCCCTATATATGGGATAGATTTGACAACTCAGATATGCCATGAATTATACCTCCAAGGGTATAATTGATGCATCTTGCTGTGGAGGTTTTAAAAGAAGAAGTGCAGGGGAGGTAAGGCAAGTTATTGAAGACCTTACCAAATGCAACTACATGAATCCATCCGACCTTCGTGGAGCAAAGAATGTGATGAGGGGAAATGGTCTCGATTGGATTGGTTAGAACTACAATGATGGCTGTTGATGCAAGCAGAACAAGCCGAGGCAATGAGAGGAGAATGCACACTGCACATGAAGTTGGAGAAGTGAGAGAAGGAAGGAGAAATAGTGCTGAGGGGTATGAGGAAGAAAAGCCCTACTAGGTTGAGGAGGCGCAGTACCTAAATGCAAACAAGATTTATACTTTTAAGCCCAACCCCAACCTGCCTACACACTACAATCCAGCACTAAGAAACCATGAAAGCTTTTCATATGGTGGAAAAGCACAATAGGGAACCAGATATGAACAAAAACTACCATCGTGCTTTTATATCAAATTTCTTTGGTTTAAACAATAGCAACAATAGCAAGAATTCAGGGAAAGGTGAAAGGTATTGAGTTGAACAGAAAAGGACTCCATCCTTTGAAGATTGATGCTTAATTTCATGTTGATAATAAAGGATTTTGAATCGTACGAGAAAAATTTTCTCGACCTTTGAAAATTTCCAAGCAAACACAATGATTTCGTGCAAACACCAATGCTTCTTTGAAGATCTGGAGATGCAGATTGGGCAACCTGGGCCAAGCTGCGTAAGAGCCTAAGAATTCATTTCCGCGACAAATTTAAAGAATCCAAAGGATCAGATGGCGGTGCTGGACTCGAAAAAGTAAGGTGGAGTTAGGGATGAAATGAGAGAGAAAGGAAGAATACTGAGGAAGAGAAACAAGCTTCAGACGGGAGAACATGAGCAGTAATGTAGCTCGTAAGGTTACAAAGAAGGAGAAGTCACGAACTCGCATCCCAAGCAGCAGGAAGGAAGGAAGGAGTAAGCTATAATCCTCCTAGCTTCCATTCCTCAAAGGTCGTGAGAAGGTAACTGGAGTATACTTTCAAATTCTAAACATGTTTAAGACGATAGAGACCCAAATATTTCCTTTTCTAGAAGCATTAACCTCGTCGCTATGCAAAATTCATGAAAGATCTATTGAGCAAAAAGAGAAAGATTGCCGAGGAAGGGATAGTGAGCCAAAATGCAACCGCAAAGGCAATAACTAAAAGTCCATACCGCAAAGGCAGATCCAAAACACTATACCTGCATGATCGGGAATGTCACGGGAAAAGCACCGCAGATTCTGGAGCCAGCATCAACTTGATGCCCCTGTCTGTTGCTAAAAGACTAAGTTTGGGGGAGCTTACTCCCACAGCCATGACCCCAGATGGCGCATGTGACATTGGCCCATCCCCGAGGGTATCCTTGAAGATGTGCCGATCGTGGGAAAATTTGTCTTCCGGGACTTCAGAATACAAATATAGAGGAAGACAAAGTCCCACTGCTATTGGGAAGACCCTTCTTAGCAACAAGAGCAACATTGATTGATGTGAAAAAATGAGAACTGACTCTCAGGGTTTGAGATGAAGCAAAGGTATTTCAATCTCAATGACAAACGAAACAACGTAACTCGTAAGGCCGACCGTGGAATTTGTAGAAACAAATTCCGTTCGCTTATGAATCGACCACGATTGTAATTTTCAGAATTCAATGAATGAGAATGAGATGAATTTCCAGTATCTTGAGCATCTTGAAGTTGAATTTTCAAACTCTAATTTCAAACTGAAAGATTCAATATTCAATATTAGAGAGAATAGTGTAGAAAGATCCAACAGTTATGAAGAAAAGTTGGCTGAAGAAAAAAAAAAGTTCAGAAGGTTTAATACCAAAGGAATTGCCTTAACATTTAAAATATGCCTTTTTACAACCAGAAAAGAGAAAGTCATTTATCATTTCAGCTGGATTAACTAAGCTGGAAGAGCAAAAACTGCTGGAGACTCTCATAAAATATAAGGAAGCAATAGCTTGGTCTATAGAAGATTTGAAAGGAATCAGTCCTTCAATTTGTATGCACAAGATCCCTGCGAGAGAATGCTGTGAACTTCTATAGAGCATCAGAGAAGGCTGAATCCAGTAATGAAAGAAGTACTGAAATGGCTAAATGCAGGCTTCATATATGCAATTTCGTACACCCTAGGTAAGCCTGCACATGTGGTTCCAAAAGAGTGGGATTCACTGTGATAAAAATATACAATGAATAATTTACAAGAACTGTAACAAGATGGAGAGTGTGTATAGACTATAGGAAACTAAACATTACTACCAGAAAGGACCATTATCCTCTACCTTTCATTGACCAAATGTTGGACAGGTTAGCAAGGCACTCCTATTATTGTTTTCTTGATGGATATTCTAGTTATAACCAGATTGCAATAGCCTCAGAGGATCAGGAGAAATCAACATTTACATGTCCTTATGGCACCTTTGCCTTTAGAAGGATGCCATTTGGATTATGTATGCTCCCGCCACCTTTCAAAGATGTATGATGTCTATATTTTTTGATTTGGTGGAAGAGGTTATGGAAATATTCATGGATGATTTCTTAGTATATGGATCTATTTTTGATGATTGTCTGAAAAACTTAGAAACAGTACTTTAGAGGTGCCAAGACAAGAATCTAGCTTTAAACTA
The DNA here is from genome assembly GCA_016808115.1 of Tetrastigma voinierianum. Taxonomy (NCBI): domain Eukaryota; kingdom Viridiplantae; phylum Streptophyta; class Magnoliopsida; order Vitales; family Vitaceae; genus Tetrastigma; species Tetrastigma voinierianum. Next base: position 349,671 of record JAEQBH010005418.1, on the reverse strand, counting down.
GGAAAAATGCCATTTCATGGTAACTGAAGGTATTGTCTTGGGGCACAAGATTTCTGCTGTTGGATTGGAAGTAGACAAGCAAAAATTGTTGTTATAAAAACTCTCATGTCACCTACAACAGTGAAGGGAATAAGAAGCTTCCTAGGACATGCTGGATTTTACAGAAGATTCATTAAGGATTTTTCAAAGATCTTTAGACCATTGTGCAAACTGCTGGAAAAAGATGCAAAATTTAATTTTGATGAATCATGCAAAACTGCATTTGAGGAAATTAAATCCAAATTAGTATCAACTCCCATTATATTGACACTAGACTAGAACAATGAGTTTGAAATTATGTGTGATGCTAGTGATTATGCAATGGGAGCTATATTGGGATAGAGAACTGACTAGATATTCAAGGTCATATACTATGCTATAAAAACTTTCACTAAGGCACAATAGAACTACTCCACCACAAAAAAAGAGATGCTAGCAATGGTATTTGCTTTTGAAAAATTCAGGCCTTATATATTGGGGTCCCATGTTGTTATACACACTGATCATGCTGTAATTAAATATCTAATGTTAAAGAAGGATGCAAAGCCAAGACTGATGAGATGGGTGCTACTGCTACAAGAATTTGATCTTGAAATCAAGGATAAGAAGGGTAGTGACAATGTGATAGCAGATCACTTGTCTAGATTGGAGATAATTGTTGGAACAGAAAAATGGGAAGAAATAGCATAAATTTTTCCTGATGAGCAGCTATTGATGTTGTCAGTACAAACACCCTGGTATGCTGATATTGTCAATTACTTAGCTTGTGGAATTATGCCATGTGAATTCAACTACCAGCAAAAGAGGAAATTGAGAACCGACAGATTTTATATATGTATGACCCACTGCTGTATAGAAGAGGAGCATGATCATAAGGAGATGTGTCCTAAAATGTAACAAGATGGTATTATGGGAAAATGTCATGCATCACTCATATGGAGTGACACTTTTAAGGAGACAAGATGCCCGTAAATTCTCCACCGTGATTTTTGCGGGCCTACTCTAGTCAAAGACTGCTTTTGAATAGGTAAAACATTGTGATGCTTGTCAGAGAATGGGCAACATAAGCAGAAAATGAAATGCCCCTGTAGGGAATTCTGGTGGTGCTGATTTTTGATGTATAGGGAATAGACTTTATGGGACCTTTTTCATCATCATTGGGCAATATATACATTCTCCTAGTTGTGGATTATGTATCCAAATGGGTGGAAGCAACAACTTGTCCCATAAATGATGCTATTACAGTTGTTGGGTTTATACAAAGGAACATTTTGAGCATATTTGGAGCACCCAGAACACCATCGATGAGGAAGATTTTGCAAATAAAGTTTTTGCAAAACTCATGAGTAGGTATGGAATCAAACACCTAATAGGATTGGCTTATCACTCTCAATCAAATGGACAAGCTGAAATTTCCAATAGGGAGATAAAGAAAATTCTAGAGAAAACAATGAGTGCAAGCAGAAAAGGTTGGTCCATAAAACTGGATGATGCACTATGGGCTTATAGAACTGCTTACAAAACTCCCATTGAATGTCCTCATACAGAATTGTATTTGGAAAACCTTGTCATCTCCCTTTAGAATTGGAAAACAAGGCTATGTGGGCCATCAAGAAATTGAACTGTGATTTTCAAGCTGCCAAGGAAAAGAGACTACTCTAAATGAATGAACTGGAAGAATTGAGAAATGAAACTTATGACAATGCCAAAATCTACAAGGAAAAGACCAAGAGGTGGCATGATTAGAAAATTCTAAGGAGGGAGTTTAAGGTAGGAGAACAAGTTCTCTTATATAACTCTAAGCTCAAGCTCTTTCTAGGGAAACTGAAATCAAGATGGAGTGGTTCATATACAGTGTTACAAGTACACCCTTTGGAGCAATAACACTAAAGATTGAATCTGGAAATGAATTCAAAGTAAATGGTCAGAGATTAAAGCATTATCTTGGAGGAAGCACACATAAGGTAGATCCAAATTTTCAAAAGAGAAAAGAAAATGACTGAAATGAAGACACTATGCAGCCCGTGTCTAGCTAAGGACATTAAATTGAGCAGCTTTTTGGGAGGCAACCTAAGCTGAATTTTTTTTATTTTTCTTGTTTGCTTAGATTGATGTTGATTATTATTATTATTATTATTTTGTGATTTTGGATTATTAAATTTTGATTTGGTTAGAAGTTTATTTTTAGGAAGCTTGATCATTTGCTAATTTTTTTTTTTTTTTGGACAAGAAGGATGAATTAGAATCAAATTTTATTGTAAAGCACACTGCCTCAAATAGAATTGTGCAGAAAATGACTACAAAAGGGAGTATTTCTCATTCCCTTATTTGTAATAATAATACATATCTTAAGTTTGGGGGAGTTTGCTAGCAATTGCTTGAATGCTATGTTGATGTGTTTTAATGAGATTGTTGTTTAAGATTGAATGTCTTCACAATGCTTGAATTGAAAATTTTGATTGAGTTTGAAGATTAATCGACTTGAAGGCGCGAAGTCGGCAGCAATTGGGGGAAAATCTTTGTCGCGACAAACAAAAAAAAAAAAAAAAAAACTCAGTGTCATGACATTGTTTTATAAGTGAGGAAAAAGGGTTGTCGCAACAAGGAATTGATTGAATAAGACAATTTATAATAAAATTAGGTCTCGACAGAACTCACTGAAATATGATGTCGTGACCCTGTTTTTTTTTCTTGTTGCGACAAAATTTTTGAAATTAAAGTAAATGGTAAATGTAAACAGTGTCGCGTAATTACCTTCAAACACCGTCGCTGATCGACTTTTCGCCTTGAACCACCTTGCTTAAGACATGAAAATTTTTGTTGTGACCTAGATTGTAACCTATAGACATTTATTGGGTCCAATGACATGTGTTGCGACAAAATTTTCTACTATCAGGAGGAGTCATTGTTACGACAAAACCTAAAGTGTGTCGCGACATGGAATTTTCAAGAATGGGGTGAAAATTTTCATATTTTTTGGGTCACAAAATAAATTCCACAAGTAAATTCAAAAGATATTGTTGTGACCTAATCATTAATCATCACACTACCGAAGAGCAGAAACATTCATTTATCGAGCCATAAACTGAAGAAGTTCTCCAAAACTGAAAAGCCACCCCTTCCCATTGCTTCATATCACTCATACTCTCACCAAAATCCCACCCTCCTCTCTTCGACTTCTAAAAACCCTAGACTTCAGAGACCTTAAACCCTAAATCCAGATTTCATCGATGGCAGAACCCCAGAGCCTAGTCCTAAATCTCAATGAGATGATGGAAGAGTACACAGCTGGTGAAGAGGAGGTTCATCCGAACCCGTGACTAAGACAACCCCAAGAGGTAGAACCTAAGTGTAAAGAAAGACAAAACCCGCCGTAAAGGAAAAAAGCAAAAGAGCCGAAAAGTGAAATAGCAAGCTAAAGAAGTACACAACGGCTTTCATTTTAGATGAAGCCTACCTTATGGGAAAAGAATCGAAAGGACAAAGGGTTTATTGGAGAAAGGTTCGCACGCTCATCTCATCGCTTACCGAGATAATCAAAACTGGTCGAGTTTGTTCTCAGCACAAACCACCCGGGGTTTGCCGCAGCCGTCAAGGAAGTTCCCATTCCAACACGATAGATAGCGAGGGAGGACCCGGGCCTATGTCGAGGAGTATGGGTCCCCATGGGTCATGAAGGATCAATGAGGTTCTACAAATCAAAAATCCTAAGAATGGATCTAAGTTCAAAAGACTGCTTAGAGAACCCAATCATGACAAGATTGTCGACTTCCTGACGGGAGGAAAAGGGAAATGGAACTCAACTAAGAAAAATCCTCATCAATCCATCCACAGGGGATCCTAACAAAAGAAGCCAAGGTCTGGTTTTATTTTATCACTTATGTTATTATTCCTACTAAGCATCTGAGCACAATAAGGGAGAATGAAGCCATTCTCAGATGCCCCACTGCGGATACAAGCTTGACGGGGAAAAATTATCAAACATCTATCAAACCTTCCATAAGATTATGATATGGGACCGATCCTGATCCAAAGAATCCATCACCGACTCGTGGTTCTGGCTGGAGTGAAAGGGATATGGGCAGAGGAGGAAACCTGTCACAAGGTTTCTCCTTTGACATTGACGGGAGTGATCAAGGGACCAAAGAGTAGAAAAGGGAAAGAGATGGAAATTATGGAAGTAGCAGAGGAGCCCCAAGAAGAAGAAGATGAACCAGTAGGGATGGAACAAATCCCAATTGGGAGTTAACTGCCATCTAAGGACGAAATGCAGAACAGAAGGAGTCCAATGATTAATTCTCCTCCTGATGTAAGGGAAACTTTTTCTGAACCAACAGAATGTTCAAGGAGCAATGAAGGAAATGCAGAGATTATGAACATGCTGGTGTCAATAAAGAAAGAAATGGAGGAGAGAGAGAAAAGGTGGGAGCAATAACAAAGGATCAGAGAAGAATTTTTGGAAGCTGAATTCAGAAGAAGAGAGCAAAGATGGGAACAATTACTCAAGTAGAAGGATGAAGAGTGGAAGGAAGAAATGGAGAGGAGAGAAAGAGCATTAATGCAAAGGCTAGATTATAAGATAAATACCTTCTACAATGAACAACTAAAAAGGAATGAAAATGTGCTGACCTTTTTAGAAAAAAGAGAATAAAAGATGGAAGGTAGTATGCTGCAGAAGGCAGAGGGGTTCAAGTATCTCTACAAAGAACAGTTCAAGGAATTTGGGAAGCTTATAGAGAAGAGGGACAAGGAGCAAGAGGTGGACAACAATTATAGACAAAAATTGTGGAATGACAGTCTGGATTAGGTGAATTAAAATTTAGTGAACATGCATAATATGCACATTGAACTTGAAGGAACCATGAATCACATAGGTATGAGGCAAGATGAATTGATCACTCAAGTGGAATATACCAATGATCATTGCCTCTTCAACAGGGAAGAACCTTCTAAGAAAGAGAAACCAAACATCTAAATACCCAAGTTTCCTCCATCTTTAGCTAGCTTTAACCTTGAACCTCCTAACCTAAAAATTCCCAAATCCTACAAAAGAAGGAGATGAACCCTCAGAGTCTTTTTTCTCTCCAAACCAAATTGTAACTATCCCCCTTAATAAAAAAGATCAACAACAATTTTCAATGATTATGTGTGAAATTCTTTGTCCGTGTTAATTGCTGCTAGATTATATTTTTGTTTTTGAATAAATGAATGAATCCGATGTGAAAATGAGTTAGTCAACGATGGTGAATTGTCCGGATACATCAGATTGAGTGGAATTAAGTTGTTGATGTCATTCCTGGTTTGTTTGCATGATAAAATGATGTTTTGAATTGGCATAACAACTACTAAATAATCCAACAATAAGTGTAATTGAAATTGTGGTAGGCCTCAATGAATTGGCAAAGGAAGTTGTATGAGTAAGATAGAAGGAAGTTTAAGGTTCAGATTTAGGAAGAAGTATTAAATAGACAGCACAAATAAGACTTTTGAAACTGTTGTATAAACAATAAGGTCATCCTGAAAAACAATGCACATGGTCAAAATGTTCCTTAACAAATTGTGAAGGATCAGGGACATCTTCTACGTTCAATCACAGTCAAACAGTTCAAGGTCCTAGAACTTGTTAGATTATTAGTCAAGGTTAAATCCTAGGCAATACCACTAACAAGAAGTGATATAGGCCATCCTTGGAAGTTTGAGCCTTTCAAGCCTACCTTCATAATATGCATAAGCATATACTCTAATTCCATATTTGAGCCAAATTGTCTACTTTCTTCATTTAAACAGCAATTAGAAGCCTCAAACCCTTCCTTTATTCTAATCCTACAATAAAGAACCCTTATTTGCCCAGGTTTCAGGACAAGAACTTCAAAATACAAAAAAGGACAAGTTTGGGGGAATGTTTTGTTGAATTGCAAGGAAACAAGAATGAAGGATGGAAAAAGAAAATAACAAATGAAGAAATGGAAAAGAATGTAGAGAAGAAGTCAAAATTGTAAATTGTCAAATGGGATTAAGTTTTGTCTTGTGGTCTTCCTCTCTTGAACAATTAAATTCTCAGGGGTGTTTCAACACCTAGTACCCTAATGCCAACTGGTATGAGAGCTGCTAACCCAAAGTTCTCTAAGAGTGGTAGAAAGCCTAAGAAGACAAGACATTGCACTAATCCTAAAAAAATTTGACAAGTAAAAAAAAAGAAAAAAAGGGACTTCTCTCTAAAAGATGCTGTTTCGAGAATACGAGTACGATACATCAAGGACAAGTTTGGGGAATATATTTTTCTACATTAGTAGAAAAGAAAAGCGATGAAGGATAAAGGCAAAGATACACACTTAAGATGGAATATAAATTTTTTAGCCTAAATTCTCCACTTATCTACCTAATTACCCAAGCCAAACTCTACAAGCCTAAAAGACCTAATTGATCTTTAAGGTGGTATCGTCACATTAGTGTAGACTAATATGAAAACAAGGCAAGGAGACTGAAGATCTAAAAGAAATTGCAGTCACTTTGTAGAGTCCCAGAAGATTAGGTAATCCTGCCAAGGAGGAAGGGAAAGAAAACCATCACACACACACACAAATCAGGATTAATTGACTTAATTGTTTACATTTCAGAATTCATTAGTTTGTTTGTGACAATAATTGAAAATTTTTCTTAAGTCTGAATAAAAAACTAAATTTGAAATTAAGCTGCAACTGACTAGTTTCAATTCAAGTTGCAGATTAAAAAAAAAAAATTGCAATGCAAAATAGAAAAATGTCCTTAAAAACAAAGCTAAATTGTTTGAGGACAAACAAAATCTTCTTTTCTTTGCTTGGGGACAAGCAAAACTTTAAGTTTGGGGGAATTTGATGAGTCTTAAACTCATCTATTTTTAATCCCTTTTTTTTTGCTTGTTTTTAGTATTTTCATGGTTGTTTAATGCCAAATTATGGATTATTTAAAAATTTTGTGTTTTGCAGGAGTTAATTCAAAATGAGAGATTTCCAACAAGAAAGCAAGAGAAAATAGCACTGCAGTAGTCTCGTCGCGACGTAGCCGGCAGGTCCCGACAAACGCCTAAGCAAATGGCTAGAGAACCTGCGGTTGCACACATTTTTCCCCGTGTCGCAACACAAGATCTAAAAATTGGCAGATGAGCTATGTCGTAACAAAAGACAACATGTCACGACAGGAAATAGGAAGAAGCCAGCTGAGACAAAGATCATTTATGTTGCGACATAATGAAAGATCAGAAGGTAGAATCTATGTCGCGATAGAATCTACTCTGTCGCAACATTGACTCTTGTAACATGGAGGAGCTGGTTGAGACAAAAGAGAGCACTGAAAGAAGAATTTCAGTCGCAATAAGAAAATTTATGTCACGACTAGTGACGCATACTTGTTGAACTGGCCTGGTCGCAACAAAGGAACCCAACGTTGCAACATACTTCAAGCTGAGGAGATAAATTTATGTCGCAACATGGATCTTAAGGTCGTAACACATAAATAAGCTGAACAGAGAGAAACGAGGTCGCGATAGACTTTTATATGTCGCGACAAAGGTTTCAACACAATGCAAAGAAGTTCTGTCGCGACATAACAAACTAGGTCGCGATAGAATGAGTAAGTTGAACACAGAAGAGTCTTGTCGCGACATGAAAACTGGGTCGTGACAACAAATATTGACAACACCAAGAAGTCATGTTGCAACATTAGAACAAAGCTGCAACAAGAAGTCAAGCTCGCGGGCAATACGCCTTCCGGCTGCGATTGCACTTTCCGGGTCGCGACAAAATGCGCATAATACAAGACAAAGGTTGCAACATAACCCGACAGAGAGCTGTCGCCACATGAAAACTTGGTCACGACACTAACTTCTGCGTATCGCATTGAAACCTGCGGTTGCGACATGATCGATGTTGTGACATAACTATTTGAGGAATGCACAAAATATTTTCGCTGACAGCTGAAACTCATGGCGGCAGAGTTATACCGGAAGAAAAGAAGACCGTAGCAACAAAAAATACGTTTGTCGTAATCAAGCAAGAAGGGAGCACAAGATCTTCAAGTCATGATGCACGATCAATACTACAACAAAGACCCGTAACAAAGATATTACAAAACCTCTATCGCGACACAACTTGTGTCACGATGTGAGGCTATAAATATGGGCTAGAATTTTTAGGGATTCACACATAGCCTTAGTTCTAGGGCCCAAACTTTGAGGGCTCTATCGGAAAGCGATGTAGTCAATCAACATTGGATGAACTAGAGTACCTAGGGAGTTGAGGACTCTTTTGTATTATATATTTTTTTCTTTTCTTTTCTTTTCTTTTTATTAATTTTCTTTTCTTCATAGATTAGATTTAGAGTAGGACTGCTTAATTTGTTTACTGGATCTGAAACAGTAAATTGTTCAAAAGTTTGAAGTTGAATTTAAATCCTGAAATTCATTTACGACTACTGTTTGAATTCAATGAACTCTAGATAAAAATTGGAACTCATTCTTCAGCTGATCAGAAGCATAAAGTGAATGTTCTCATCAAGATTTTCAAGCAGATACATCGTGAATCCCGCTGAGAACACAACTTTTGGTCGGGAAAGACTAGTGTTGGGCTATGGTCTTTTCGCACAATGAGAAGAAAATTTTCTGAGTTGAGGGTTTTGAATTTATTTGGATGGTGATGTGAAATTAATTGTTCCCAATCTTAGTAGCTAAGACCCATGAAAGGACTATTGTCTGGCTCTGATTTTCAGGAGGCCCTCTGAGTAACACAAAGATGGAGATTCCTGAGAGCATAGATTAGTTACTTAGGGGTATGCTAGACTAATATTGAAGAACTAATAAGCTTTGAAAGGTTACTTCGATAAATCCTCAATTTGCTCATGGTTTGAGAAGGGTTGAGTGATATATCAATTTAATCAATTAGAGATCTCTCCTTGGTTTGGAGGAATGATCTTGATCCCGTGTTAGCTGAGATTTAATCAAGGAAAGGGAAAACTCTTTCCGCATCTTAAGGGCGGTGACATCATTCATTTCAGAGAAATTCAGCAATTGCCCCGTCTGGGAAGCAAGAAATCAGAGTCATAAGAAATATGAAGTATTGAAAAGAAAAATACCCAAATTTTATAGAGAAATTTAATTACAAGTAATTGATTAGAATCATGATCTCGGGAATGAACATGAATCTCTACTCAATGAAAAGTATGGTTATGCGAGAATCCAACTATTACCTTGCCTCTTGACAAATTCATATTCCAACTAAGGAGAAAATAGAATTAGATTATGATGCAAGAATTGATAATTTCACAGTAGTGAAATCCTAGTGTCTACTTCAAAGAATAATTTGTCTACCCAAATTATATTTAGATTTAAATTTTTTCCCTTTATTTTAAAATGTAAGATTCCAGCTTATTAAAATTCTTATTAGGTTACTAAATTTTCAACTAGACGCTCAAATAGTGTGGTGAACTTGAGAAGTTGGGGTAATTGAAGTTTAAATTCCTACATTCTCTATGGAATGATACATCCCACTTCTTATAGGTCCACTTTATTACTTGTAAGACCTGTGCACTTGCAATTTTTAAGACAAAATTAAATCTTTAATTGAGTTTAGTGACAAAATTATTCTTCTTATGAGCATACATGTTATATTTGGTTTTAACAAGTTTTTGGCACCGTTGCCGAGGATTTTAGTTTAGTCCTAGGTGTGTCTGAAATTTGGTTAACAAATTTTTGGCGTCGTTGCCGGGGATTAATTTATAGTCTTCTAGTAATGGTTTCATAAATTTGAATATGCACAACTTATGGTTTTAACAAGTTTTTGGCGCCGTTGCCGAGAACTTTAGTTTAGTCCTTGGTAATCGTGTCTGAAATTTAGTTAACAGTGGGCACTTCTTATTCAACAATATTCATTAGAAAAATAATATAAATTATTATGGAAGGAACCTTGAGTCCTTTCCATTAGAAGGATGCAGGAGGCCTTTAAGGGGATGCTAGATCTTAGGCGGCATAAGTCCTTACATGCATTCTCCATTTTTATGAGATGATTGTTTGAAGCATATAACAGTTGACCCTCGATGGTCCTATGCCTCGGGCAGCATAAGTTCCTCCATTTATTTGAGATGATTGTTGTGTGCCTTGGGTGGTTAGCACTCAATGGGCCTAAACCCTGGGCAAGATAAGCCTACAAAAGTACTTGGTAATATGAAAAACATACACAATAATCGAATTCCTCGACAAACAATATTTTCATTCATGAGAATGCCGAACAACCACCTGGGCTGCCAAGAAACATTTTTATTGGTGAAGGATGGCCCACCTAGGTCAATCAAGTTCAAGAGGGGGGAGTGAGCCGGTGGCCCACACAACCAGAACTCTTGCAAAATTATGATGACTGGATCCACTATAGGTTTGAAAGTCCCCTATCCTGTTAATCCCTGTTGTCCCCGAACTTCTCTTCCATTACTCGATTCAACAGACTCCATACTGTGAGAGGGCTCAGGAGCATCCTTCGAATACAACTCTAGGTCACCCCGAGCGACCTGTTCAGCCTCTACTTATCTAGCCCATAGTTGAGCTTGTACTGGTCCCAATAGATACCAAGCAGTTTGGCATTGTATAAAGCCTATAGTTTCGAGAGCACCCGCACCTTCTCATCTTTGCAAAAAGCGTCTTTACGTCCTAGCTCAGCAAAGTGGAGGTCGCGCAAGCTTTCTACTTCAGCTTGATGCGTACCGTGTAGTGTTTCTATTTCTGCTTGGTGAGAGAAGAGCAGCAAAACGGTTTTCTGTAGTGCAGTCACATCCGACTATAGCTTTAGCACCTTCTTCACCTTGGGGGCTAGAGATGGGACACTCAAGTTGCATCACCCACTTCACCGTGCTTCTTCCGTACCCTCCTCCGCCTGTGACACCTAGGATTATGTTTCGCCCCTGTCGCTCATCTCGGACCATCTTCGTGTGGACATACGCCAGTCGGGTGTTTCAGATGTCGCCAAATACTTCTCCATATAAGAGTAAAAGAGAGGCACAATCGTAATGTTGGGAAAGAAGACAACAAGATAGTCAAGATGGAAGAAGACGCTTATCGAGGCTACGATCTTAAGTGTCTTCTTCCATCTTGTTGAACTGTTTACACATGTTGGCCTCTTCTTGACATTACAATTGTCATAAATGAGCTTTTTTGGCGCCTATATGGCGAAGTAGTTGTAACATACGACATCACCAACCAAGCCGTCTGTCCCACCTAAGAGTGGGGGGCCTAAGAGATGTACAACAAGGTGCAGGAAAACTCTTGAGTGCGGCAGTTGGAGAAAGAGGCTAAAGAAGCTCAGTTGAAGTGGGTAGATTTGACCAAGGAACATCTATCTCTGGCCTCCGAGGGGAAGAATGTGCCAAAGTTGTACGACTCTTACAAATCCGAAATAGAAACATTACGCGGTGCGCATCAAGCCGAAGTAGAAAGGTTATGCGGCCTCTACTTTACGGAGCTAGGATGTAAAGATGCTTTCTACGAAGCTGAGAAGGTGCAGGTGCTCTCGGAACTATAGGCTTGATACAATGCCAAAATTCTTGGTACCTATCGAGACCGGTACGAGCTCGACTATTGGGTTGGATACACAAAGGTTGAACGGGTCGCTCAGGGTGACCTAGAGCTGTATTCGGAGGATGCTCTTGAGCCCTCTCATAGTATAGAGTCTATTGAACCGAGCAGAGGATGGGAAGTTCGATGTTAGTAGGGACTAACAAGAGAGGGGACTTCCGAACCTTTAGCGGATTCGGTCATCATAATTTTTCAAGAGTTCCCGATTGAGCTAACTGGGCCACCAGCTCCTCCCCCTCCTCAAACTTTGGTTAACCTAGCTGGGACATTCACCCCACCTACTAAAAATGTTTCTTAACTAGTCTAGGTGGTTTGTTCCCAGCATTACTCTATGTATGAAAATATTGTTTGTCGAGGAATTCGATTATTGTGTTTATTTTTCATATTACCAAGCTGCCTGCAAGGGCTTATACTACCCGAGCTTTAGGCCCATTGAGGGCTAACCACACAAGGCACACAACAATCATCTCAAATAAATGGAGTATTGATGTAGGAATTTATGTTGCTCAAGGCCTAAGGCCATTGAGGGTCAGTTGTCATATGCGTCAAACAATCATCTCATAAAAATGGAGAATGCCGGTAAGGACTTATGCCACCTGAGGTCTAGGGCCATCAAGGGTTAGCGGCCATAGGCATAACATGTCATAAAAATGGAGAGTGCCAGTAGGGACTTATACTGCCCAAGGTCTAGGGTCATCGAGGGCTAGTAGCCATATGCGTAAAACAATCATCTCATAAAAATGGAGAGTGCCTATAGGGACTTATGCTACCTAAGGTCTAGGGCCATCGAGGGCTAGTTGTCATAGGCTTAAAATGATCATCTCATAAAAATGGAGAGTGCCTATAGGGACTTATGTTGATTGAGGTCTAGGGTCATCAAGGGCTAGCCTCTATAGGCTTAAAACAATCATATCATAAAAATGAAGAGTGCCCGTAAGGACTTATGTTGCCCGGGGTCTAGGGCCATCGAGGGCTAGCCGCTATAGGCTTAAAACGACCAACTCATAAAAATGGAGAGTACTTGTAGGGACTTATACTGCCTGAGGTCTAGGGCCATCGAAGGCTAGCCGTCATAGGCTTAAAACGATCATCTCATAAAAATGGAGAAGTAATGCAACTCTTATTCGCTCACGAGAACCATGATACAAACATCTCATGATAATGGAGTAGTACTGAAAGCACTTCTTCAAATAAGCCGAGTTCCAGGGGCTAGCCTCCATCTTAACGCATTGGGATTGTATTTAGTATGCACCTTTGGATCCATTGTCAGCAATTATGAAAGGGCCCTCCCAATTTGGTTTCAGTTTCCCCCTTCTCAAAAGTACGTTGAAGGACAAGATCACCCCTTTTGAAGGCTCTGGGCTTGATGATTTTCTCTCTCTAGTGAAAGTCTCGGCAATGATACTCGACTGTTCTAATGGCCTCCCGTTCTCTCTTTTCCTCGAGCTTGTTTAGGGTGTGCGAGAGCTCGAAAGTGTTGTAAGTGCATAGGGTCTCTAGCCTGAATTCAATGGGAATCAAAGCTTCAACTCAAAATGTTAGGGCATACGGTGTTTCCCTAGTAGGTTGTTTCGGAGTTGTGTGATATGCCCAAAGTGCAATAGGGAGCTCGTCTACCCACTTTCCTCTCCCCGGTGTCAACTTTTTCTTTAAGTAGTCGAGTAATGTATTATTCGTGACCCCGACTTGGCCGTTGGACTGGGGATACCAAGGTGTGGAGTACACATTTTTTATGCTATATGCGGTGCAAAATTGTTGAAATGACTTACTAATGAACCGTGGGCCATTGTCTGAGATGATAGAGTGGGGGACCCCAAACCGACATATGATGTTTCTGTATTAAACATGCTAGATGGCTTCGGGCTTTATTATGATCAGGCCTTTACTCTTCTCGCCCATTCAGAAGTACTTGTAAAACCCCTGGTGAAATTTAAAATTTTCTAAAAATATAAAATTAAATAATAAATTACCAATGTATTTAGGAAGTTTTCCAGAAATTTCTAGAGCCTGATGACTAAAACGTATCGCCTGCTGAGTCCATCTCAGAAAATGAGTAAACTGAGTTTCATTGAATTCCTAGGTAGTGGAATTCTTTATGAATTTTTGTGTTTGGTATCCAATAACTCTATGAACTAGATTTTTTGAAAACTTTAGAGTTAGGAAAAACATGAGTTAGTTTAATAAAGTAAAATGAAAAGAAAACAAATCCAAACTTTTCTAAAGCGGAAGTGAACCCGGGATAGGAACGAACTTGGGGCAAGAAGTGGGCCCCACACCCCACATCAAAAAGAAAGGAAAGAAAGAATAAAAGAAAGAAAAATAAAACAAAAAAAAGAAAAAGAAGGGGATTTTTCTCCCCATTCTCAAACAAGCATGTGGAAAGAATGAGAGGAGTTGTGAGAGAGCGAGTAAATTCCTCCTTCTCTCTAAGATCTACGGAGATTGGTTGGTCGGAATTCGTCGGGCCAAGAATGAAAGTTCATCTACTTGATATACTAATGCGGTGAAAACACGTTAGCTTCAATCGAAGATTTCTATTTGAGAAGAAAAGCTGTAGAGAGAATCTCACCTTCTCTCTAAGATTTACTAAGAATCGACGCCGGCTCATGGCTAAGACTTAAAGCCTTAGCAATCACAAGAGCAAATATGTGGACACCGAAATCAAGAATTTTGGCCGAATATTCGATGGAAGTTCGAAGGCCGTGGGTCTCGCCCTGACTCCAAAGCCGTTTTCTCGCTTCCAAGAGGTAGGGAACCTTCCTACTGTTTATTTATTATCTAAATACTGTTTTGGTCTTGGTTGGGCCCTAAGGGTTGTTTGGATTGTGTTCCCGAACACAAAAATCGTATTTTGGCCGATTTACGCTTGCTTTTGTTGGGTTGATTTTCTGCCGTAGCTCAGACGTGGTTTCAGGTCAGCGTTTACGGCTTAATCAGGACTCCGATTGGGCGGGTTTGTTGCCGGGTGAAAGGGTTCTTTCCGGGATGAGTTTGGGTAGGAAAAATAGCATGTACGGGAGCTTTAAAGGAGCCCCGGGAACGCAATTGCATGGGTTCCACGCAGCTGCCCAGCTGCACTATCCATGCGAGGCCTCCAACTTCAGACGGTCATAACTTTATCGTCCGAACTCCGTTTTAGGTGTTTTTGAACTCTATGGAAAGCCCTTTGAGTATAGAATCCGTCCATATATAGCTTAATACAATTTAAGCTCATATTATGTCCAAAAATAACGAAGAACAGTAGGCCCCTGTCGGTTTTATACGTCAGTCACTGTTCATGCTCAACCTCCAACTTCGAACGGCCGTAACTTTCTCGTCCAAACTCCGTTCAGGGTGTTCTTGGACTCTATGGAAATCCCATTTAGTCTAGAATCTGGATATATTCCTATGAATGACATTTGGTACCCACATATTTTCTGAAAAATTTAATTGTAGCACCAAGTGTGCAAATTGCTTGGTTGTGATGATGTGTGTGGTCTAATACATTGAAATTAGTGTATGTTGTTTGCACACATGTTGATATAATTGTCCATGAGGATTGGGAAATGCATGAGCTTTGTGTATAACCGAGGCCATTATATTGCTTGTTGTAGGCTACTTGTGGACTCGATATGTCACAATTAGGCCTAGAGGTTAAAGTATGTCGTTACTCGAGTGGTAATGACTTATGATGTCAATGTGTGCGTGTATTGATATGTTGACATGAATTGTATGAATTAATTGGAATTTATGTGTTCATTGATATAACTTTCCAATTTATGCATGGGTTGAAATGCATGAGTAGGCATGCACATATAGCATTCTTTATATATTGGTGTTGATGTTGGTTTCGGTCTAAGGACAAAGTCCTAAAAGGTCAAATGAATTTATCGGAGGGTTGTCCACATGAATTTATTTGAGGGTCATTCAAACGACTTTTTATCGAAGGGTTGTCCAATGAATTTCATCTGAGGGTTATCCACATGAATTTACTTCCAGGGTTGTCCACATGAATTTATCGGAAGGTTGTCCAACGACTTTTATCGGAGGGTCATTCCAATGAATTTATCTGAGGGTTATCCACATGAATTTACTTCCGAGGGTTGTCCACATGAATTTAACGAAGGGTCAGCCCAATTTAATTTTATCGAGATTGTCCACTTTGAATAAAGTAGTTATCGGAGATTGCCCAATACTTTGAGATAAAGTGACTTATCGGAGATTGGTCCAACAGCCATTAATAAAACTATTGTTGGAATATGTCCAATAGTTTTAATTACAAAACCTTTTGTTTTGGGAAACACTTTTCATACATGGCATATTGCATATTGAGAGAAGTCGGTGAGGACTTGGTACAGGGATCATGAGGAGTAGCATCTCATTCATGACATGTAGGATTCTGTGCTTGGTTGTTTGACCATTCATGTTCATTTAGGTAGGGAATAGCCCTGGTAGGACTTATTCTCATCGCATGCTAGCTCACCCTGCCGTGGGACCCCCTTTCGTGCAATGTGGAATGTGAAGGGAGATGGCACTCACTAGAGGCCGATATTGAGAAGAAAGTCGGATTGTGGCTTTGATTTATATTTTGTAAAACATGTATTAGAATTCTTAATTTTGATATATGTTTTGTATAAGAGTGATGTAAATTTAAACTCTTATGGACTATGGTTTATAGTCATGTGCTTATATGTTTGAGTATGGATAAATGGGCCCTACGGCCATTTTACTGTATGTGGACTCCTGTGTGTCATTGTATAATATCGGGACAAAGGCCATGAAATTGCACAGGTTGTATTTTAAGAGCTCCCATACAAAGGAGACTCTGCCCGATTTTCGTTAAACTCGGGTCCCGGAAAAGAGGACTCAATGGTGTGGTATCAAAGCCATCTCGACATCCACAAATCTTCCGCGCTGACGGTTGTCAATGTATCTCCGGATTTGGGACGTCACATAATTTGTGGCCACCAAGATGAATTTCCTTTGACCAGTAGCTTGGGGTAATGGACCCACAATATCAATACCATACTTGCAAAAAATCCATGCACTTGATAAGGAGTGGAGCGTTGTGGCTGGGGCATGGATAATATTATCGAATTTCTGGTAGGTGTCACAATTCTTCACGAACAATTTGGACTCTTGCTTCATCGTAGGCCAATAGAAACCCTATGTCATAATCTTATGACATAATGTATGTTTGCCAATATGGTGCCGCAAATGCCACCGTGGATTTGTTCAATGATATGCTTTTCCTCATCGGGTAACACACACCTCTGGTATGGCCCAGAAAACGATCGCCTGTGTAGCACCCCATATCGGTCCGACCCGATTGGTGAGTCCGAACCGGATCCGGGATGATTTGATACTACTAAAGCAGGGCCGATTCGAAGCCTCGGCTCCGACCTACCAAGTGATTCGAATCCGAAACTGTGGACGTCAAATTCAAGCCATTAATCAAATTCATTTATCAAATACATTTCATTAATATAAGCGTTTTCGTTCTCAAATCTTTGTAGAAACGATTTCAATTTGGGGCAAGCCCATAAACATTTATAAACTCAATTCAATTCCTTTACAAAATATGCTTTTAACCAAAAATGGCATTTTATGCCGTTTACAACATAATATCCAAATCAGATTCGTATATAGGTACAAAATACCTCTGGAGTTGAACCTTCCTCGTTTACAAAACAATGTCATGCTCAAAAATGGTGAGGATGCATGTGACTGAAAGCATACCCGTGAACTTTCTAAAGGACTTGAGCTTCTAATCTCGGGGTCCGCTTTCAATCACCGCTTCATCACTCAAGCACTCGCTTCATCGATAAACAATACGCTAAGCATTTTCATGCTTAGTGGTTCTATACAGTTCTATTCCATTTTAGTTCAATACGAATCACGCATTTATCAAAATAATGTCTTTATACAATGTATATGTGTAATGTAAAAGATACTTATAAAATTACACTTTTTAATATCATTTGTCGCTTTTTGGTTTGCGATTTCACATATGACTATAGAGTTAACATTCACGACAGATTCAGTTGGTGACTCCTGTCCTGTTTGTTGTTCAGTAGTAATGTGATTTCACATTCAATATTACAATCTCACATTGGACTATAGAAATTAACATTCACGATGGCTTCAGTTGGTGAATCCCACCCTGTTTGTCATTTAGTAGTAATGTGATTTCACATTCAATATCACAATCTCACATTGAACTATAGAAATTAACATTCATGACAGATTCAGTTGGTGAATCCTGCCCTGTTTTTCATTCAATAGTAATGTGATTTCACATTCAATATCACGATCTCACATTGGACTATAGAAATTAACATTCACGATAGATTCAATTGGTGAATCCCACCCTGTTTGTCATTCAGTAGTAACGTGATTTCACATTGAACAAATACGGTTACCTTTATGACGTAATTCACAGAATCCTGGCCATGTTGGTCATTCAATAATACATTTCAAATCAATTTACTCACATGTAGTAAATTCACTTATAGTTCAAATACACGCGCACATGCAGATATTTGACAAACATTTTGAATACTAATAATTCAAATATATATATATATATATTTCACAAATAGAACTTGAAATGGGAATTGAGTCATAGAGAACAGAATAGACCAATTTATCGATCCCTTGTCTCTTTTGATACCCGTCCTACGTCAGGTTGTCGTCTTCACCCGCACCTAGTCAATTACAAATTCTCCACTCTTAGTGGTTGAACAATTAATCGTACTAAAAGAATATCGCTTCGCCGAGGCGGCGAGGTACGGTACGTTTTCTCTCTCGTAAACTCTTATATGAACCTAAATTAAACCTTTATTAGTGTCCCTAAACAATCGGTGTACGAATACGAAACTTAACAGTGCAAGGGGTACAAAAATAGGGTTACTGGAAGCATCGGTACCGGTACCATTTTGATCGGTACCGATACCAATCCTTCATCGTCAACGGGTAACGGTACTCCCAAATTGCACCCGCACCACATCCCCTCCGCAGACACGGTACCGGCATTTCGCACTTTTATGGAAGTTCATTTAAATGGCATTTCGCCATTTCTCACTCATTTTTCTTCAATAAACCTCCTAAAATCCATCCTACATCAAAACCCACCATGGAATCCACCCAAAACAACTCCAAAAGGGATTTAGAATCAATAAAAACCACTTTTTCCCAAGTTAGGGCTTTTCCCCAAAATCAAAATCACAAAAGGGTGAAGTTAGGGTTTGTGTTCATAATTTTGAATCTTCTTTAAATCTTCTTCAGGTTGCTTGATCTTTTAGAAGCAAGAAGTGGGAAGAAATCCCACATAGAACTTGATCTTTCCCAAGCCCTAGCCTCTTCTCCCATTTTTCCTCTTTTTCTCCCCCTAGAACGTGTTTGCTCCAAATGTGCACCCTTAGACCATATTTTGGTCTTTAACCTCTTTTTAAGTGTAAGACCATGTTTGGCTTACACACAAATTTCATTTCTCATTTTTCTCCTTTAACTAATTCCATTAATTCATTTAACGCACATTAGTATTTAAGTTTATTCTATTCTTGACTCTTAGGTCTTCATTTTACAAATTCTACATTTGCCCTTTTCACTTGGGTTTATTCTCAGGTTCAATTAATTTCTCATTTTAGCATATAACATTTAATTATATGCTCACATATTCATTTCTCATTTCACACTTATCGGCTTTTTAAAAACCTGCTAGGCCTGATTCATACCGAGAATATATATAATAAAATTATTATAAAAATTTAGGGTATTTGGGGCGTTACAACCTCGCATAAAGACACTGCTCAAGAAGTATGCATTGGCCGTCAAGCTTTCACCTTGACAACCTCTTTTCTATCTTCGGGCAAGGTTCCACTTCTCAAAAAGCTTAAGATAAGGTGTAGCGCCCTAAAAATACCCTAACAGTTTCAGAATATGTTTAGTGTATAAAATAAAGAAATGAAATTTTTCTGGAATTTAAATCTTAAGAACGAAAAATATACAACTTAAAATTTATGAAGCCAAATAAATTTAGTAAAATGTTAAATAAATCTCAAGGGTAAAAATGAGTTGTAGTGTTAAAATGTGAATGAAATGAAAATGAATGTGAAATGAAGCTTTAAAATGAGAATAATGAGAAATGGAATTAGTGTAGGCCAAAGTCAAGGCCTTATAGTGATTTTGACTTAAGACCAAATTTGGTCTTATAAAGGGCATAACTCTCATTTGTGCATTTTGGTTTTGAGAGAAAGAGAGGACACGGATTGAGAGAAAAGAAGGATAGTTTATTGGTGATTTCTTCTCCATGTAAAACAAGAGATGAAGTGATCAAGAAGGAGGAAGAAGAAAGAAAAGAGAAGAAGAGCTAAAGTAAGAAAACTAAACCCTAACTTTTTCTTGTGTTTGGATTTGGGAAACCCTAACTTTATGTAAAGGTGATTTTTGATTGGTTGTAGATCAAGCTTGGGGTCAGGTCGGGGTTGAGTTTTGAAGGTATTGTTGATCGGGTATTGGCTCGATTGGCTTTGAGGAATGTCTCGTAAAGGAAATGTTGGGTTTTCAAAGAAATGCCGTCAAAACCCTGTTCTTGTTTTGGCTATAGATTGCTATAATCATCCAAATGAAGGATTGGCAACAGAAGAACCATAAGAGATAGTGATACAAATGTATAAAATGGACCAGGAGCAAATTGTAGCACTAAGGCCCCGAATATGGGCTTAAAGATGAGTTCGGGTAGCTCACGGGTATGCTTTGTTTTGGGTGTAGTTGTGGTGTTTTGTCCATAAGTTGAGTTTCACTCATTGAAATTGAGTGATTCAAACTTGCAAACTATACTCTAGGGAATACCCCATCTAAAGGGAAGATAGTTAAATTGTAACCCTGCGCCCAAAATCTATCAAAGTGGAGCTATGTGCAGATTCTGTTTGCAAATTAGAGAAGTCTAGATGTAAAATGCAATAACTTGAGTTTTGGTGATCCAAATTGGATGATTCCAATTGGAGAAAAACATTAGAACCATAGTTTCAAATTATTGAGGGAACCATTACCAATTTATGGAGTTAAGACCCCAGAAATCGAAAAAAAGGTGATGTTGGGAATATCGACTAGTTTGACATTAAAATGTTGTAACTTGAGTTTGGGTGATCCAAATTGGATGATTCCAATTAGAGAAGAAACCTTAGAACCATAGCTTCAAATGAGTGAAGGAACCATTACTAATTTATGGAGTTAAGACCCTAGAAATTTAAAAACCAAAGTAAGTGTGATCCAAATGAGTTGGTATATTTGATCAGCTTTGGCATTAAAATGTCAGAATTTGAGTTTGGGTTATCCAAATGAAATGATTTGAATTCCTAATGAAAATAGAACTCCTAGAATAACCGACTAATATGTGATCAAGGCTGTATTTTAATAGAGTCGACGAGAGAAAGTCATTGAAGTCTAGATTTCAAGATTAAATCAAAGCGACGATTTTTTGTTTGTTCTCACCCTCCTCTATTTCTAAATTATTTGGAATAATTACGAAATGATTTGAATTTTGGAAATGATTGAAAGAAAGTGCATATTGATTTGTAATGAATGATTTGTTTTAAGTGATTTGAGACAATTGCTTGTGAAATGAATTTGCATAAGAAAATTTCATGAATGTGAAAATGTTCTATTTGCATACAAATGTATATATATGCTATTGTAAATTGTATTGAATGATTTTAATGTCCTTAAAAGAATGTTAACGTTTAGAATTCGAGTTAAGGATAAATTGGCATACCAATAAGAGTCGAACAAACGTACTATTATGGCATACCGATCCATAGCCCAGCGGGACAGTATCGGTAGTGTTCACCAACTGAATACATTTTTTTATATATATATGTATACCGGCATGTAGCCTAGTGGGACCGTGTCGGTGATTCGTTATCTTGTGCACGGAAAGCATAGGTTAAATTCAATAAGGGCAAAATGATAATGAGATTGAAAAGTGCACGATTTGTGCTTTGAATGATTTTTTTTTCTTCGCTCTATGAAATGCATAGCTTGAGATGACCAATGAATTGTAATTGATTTATTGAATAAATATATAGATACATATTGTACTGCATTGGTCATTGGAAATTGTACAAAAGCATTGTTTTATAAATATTGCATGTTTCGATTTAAAATTAAATGAAGAGAGAATAGAACTGTATAGAACCACTAAGAATGAAAATGCTTAGCGTGTTATTTTTATCAATGCGTAGGTAACAAGTGAATAGGTACAAGAGTGAAGACCGCACAAGCACAGAGCGAACGTCAAAGCCATTCGGAGGAGAAGTAAAACTCCGCGACATGCATGCATGAAATTGAATTGACTCTTTTTATATAACGTATCTTAGGAAAAGTTAAACTCAAGAGTATTTTGTAAATAAGCTTTTATATTGAAAACTCCTGACAATTCGGTAAATGAGATGGTACAAATGTGGAGTTATCCCAAAATGGACGGGCCTTCGCAAAATGTTTAGTTTCTGCAAAAATGTTTAATGCATATTTTTACGTATACCTAATGAGTATTTGAAATGCGCTTGGTATTGAAAACGTATTCACATTTATTGAATTTTTGTATTTGGTTTGGAATGAAAGCGAGGACTCGCGTTTCCCGTATATGGTTCGCATCCACTAATTCAAGCCGCTCTGCACGAGGTGGCACCCAAGCTCTACACTTAAGTGGTATCAGAGCCATGGTTTAGGCGGTTCTGCAAATGATTTTTGAAAATGATAAAAAAAAAAAGATTTTGAAATTGTTTGTAAATGATTTTGAAAATTGTTTATGACATGCATTGCATTTGCATATAAAGGATGATGTGACTCTGATGCGGATCTTGTCGATCTTAATAGGCATAATGGATAGTTCAGACCCATAGGGCCTGAGGTGACTCCGCAGGTCGCCTCAAATAGTCCTGCTAGTCTGGATGGTGGGCAAGCATCCCATGCTCCACCAATGAACGACCAAGGTCAAGCGATAGGAGGTGCTATGGATATCCTCCAACAGATAGCTCAGGCACTGCAAAGAGCAATGCAACCGGGCCGCAGCTGTTCAAATGTCAATCATAGAGAGAAATGAAAGATTTAACCCATGGATTTTGGGAAGAAAGATGATGAGCCTATGGCGGAAAATTGGCTCGGCTGAAGAATTGAAAGAATGTTACAAAGAAATGCATTGCACAATCAGAGAAGAACTTAGAGTGTGCGAATTTCTTTACTGCATAGATGAGGCTTATCAATGGTGGCTGTGACTAGGATCGCACTAATCGGAGGGTATTACATGGAGTTCTTCCCGACACTGCAGCAACATGGCCCATTTATCTGAAAGCAATATGAAACGAGAGTTTCATAATCAAGCAAAGACAGATAGAGATGTATATCGAGGGAATTCACCCGCTTGAGCAAGTATGCTCTCGAAATGCTAGTTATTAAAGAAAAGAAGGTCGAAGTTTGAAGATGGCCTCAATGATTATATGATATTCGCCCATGTCATGATTTTTCCATGATGACTTTTCTAAGATTGTGACACGTGGCCTCAATGTGAAAAGAGTGAAGAAGGAAGAGTATGAAAGAAAAGAAAGAAGACAAATAAGAAGAAAACCCGTGCCAATCAAGTTCTTATCAAGACTGCAGTAAGAAATCTGTGAGGGACTAATAGGTTCTAATCCGCCTACAACTCCAGGATTAGCTCAGCAAGGTGTAGTAAGACTATTCTAACAAATCACAATGCTAGTGCAATCAGAAGTTCTTCGAGGGATCGCTTCTCCTTTTAAAATACATTGTGGGAGGAGACATAAAGGAGTGTTGAGACTAACAGTGCTTGTTTAGCTTAGATCCAATGAGCACAAGATAAAAAGATTGTCCTAGAGCTCGCTCTTCACATCACCCCTGATCAGTATAGTTTCAATAAAGACAGAAGAGCAACAAGAACAACAAGAGTGTTGGTATCATCGGATACGCCGAGACAAGCCACACAGACAGAAGACAGATGCCCGCGGCTCGCTAGGGCATATGCAATGAAAGCAGTGGAAGACAAAGATGCACCGGATGTGATAGTTGGTAAATTTTCTATCTGTGAGACTAATGCAGGCATTGATTTGATCTAGTTCAACCCATTCTATGTTTGCACTTCATCTGGAAGCCTGGGGTGAAGCCCAACGAAGAGTGAAATCGAGTATATATTTGCGACAACCACTTGGGCATAGTATCATTGGTGAATAGATTTTATGAGATTGTCCCATCGTAATACACAAGAGTATGAATTTCGTGGAGATTTGATCGAAGGCCATTTCTGTAGAGTTTACGATATCGGGATGGATTGGTTGTCCCGACACCAAGTGGTAGTTGATTACTGTAGAATGAAGAGCGGACTTATAATAATCGGAAAGGGCGAGAAGTGACTTTATCTAGAGATGTCAAACTCTTCTAATGTGATATTCTTCACTAACGCTTAGAACAATGGTTCGGGAAGGGGTGCAAGCCTACTGGGCGTATGTGATAGATACAAAAGGGTGAGCTCCAGCCAATCAGACATCCCTACCGCTTGTGATTATCCGGACGATTCCCGAGGAGCTGCCAAGATTGCCTGCATAGAGATTGAGTTCGCAATCGGTTTGTTCAGGCGCCACCCATCATCCATTATACCGATAGAATAATGACCGAGTTAAAATAATTGAAGCTTCAGTTGCAAGAATTGTTAGAGAAAGGATTTATTCGTCCGAGTGTATCACCATGGGGAGCGCCAATGCTCTTTGTTAAGAAGAAAGATGGTACACTTCGGTTGTGTGTTGATTATAGGAAACTGAACAAGATGACAGTGAAGAACAAATATCCGTTACCTAGGATTGATGACTTGTTCGACCAATTGAAAGGTGCAAGTGTCTTTTCGAAGATTGACTTGCTATCTGGGTATCATCAATTGAGGATTAAGGATACTGATGTGCATAAGACGGCGTTTCGTAACACGGTATAGACATTAAGAGTTCCTTGCACGCTTAATAATAAATGCCCGCTGGCTTTCTACGGACTTAATGAACCGTGTTTTCTGACTGTATGTAGATCAGTTTGTCGTGGTGTTTATAGACGACATCCTTGTGTATTCAAAGAATTGGGGAAAATCATTGTACGCACCTTCAAGTAGTGCTAGAAACCTTAAGAAAGGAAAGGTTATATGCAAAATTGAGCAAATGTGAATTTTGGTTGAGATAAGTGTCTTTCCTTGGACACATCAGATTGGAAGAAGTGAATTCGCGGATCCAAATAGTAGGTGATTATTGAATGAAACCACCGAAATGTCACAAAGGTGCCGTAGTTTCGATTATGTGTTACTGCTGTATAAGTCTGTTATGGCCACATGACTGTGGGCCCTTATGATGATCATTCCAAAAGAATGTGAATTTCGAACGGAGTGAAAAGCGGTCAAGCTAGTCAAAATTTGAAAGCATTCTTAACCGAGGCAATCGTTCTTACTGAATCACCACAGAAAGAATATGGATTTTAAGAGATGCTGTCAAGAATGGACTCGATGTGTCCCCTTATGCAAGAGTGGCAAAGTGGTAGCCTATGCTTCAAGGCGCTTGAAGCCGCATGAAAAGAATTACCCTACGATGATATGGAATTGGCTGCTATTGTATTTGCATTGAAAATATGAGGAGATTAATGACGTGGAAAGTGTTTCATTTACCCCGATCACAAGAGTTCAAGGTATTTGCCTCACAACGAGATTTAATCCTGAGACAACGTAGATGGATGGAATTGATTAAAGATTATGATTGTGGCGATTGATTATCACCCCGTAAAGGCCAAATGGTGCGTATGCGCTGGTAGAAAGACGGTGCAAATGCTACGAGCATTAAATGCTCACTTGTCATTGACAGACGACGGTGAAATAGTGGCAGAGTTAATAGCTAAACCGGATTTGTTGAATCGAGTGCTAGAGGCACAAACAATGATAAGAAAATTTCTATCATAGTGAGTCAGATTGGAAAGGGCAAAGGAATCGAGTTTTCCGTAAAGGAAGATGGATCCTTGTATCAGTCAGTGTAACTAATGATAGTGAATTGAATGTTTATCTAGAAGAGGCACACAAGGATCTTACAAAAACCAAGTAGCACAAAGATGTATCGCGATTTAAAGCTCAGATTAGTGGTCCCGAATGAAAGAGATGTATCGCACTCAGGACCGCGTATGGTGTACAAAAAGGAAGGTAGCACCGCTCCTTCGGGATTTATTGCAAACACTATTAGAATACCTAAGTGGAAATGGGACCGAATCACCATGGATTTTGTGTTGATTACCACTGATGTGAAGCAAAGCATGACTCAATTGTTGTGGTAGACCGATTGACAAGTCAACTCACTTTACTGGGTTGAGAACCGACTATTCACTGATTAAGCTGACAGAGCTGTACATAAGGAAAGTCAGTCGTTACATGGGATTCCAATATCCATCATTTCGTGATAGAGATCCGAGGTTCACTCAGATTTTCGGGGGCAATCAAGAAGAGGCTTGGGCACTCAATCGACTTCAAGACAAAGATTCACCCATGTATTTGATGGATAATAGGAAAGAGGACGGCGTTGGAAGATATGTTGAGAAGTTGTGTGATCGACTATGAGGGTAGTTGGGATAGACACATTCCTCTAGTTGAATTTGTGTATAATAATAGCTTCCAGTCGAGAATTGGAATGGTGCCTTACGAGGCTCTCTATGAAAGGAAATGCAGAACACCAACGTGTTGGACCGAGTTAAGCGAGAAGACGATAATTGGCCCCGATTTGATTCAAGAAACCGAGGAAAAAGTGAAAATGATTAGAGAAAGATTGAAAGCGGCCACAGATAAACAAAAGTCTTATGCCGACATTAAAAGAAAGGATGTTCGTTATGAGATTCATGAGTAGCTGCTTTTGAAAGATCACTTTGGAAGAAGATAATGAGATTCATGAAAGGGCAAGTTGAGTTTCAGGTTCATTAGGCCATATGAAGTGATTGAAAAGTGGGTCCAAGGGCACAAATTGGCCTTACTCCAGTTGGAAAAGATCCATAATAAGCTTATGTGTCAATGTTGGAGAGGTACAGGTCGACTCCATCACATGTATTCTCTTGTAGACGATTGAGCTTAGACCATTTGATTTATGAAGAGGAGCCAGTAGAGATCTGGCTCAGAAGTGAAAGAATTATGAACAAGAGAATCCCCACTCTCAATCAAAGTGCTATGGAGAAACTATAAGACCGAGGAAGCCATGAAAGAAGAAGTTATAAAGATCACATCCCTAACCGTTCAATGAAGGTAATTTCGAGGACTAAATTTTCTAAGGAGGGAGAGTTGTAATGCCTTAAAAATACCTTAATGCCTGTAACATGTTTATGTATAAAATAAAGTAATGAAAATTTTTCTAATCTAAATCCTAAGAATAAAAAACATATTAACCCTAAAATTTATGTGAAGGCAAATTTAGTAAAAATGTCAAATGGGGACCCAAGGGTAAAAAATGATGAGTGTAGTGTTAAAAATGTGAATGAAATGAAAATGTATGTGAAATGAAGCTTTAAAATGAGAATAATGAGAAATGGGAATTAGTGTGTAGGCCAAACAAGGCCTTATAAAGTATTTTTGACTTGTAATAATCAAATTTGGTCTCAGGAAAGTGGCATAACTCTCTATTTGTGCATTTTGGTTTTGAGAGAAAGAGAGACACTGATTGGGAGAGAGCAGAAGGAGAAGCCATTGTTGGTGATTTCTTCTCCATGTAAACAAGAGATGAAGTGATCAAGAAGGAGGAAGAAGAAAGAAAAGAGAAGAAGAGCTTAAAGGTAAGAAAAAACTAAACCCTAACCTCTTTTTCTTGTGTTTGGATTGGGGAAACTTTACAAAGGGTGATTTGATTGGTTGTAGATCAGCTTGGGGTTGTGTTGGGTTGAGTTTGAAGTGTATTGTTGATTGCATATTGAAGGATTGGTTTTGAGGAATGTCTCAAAGGGAAATGTTGGGTTTTCAAAGGAAATCAAACCCCTGTTCTTGTTTTAAGAGTAGATTAAGTTATAATCATCCAAATGAAGTGATTACAATTGGTAAAGAACCATAAGAGATAGGGATACAAATTTATAAAAGGGATCAGGAGCAAATTGTAGCACTAAGGCTCCTGAATATGGGCTTAAAGGTGAGTTCGCATTCTACCTGCATGCTTGTTTTGGGTATAGCTGTGGTGTTTACTATGAGTTGAGTTTCAATTGGTCAGAATTGGAGTGATTCAAATTTTTGGGTAAACTAGACTTCGAGGGAAATAAATTACTTGAAGAAATTGTAATTAAATTGTAACCCTAAAGTGCCTAAATATGTTAAAGTCAAGCCATGGATTTTTTGTTTTTGCAAATTAGAGTAGTCTGAGATGTAAAATGCAATAATTTAGTTTGGTATCCAAATGATGATCTCCCAATTGGAGAAGAAACCTTAGAACCATAGCTTCAAATGAGTGAAGAAACCATTACCAATTTATGGAGTTAAGACCCCAGAATTCGAAAAATAAAAAAAAAACAGTGGGTGATGTTGGGCATATCGACTAGTTTGACATTAAAATGTCGTAACTTGAGTTTGGGTGATCCAAATTGGATGATTCCAATTGGAGAAGAAACCTTAGAACCATAGCTTCAAATTATTGAAGGAACCATTACCAATTTATGGAGTTAAGACCCTAGAAATTGAAAAAAACAGTGGGTGATCCAATGAGTTAGGCATATCGCCTAGTTTGGCATTAAAATGTCAGAACTCTTGAAGCTCATGTGTTATCCAAATAGATATCTCAAATTCCTATTGAAAATAGAACTCCTAGAATAACCGACTAATATGTGATTGTCATTGTATTTGAATAGAGGCTGACGAGGAGGAAAGCCCGCATTAGCGAGATCCGAAGATTAAATCAAGCGACGATTTTTTGTTTACTCAAACTTCTCCTCTATTTCTAAATTATTTGAATAATTATGAAATGATTTGAATTTTGGAAATGATTTAAAATAAAGTGCATATTGATTTGTGTTTGAAATGATTTGTTTTAAGTGATTTAAGACAATTGCTTGTGAAACGAATTTGCATAAGAAAATTGCATGGATGTAAAAATGTTCTATTTGCATACAAATGTATATATATACTATTGTAAATAGTATTGAATGATTTTAAATGCCCTTAAAAGAATGTTAACCATTAGAATTCGAGTTAACAATAAATTGGTATACCAATAAGAGTCGAACAAACGTACTATTGTGACATATAGATCCGTAGCCTAGTGGGACAGTATCGGTAGTGTACACCAACCGAGTACATATTTTTTTTTTGTATATATACACTGGCCTGCAGCCCAGGGAAACCGTGCCAGTGATTCATATTATCCTGTGCACCAAAAGAATAGGTTAAATTCGATAAAGGGGAAAATGATAATGAGATTGAAAAGTGTACGATTTGTGCTTTGAATGATTTTTTTTCTTTCTGCCTATGAAAATGCATAGCTTGAGATGACCAATGAATTGTAATTGATTTATTGAATATTGATTATTAATATATATATATATATATATATATATATATATATATATATATATATATATATATATATATATATATATATATATATATATATATATATATATATATATATACGTATTGTACTATATTAGTCATTGGAAAATTATACAAAGTATTGTTTTATAAATATGCTGTATGTTGCTGTTTATCTGTATGCTGAATTTTATTCCTGCGTAGGGAATTCAAGGTCCAAGATTGTACACTGTGGGCCCACTGTGTCATCTCCACAGGGAGTGGTCTTTTAGTTGATCCTTAGGAGCTATTCTCCAAAAATTGTATATTAAAAAGTAAATTATGGGGTTGTGGTTGGTTGATTGAAGGACTGATTAAATTGACTATTTTAAAATAGAAAGATGAGTGCTAGGATTCTTAGGTTTCCACTCACTATTGATCACGTAATTCCCACCTCTTAGTTTACAGTCTCATCTAAGAGCCATCATGAACAGTCTAATACTGAGGATTTTGCTTTAAACGCTCTTTTAGAATGAAAAACGATCGAGGGATGTTAAACACTTGTTCAATAATTAGTTCAGACTCTTAGCTTGCATTTGTGGTCAAGTTCAAAGTGTACCGAGGATCTCTCGTTCACACATTGTCAAGAGGATGCCCAACTAAGGTTTTATAAAGTTTCTCTACAATTGCTGAACATCACATGATCCCATTGAAGTATAAAAGAGGAATTGAGGTTATTAATTTTGACTGGGTGAGTTTCCACCGTAGAACCCTCAAAAGATAAAAGCTTAGAACTTCATGGAAATTATAAAGAAAATTATAATCGATGAGAAATTATTCATAAAAGGAACTTGAGAAAATCTAAACTTCACTGCAAACTAAACATTCAAAACACAACATCATGAGAAAAACACTGTGTGACTTAACCGGGAAGGTTACATGAACTTGAACCAAAATCATAAAAGTGAAGTCTTCAACCCTACTTCTATAAACCCTAGCCTAAACTATGAGAAAGAACACTCTCTTTTATGAAAACCAAAACCCTAGGATCAAAAACCGCCTTCTCCACCTTCCTTGGCTTTTATACCCTTTTCCATTTATGATCTCGAAGGATGGTTAGCAATTTATTCTGACTCTTGCATTAGAATCGTATTCCCGCTCAATACCCACAAATCTAGACATGCCTGCACCGAGACAGTTAGTGCCGCACTCCGCATGTGCCGCTACCGGTGCTTTTCAGATGGGTAAATGCGACAAAGCAGGTGTACCGCATGTGTTGGCTAACGGGTGCTTTTCTTCGCATGGGTGTATCAGTATTGAAAGTTAGAGGTGTAATTCTACACTGCTTTTTGCACTTTGCTCTCTCCTCGTGCCATTTGCACTTTCCCCGAATCACCGAAGGTTACACACTCAATGATCCATATTCGCCTCGGACACGAACCCTGTAACAATTATGTATGAAACCTGAAAAACCTGTACAAGTCCAAAAACACGAAAACAATTAAATAATTCATTCTTATGCGTAAATGTGAGGCAAAGCATGACCTGAAGGTGTTAAATTCTATTATAATTATTGCCTTTGTGTATCAACACACCCCACCTCAGATCTTGCTAGTCCTTCCAGTAAGATTTAAACTAGTGACACCTACTGGTTATGAATTCCAACAAATGAGCTTTCAAAAGTGCTGCTTATGTGCTTCTCAAAGGGCAAATAATTCAACATATAGTACTAACTTGACATAGGTGTGTGCACCTGCGGTGACCTAATTAAACTAACACTACAAGCCTGATGAATGAACATAACAACAAACTATCACAAAACCAAGCTATTCATATGTAAAGGGACCATGGAATTGAGAAAAGAATACGCCATGCAAGTAATCGAAATGAAATGAATGATATTATAGATAAACGCTTAACATAACCATCGCAACTACTATATAAAAAGCCAAGAGGAACAACTAACACAACTAAATCAGCAGGTCTTTAAGGCGATAATGACCATAAAGGCACAAATAGCTGGCATTATGATCAAAATGTGGGTGTTGGTACGCATATACGAGGTCTCACCCACTGCTAACACTAATTTAATTCAGCCCATTGTGCTCTAATTAATGTCTCCCCATCGTCATCGTAAGATAAAAATGCGGCCCCATTGACGTTAATCGCCTAGCTTCTCCGACCCTTCCAAGTCGTATGGGGGCATTCCTCCAACGCGTGTTTCGATAAATATGACCTCTGTAGCCCAGAGCCCTCGTGGTCGCTTGCTCTGCTTTCAAATGCATTTGAACCACCCCAATCCGACGCCCATTCTCTTCAACTGGGATGTCTACAGCGCAGTGCCAGGATTTAAGAGGCCCTCGAATAGCCATCGGAATGTGAAGGTCGTCTCAGATGCAGCCGCTCTGGCCTCCGTTTGGCTTGCAGTAATGGGCCCCAGCTAAGAAGAACTCTTTCCCCAACCACCCTCATCCTCGGTGTTTCCACAAGATTTGTCACTAGAGATGGGAATGAGATATGCCTACTTCCGGGCCGGGACCAGAAGTCCCTATAACATACGCACTGCTGCATAGTCAATAAGCTTCCCGATCATCACCTCATATAAAAACTGAATTTCTTCTCTACTTAGATATTTCTCGTTGCCCTTTGGCCCGATTCTATCATGAATAATCTTATTCATCGTGCCGTGATCTAATTGGAGCTTTCCCCAATAAATTTTGCGCACAAAACCACTTCATAATACGTGACGAGTGCACATAGACTCAACGAACAAATGGGCGTCGAAATCAGTAATGGTCTCTCTATGATAAGGTCGATCCGCTAAAGCAGGCTTAACATACCGTGAAAGAGTGAGCTATCAAACCGGAGGATCTTCAATCGCTTACCCATCGCTGGTCTCTTTAGTAAAGGCATTCATCCGCCGATTCCTCAAATTAAGTGTAAACTCCAATCCAAGGTAGATATCCCACTTCAACACACACAACCAGAAATTTCGCTTCAATAATGGCTGAACAAATGTGTCCACCTTCACCCCGCTTCCTCGCAATGAACCCCTCTGCAATCGTGGATCGGGCCATTTTCCCGTTCAATCGTAGTTCCTGCAACACGGGCCTCGATCTCCTCCTCATCACCGTCCGACACTCCCTCACTCAAGATTAATCTCGCTCCTTTCTTTCTTTATCTACTGAGGCGTCGGATTTTCTTTCTTCACAAATGCTTCATAGAGGAGCTAGGCGCTACTCTTCCTGTTCTGGGACTCACATAAATATGGAAAGAATAGCAAAAATGGTAAGGATGACCCAAACATATAAAAATTATCCCAAAAATCCTTCTCCAGGTGCACGGTCACCTCGCCAGATCAGATAAAATCCTTTTCTCCCTATAACATCACCAAAGCCTCATCCACAACGAAAGCAAAATACCACCAATCCGGAATCCGACCGAAAACTTACGAGATACAATATATCAAATTTCCATAAAAACAACGCCCTGGCGTAGAATCTGGCAGAAAGTGCTTACCACTGCCCCAGACGCTCAACTGTAAGAATCTTGTGTCCGAGCGGTGAAAACACTAGTAGGAACAGTAATCACCTATTTCTGTGTGGAGAGGACAAAAGGGCTAGGTTTGGTTTATATAAGAGTGAATGAGATGGGAAATGTGCAAGAGGTGCAAAATGGTTAAACCCCACTCACTGTAAATGGGCAAATTCCTCGTATTCTGGTGACAAAGAAGGTGCAAGACGCAGACAGCTGGCCATTGCCCCTTGTGACTCCGGGCTGCACTTAAGATATGCTAGACCTCAGACTGCAAAGACAGTGTCCCAATTTTTTTTTTTTTTTTTTAGGTTGGGAACAGTAGTGTCGATGTAAAATATATCCTTTTCGAATGCCTTCCATCCCTGATTTCACTCCGCATGCCCATTTCCTTCCTCGCCATACCGACCGTGGTTCCTGAAAGGACAACACATCTTCGACACTTTCACACCCCACCATGGGGCCCACCGATTTTTGCGGATCGTAGTTCCTGTGGTTTGAAACCAAATTGGCAACCCGCTGGCTCAAATAGGGTGCGGGCAAGACAAAACTATTCCACAAAGTATAACACTATAAGTGACGGCCCAATCATTTTCCGCTATGCATGATGTTCTCTGAGAATAAGATGGCTGAAGTTAACATGGTACGCTAAAATAATGTACGTAGAAGCACTAAGAGGCAAAAACAAAGTATGAACAAAAGGTCCGTGGTCTGCAGGGAATTAGAAATCGTATCTTCGAGTAATAAGGTCCACACCATGAACATAGAGATTTTGGTGCATGCTTGTTATTAGTAAATGTACTGAGATGACGGGAGTGTGGGGAGAAATCATGTGGCTACATTACAGGTCAAGCAATATACCCAAAAGAGCCTTCACACCAGGACTCATACATCGAACATGTAACATGCCAAAGATAATGGGTCCAAACTACAGATGTTCCAATTTCATCGTAAAACAAGCATTGTCCTCACTGCACATGGTACAATTCCCTGGGAAATTGGTATCATTTTTGTTTTTAAAGCAATTGAAATAAAGAAAGCAAAAGAAATGGCAAGAAAGAGAAACAAAGAAAAGAAACTATACAAACAAGGTCGGGTAGAATTTACTCGACGAGATCCCGCAAGTAGAGCTGCATCTACCGTGTCCCTCACTACTTCCTCCGCCGGCCAAAGTGCTCGAGAATGGCTTAGATCGCTGGCCATTGACTTTTAGCGGATTTCCATTTGCGGATTTTCAATCTCCATCGCACTAAGGCGGGTAAACTACTTTTGACAAACGTGAACGGGCTAGCCGTCCACCGAGAGACCGAAGCTTACTCGAAACACAACTGAGTCAGACAAAGAAGATCTTTTTGGTTAGGTTCAAAAGTTTTCGCGCGAATGGTTCCTATCATGAACGTTTTGAGCTTCCTGCAACCGGAGCTCCTCATACTACTCCCGCCAATTCTGCCTATTCATCTTACAAATGAAGTCGTCGCTTGGGTTCCCGCTTTGATCCAACGAAATTAAAAGCTCATTGTTCAAGACTCATGGCCCATTTCCTCACTTCCTAAGCAGATGACAAGCCTTTCTTCATAGCACAAGCCTATAGGGAGACATACCAAGAATAGTTTTTTAGGTGCTAAAGACGGTGAAGCCCAAAGAGCATCTAGTCGGCGAATCAATCTTTACACTGGGCAACCGTTTTCCAAAATGTGTTTGATTCTCCTATTAGCTAATTCGGCCTTGACCTATCGTTTTGTGGTCGGTATGTCAGTTGGAAACTTAGTGGTGATTTTTATACTTTTTCTCAACAAATTCTCAAGAACGATTACAAAAATGGAGTGCCACCATCACCACACTGCAACGAGGTACCCAAATCAAGAAAATATGTTCTTTTATAAATTTAAAACAACCTTGTAATACAGTTCTCGCTGGAATAGCTTCAACCCACTCGACACATACACCGTGATAACTTAATATAAAGGTACCCATAAGGAGTGGTGGTAGTAAGGTCTCATGAAGTCTATACCCAACAACAATAAGATCTCAATGATTGTAACCTGGGTAAGAGGCACTACGTTCCCGCTTAGACCCTCCCAATTGTTGGCACTGGAGCACGTTTTGCAAAACTAAATAACTTTAAACAAGGTAGCCAAAGAAAACCAGCTTGTAAAAATTTTATTTGTTGTTTTCTTGCAAAGAAATGTTCTCCACAAGCTTCGAATGACAAAAGGTGAGACCAATTTGGACACCTGGCACACTTTCATCAATTGTCCGGATAATATTTAAACAGAGCATGGGATCATCAAAATAATATTTTCAATGTCCACCAAAATTTCTTTTGTTGAGAAGTCCATCAGTGGAATGGACCACCACTAGGTAGTTTATTATGACCGCATCATGGGCAATGAACAAGAGCAAGTCGCCATTAGGAAAATCCGCTGCCTAGGTATGCCAAGAGAATCGATTCGAATCAACTAAGACAAGTGGTCGCCACTACATTCTCGAAATTTCTTTTTATCTTTAATAGTCGTGTTAAATTCCTGGCACAAGAAGATCCACCCTAGTCAACCGAGGCTTCGTATCCGCTTAGAGAGCAGTACTTTGTATATTATAAGATCTCAGTGAAATGGCTACAGAGACCTTACAATAAGGACTGAATCTTTTCTAAGGCAAAGACGACTACGAAAAACTCTTTTTTTCAGTCAGAAGGCTCGCTGGAATGACCTGTAGTCTACAAGATAGTAGATCATAAAGCCTTTTTATCTTCCCTTTGTCCTAAAATAGCCTCTTGTATAGCATAATCACTAATACTACACATGATCTCAAATGGGAAGGGTTCCAATTAGAAGATCTGGGCGATAGGAGGCAAAATACTCAACAAAGTTTTCAGTTTATACAAACTTCATACCGCGACCAAGTTGAAGGGACATCTCGCAAGTTGTGGCAATATATGGATAAGCTATACTTAAAATCTTTGAGAATCTCCTATAGAATCCAAAGATATCCCAAGAATGACCTTATGTCTCTCTAAATAATAATTTAGAGCAGGCAGTTGTAGATCGAATCGACTTCAGCCTTATCCACTTTACCCATTTTCGATACTATGTGGTTTAAGACAATCCCTTGTCACCATGAAATGACACTTTTTTCCCACTTAACACAAGGTTCTTCTCTCTTTGACATCTCTTCAGCACTCACGTAAATTCTCCCTTCCAAACACCCTCGTATGAGTCACTGAAAACCAGAAATCATCCAGAAAATTCTCCAAATGATTTCACCTCATCACTGTAACCCCCATCATAATCGCTAAGGTTCGTATTATATAACTAAAGGGTATTTCTAAAGGCAAAATTAAAGATGTGGAAAGTAGTTTTCTTGATCTTCTAAAGCTATCTCACTTGATTATACTCCTCGAAATAATCGTACGTAGAGCTTAAAAGTCATCTATTTTAATCCATTTTTCGTTTTTTGATTTTCATCCGGTGCTGAATAATTAATATGCGTAATTATAAGAAAATCACTAATGCAGTATAGCGTGAGCAGAGAAAGAAGAAAAAGCGAGAAAAATGCGCAAGACGGTGAGTAAAATACGTAAATGCGGCAGGCGTAATGAAAGCACTGCACCACGTCAGCTGAGTCAGACGTCAAAGGATGGTGTCGCGACATCAGGAAAATTATGAAATCACGGATGCGTCACGACATTAATGTAGGCAACCTAAGACTAACCGGGCCGACAGATTGATGTCGCGACAGGGATGTAAAATGTGACAAGAGAACTATAATTTCACGCTATGACAGTTCAAAGATGAACCGAGGATGGCCGAGTCGCTGACAGTAGGATCGACAAGCCACATACACCCAAAAGCAATCCGCCAAGCCGCAAGGCCATAATCGGCGTCGCGACAAGAGATCGAGGTCGCGATACGAGCGACTTGCTCACGGAAAGTCGTAATCACAAAGATGTCGCGATAAGGGACGATGCCGGCGAACATCGCAAAACCACGCCTGGCCAGCGCAGACTTGCTGGATGTCGCATTAAGAGATCGATGTCGCGACATCGTGAACGGCAACAGCTTAAAACCTGCGGAGTTTGCGGCGATGTCGCGGATAAAGATTGATGTCGCGACATCGTAAAAAACCGTCATCATTTAAAGGCTGCAGAATATACGATGTCTCGACATTGATTCTCGTCGCTACATAAGGTGCTTCGTAAGAAAACAGCTAAATATCGCGACTTCATCGAGCAACGTTTAAATAAGTGCCAACCAATCGATGTCGCGCATTAAGTGGGCATTGGAGGTCATGGACTAACAAGAATATACACCCATCGAAATCCACAAAAGACCCACGAATTGTGGGGCTAACTTAACCCTATAAATACTAAGCCGCTACCAATGTAAAAGCAAATTTCGGCGACTTGAAAGAGAGACTGGAGAAGCCGGGCTCCGTATTTTTATTTTTTATTTCCATTTTCTTTCTTTGTTTACTTTTCTTTCCATTTTATTTGTGATTAGATTAGTGTATTTCGCTCTAATTTGGATTAACGTTAGCCATAGCGATCGAGCTGAATGCAGATGTATATTTCTTTAAATTCATCGTCGTTGTTCTAATTCCGCACAAATTCGTATTCTAAACACCCAGCCCGAGATTTATTAAGGGTTTTCTTGATCGCCAATGTATGGTATAATCAATGACTTAGAACCCACCTATCAATTGATCGCGTCATAAATAATTCAGTGATTTTATTAATACAATAACTTCGATGTTAAACTGACTTGCCGGTTTTGCAGAGTTCTTGAATTCGATCCTACTTCGCTTCTTATATCCATAACGAGGTTGTTTCAAATTTTTCCGGCTTCGGAGGCTCTGCACACAGAGAAGGTATTCAGAGTAAGAAACAATTTCGGGAAGGCATTTGAACCTGAATTTGCCGACCAACGCGCCTTGCATATTTAAATCAATACATCCTCTTCTCAGCTTTGTAACCTAGAATGAGTTGAGAGTTATAAATTTGGCATACGAGAGTTCACCTCTAATTAATAGTGAATTCATCCCGTGTTAAAGTGATCCGATCAAGGAAAGAATAATCTATTCTAATTTTGAGGGTGAGGAAACCGCATAGCACCAAGAATGACCAAATTGAAGGAGCCTGCCCGTAGTCCATGCCAGGCGGCGAATATTGAGAAAGCTATACCCCGCACTGGAGCAACATCGGGTTTAAAGAAGTTATTATCAACCCTCCGTGGTTCGAGAGAAACAGCTTATGTGAGATGATGAATCAGGCTCGAGAGATCCAAATACACTTTATTAATCCTTGACTAGTTTTAAAGATCCGTGAGTTCGTAAAAACCAAAGATGCAAAGCATGCATCAGAGGAATTTATTCTTCACAATAGCTGATTATTCAATGTTTTCTTTAGAGATAATCATAAATTTAAATTTGTTATTTTTGATATTTCAATATTCAATTCATTTATTGTTTATTCATTTTCTTTACATCATTCATTTCCAAGCTTTCAAAGAAAAATCATTACCGTGATTATCACCCAAAATAGTATGGAGCTTGGCAGTCGTAGTTGATTAGCAATTCTCGGAGATCTCTCTGCTGGATCGATATCCGACTTAAACTATTTTTGCCATTCGTCGACATGTGCACTTCTGCAAGATAATGGGATCGTAAACCAATAAAATGGTTTGCACTCTTAAAAATATCTTAATCCAAGTGATACTTAAAGAAACTCACTACGAAGTTTAATGTTTATTTGCCGGATTAGATAATAATTTTATAGTGATAATCGCCATAAATTGGTATACATCAATGGTCCGCCAACAAGTTGTATGACATTGCTAATGATTAGATAATAATCTGGTAATTGTGTTATACACTTGTGTACATACTCAGATCCAAATTTTTCAACAAGTTTTATGGCGCCGCCAAGCCGGGATTAGATAATAATCTGTAATTGTGGTTATACACTCAGGTACATACCGATCCAAATAACAAGTTTTATGGCACGTTGCTTCTGGGATCAAAAGAATTTAGTAAATCGATATTCACTAAAGAAGAAATACTAATTCTGACATTTTGAAGGAAAAGAACAAAATAGCTTTTCGCAAAGGGTTATTTTTAGCTTTCACTAACCTTAACAAACTATATTGAAAATAATTGCTGACCAGGACTCATCCTATTAATGTAAGGTATTGATTTCAGGACAAAATTTAATGTATAGAAATCATCCATGAAAATTTAAATGATTTTCAACTACATCACTGTATCCTCTTATCATGCAATCATTGAAGGTTCCAAAATATATTAATCCAGCTACATTTTCCAAAGGCAAAAGTACTAAAAGGACAGGTGAAAGTAGTTTTCTTGATCTTCTAAAGCTATCTCAATTTGATCATTGCACCTCAGTACCCATCGAGAAAACAATAAAAATTCATGCCCCGCAACTTTCAACATTTATCAACAAACTTAGAGGAAAGCGTATCTTTCCTAGTACCCGCATTAAGCTTCTCTATATAATCTATGCACACCCTCCAACCTGAGGTGACACTCAGTGAATAATCATTATTTTCATTTGTGACCAATAAAGTACCTGTATTTTTTAGACTACTCCTGGTTAACAATGACCCACTACATGCACAAAGGCAACAACCCACATCCAAGAGTTTTTACAGAACTTTTTCAATTCACTTTCACATTATTTGTCTAGTCGCCTCTCTGTGGGTTGTCTAGAGGGTTTAACATCCCTTCCGCTAGTTCCGTGTGCGTATCAAAGGGCACCTCCCTAATATCTCGCACCGTTCATCCCAGGCGCCTCGTGGTTCTCGCAAGATTCCAAAAGTTTATTTTTCGTCTAACTTCTATGAAGAAGATATGATTATCGAAACGCTTTTCTACCCTCTTAAGAATGCACATATTGAAAGATGATAAAGGTTTCAACCTGCTTAGGTGGTCTTTCAAGGTAATCTGGCTCAATCAGGGCAATGGTTCGAAATTTAGGTGCCCAAATTCCACTCAACTTCCAATACCCCATTGTGTTCTACTAATTATGGAGCAGAGAATCTGACTTCGATGTAATACTTCTCATCCCAATCCCGGGTCATTTTAGAAGACATGAGAGGGCTCATCATATGAAACATTATCTAAATATTTCTCGCATTCACGGTTCAACTATGTTTACTTACACACATCTTCCTCATCTCCCATTCCTTGATAACATTAACATATTCAAATTAATAAACATGTTACTAAATGATAGTGTCATTAGTCTCCCTACAAAGGTATGATGGCATTAGCAGTTGCCAAGAATGGTCTACCAAGAATCACTGGAACTGAGTTCCGGTTCACTACAAAGTTGAGTGCTACACGACAAAATCTACCTAAAAATAGAACTTATCCACTTTATACCAATACATCCTTCACTATCCTCTAGGAATCTTCATACACTACGGTCAAATTAATCGAGTGCAGACATTGGCTGGCTCTTAATTCTCCTAACCCTATAGTCGGCTATTATACCGAAAAGGAAATGAAATTAACACTCTGCCCCCAACCACTAAAGCACGTCTCAACTTTGGAATTTCCACTACTATGAAAATAGTGTATTCCCTTGGCCTTTTGTATTCGGGCAAATTTATTTCTAATCAATGAGGTAGATCGTCTGGAATATAAATTTTGTTGACACCTAGTTTCCTTTTTAACTGTGCACAAACCTTAGAAATCTGGGTGCATATGACGGAATTTGCTTAATGGCATATAGTAAAGGAATGTTCATTTCACTTGTTTGAACAACCCACAGATCTCAGACGATTGTCTACTTTTCAGTTTCAACCTATGAGGGTATGGAGCTTGAGGGATATGGGTAGTCTTGTCTGGCTCACCATTAATAATATTTGTCTCTAGTAATATGAGGCTTCGTTTCGATACCTCATCATTCCTCCGACTGCCGATTTCGAGATCTTAGATTAAGTTCCTTGGTTTGAATATTTATTAACTAATTCCACTACTTCAAGAGGCATGCCTTGCAATGTCTGGGGGCAGTACCTCACTTGACCTGAAATTCCAACACTATTTTGACTCTGGGATTTGATGGTATGAGATGGAGTTCTCCTTTTTCGCTCTAATCACACAAGAGTGTTTTTTCGTTTAGTAATTGGGGATCTCACATCATTCAAAGCAGCTAAATTATGTGTTTGTGGATTGTCTGTACTAACTGTAGTCACAATATCCTCCAAACTTCTTATATGGAGGCTGATAAGGTCGGGTTTGATTCCCTTGATTCTACTTTAGGATGGAAATCCCTTGATTAGTGGTCTGCATAGTGAAACCCTCGGGACCTGATTCCTCAATGGAGATCGGATCGAAAACCTTGTTTTGATAAGTGGGACCTTTGGATTGTTTGGCAAGTTATGCTCTCATTTCTCCAACTAAAATAGGTGCTTACTCCACCCCGATTACATGTTTCTTTAATATGGAGAATTGAAAGGTTTCAGAAGTATAGCATTAGCTTGCTCTATTTGGATTGCTCCCTTAACTTGAGGAAGTTGGGAGCATAGTTGAGTGCGAGGGTCATCGTGACATGACATGGCTCTCCACTGGTCCAATAGGCAATCGAGGGCACGAGGCACACTATTACCTCGCTCACCTTTTTCAACTCATATCCTCCAACTTCCTTTGTTAATGGGCTATTTTGTTTGCAAATCATCATTCTCTTAAGTGATGATCTCTCCTCAGAGGCTATGCACTTTAGCAATGTTCACGGAGGCATTAGTTCTGTTCAAGCATTTTTCTACTATGTGTCAAAGAGCTGAATTGCCTCTCAGCACTCTTTCTCATAAACTCTCTCCCGCATTCACATCAGCCTGATGTGCCGTTTATTATTCCATGATTAGCCTCACGACAAAATAATGCCACGCATTTGTCCCACATCCAAACCATGATGAGGGATAGTACGAGGAAGATCTCTGAGCCTTTCCATACCACGTAAAAGGTTCACTCGGGTTTTTAGAAAAATTTTGAATTGCTCGCATGAGAGACATTTTGTACATGAGGAAGAATTTAAGGAATTCATCTCAAGATGTTCTTCCACATGTAAGATCGAATTAAAGAAGCAAATGAAAACCAGATTTTGGCCTCTCTCTCAGAGCAAAGGAACAGAACTACAGATTATAAGGAGAGGTGATCCAAGAGAGAGCAGGTAAATGCACCGCAAACATCCTCAAAGTCTCATGAATGAATGTGTTTTAATTGACCCCTTGATATAGCCAGTGAAGACTCCGATCATTTCGATTTCATGAGGAATTGACTAGCCTCTTCAGGAAGGCGAACATGGAGTTTGTTAGCGGTTCTGAGGCTGCAAATCTCTCGGAGAGTTCTTTCCCACATTAGGCAAAGGAGCAGGGGAGCTCGAGATGATTACGCCTGAAAGCAACATTTCTCCCACATCGGTAAGGTCGCAACACTGCCTCCATGTTGTGGAGGTTCACGGAGTCCTTTGTGTTAACATCCTTTATGCATTTTGATTAAATAGAGGTTGCCGATTCTCGATGGTCCATTCGAGGTGTGGTGGTTATTCGAAAACAATCGACTCTGACATGGACTCTTTAGAATTTCTGAGGTACACTCCATGTCGGCGCTGCTCGCTGGCAGTCCAAACCATTATGCACTAATCCTACTCCTTCCAAGCAAACACCCACCTAGATTTCTCATAAAACAAATTAAAAAGAAAAGTAGAGAACGACTTGACGGTACGCAACTGTAAATTACTTTCAAATTTCCGCATCAACCGATTGATCGCCACTCCCCGGCAACGGCACCAAAAATGCTTCATTCTTATTCGTATGCTGAATTTTATTCCCAAGCGAGGAAAGCTAAGGCTGTTCAGTTACTGTAATACTAAGGGGAGTCCACGCGTCATCTCCAATATGAGTGGTCGGTCCAGGCGGTTTCAATTGAGGATTCGGCGACTACAGTCGGCGCACGATCGATCACTATTTGAACGATCACCCGTCACTGACCACACTCGGACACTGACACGTGGTCCCAACGCTTGATGAACGGTTCTGGCGGAGGATTTTTGCGAACGCCACGGTCAACGACGGCGGATGCTAAACACTTGTTCAATACTCAGTTCGGCTCTTAGCCATTTGTATCGCGCCAACGGGTACCAGGATCTCTCGCTCACACACGCTGCCAAGAGTGACGCCCAACCCGTTTTTTATAAAGTTTCTTACAATTGTCGTAACATCACATCCTATTGAAGTATAAAGAGGAATCGGCG
This sequence comes from Tetrastigma voinierianum, assembly GCA_016808115.1. Classification (NCBI taxonomy): domain Eukaryota; kingdom Viridiplantae; phylum Streptophyta; class Magnoliopsida; order Vitales; family Vitaceae; genus Tetrastigma; species Tetrastigma voinierianum. The sequence continues at coordinate 306,708 of JAEQBH010005418.1, read as the reverse complement.
TTATTACTCGACTAAGTGAGTTTCACCAGAACCCCGCATAAAAAAAGTTTAGAACTTCACAGAAATTATAAAGCAAATCATAATCGGCGAGAAATTATTCATAAAAGGAACTTTGAGAAAATCAAACCTCAATCAGAAAACCAAAATATTCAAAACACGTAAATACTTTTCAAAGGAGAAAAACGAATCAGGATTCAAATGCAAAGGTTACAATAACTTGAAATCCAAAATCAAGCAGTAAAAGGGAAGTCTTCAACCCTACTCTATAAACCCAGAAAGAACACTCTTTTTATGAAAACTAAACCTGGATTAAAAACTACTCTTCTCCACTCTTTCTTTGGCTTATAATTTTCCATTGTGATCTTTAGTTTATGGTTGAAGGACGACGACTTTGCATTAGAATCGTATTCCGCCAATTCCCAAGAATCTGAGATGTCAATACCGAAGATAAAAATAGTGTTGAAATTCAGATAGCTGGGTTACCAGGCGCCAGGTGTACCACATGTTAGATGTGTACCCCACAGTCACATCGGTGCTTTCTTCGCACGGTAATCGCATGTGTTGGGAGGTGCACCGCATGGTGTCACACCAGCCGCATGGGTGTACCGGCATGTTAGAGGTACTGGCACACCCGCTCGCACTTGTCTCTCCAAAGATTGTTCACCTAAACTTCACCGAAATGGTTGCCATCATCCCCACGATCCATATTCGCTTCCCCTGACACGAACCCTTGTAACAATTATATGAAACCCTAAAAACCTCGGCTTTTATTCTCTTCTTATGCAAAAGTACCTATTCTTATGCAAATGTGGAGCAAAGTATGACCTGAAGGTAAGAATTCGATATAATTATCGCTTCTCTTTTGTGTATTCAACACATGTTTCAATTTGTACGAAAATGAAGCAGAATAGAGAGATAGAAACTACTACATGAAAATGCTTAGCGTGTTGTTTTATCAACGCTAAGAGGAAAATTTATGAATAGGTACAAGATGAAGACCGCATAAGTACGTAGCCAACGCCAAAGCCATTCGCAGAGGGAGAAGAACCCGCGACACGCATGCATGAAATTGAATTGACTTCTTTTGTATAGCATCTTGGTGAAAGCGAAACTTTGATTCTATTTGGTAAATGTTTTTATATTAGGCAACCCTGATAAATTTTGTAATGATGAAAATAAATGCGGAGTTATCCTAAAATGATGTGGGTCTTCATGAAATGTTTAGTCAAGAAAATGTTTAATGTATATGTTTACTTATACCCAATGTTTGGTATTGAAAACGTATTCACATTTGTATTGATTTTTTTTTTTGTATTCGATTGAACGAAAGCGAGGACCGCATTTCCTCGGGGCCTGGTTTGATCCACTCAATCGGTCGCATTTATACGGCGGCGATCGAAGTTCCATGATGCTGGATATCCAGAATGTCAACTTGAGTTTTATTATGAGTGACTCATATATTATGAATTGACGGGATTGAGCCATAATATTCAACCCACGGCATAGTGGGGTATAACGTGTTGCAGGTTAGGTCAGGGCGAGGCACGAAATTTTTCATGACCGACCTTTAGGACTTACGCTAATTATAAATTTGAATCCATCAATTGCGTGATCAGCCCATTTTTATATTGTTCCATTCGTCCATTTTTGGCCTCGTATTCTTCCCGCAATTGAGAGGCGACTTATTACGAGTCACATCGAAGTTCCAAGTGCGTGATCGACAGTTCATTAGCCATCAGAGTCCGAGCAATATCAGCTTCATACCACTTCCCCCATTATTAGAGGTAAAGGGGAATGCGCAGCTTGACGGCCCGAAAGTACGGATAAAAGTTTCTCCGGACCGGAACTATACCGGCCTCTTCCTCTATTGCTCAGACGAACTGTCGGTCTAGAGGAACCACAACATCTCACCGATGTCTCAAGGTTTGCACATCCGACATTTCAACAATGAAGTCAGCAAGTACTTGACCTTTTATAGCAGGTCTTGAGCGATATTCAATATCGAATCGATTTAATCTCACAGCCATTTTACATTTCCCCGAACATTCAGTTTGTGAAGCATGGCTCGATCGACAATAGTGAGGATGACTAGTGTGAGCTGGGCAGGGGCGGCTTTTGCTGCCATCCTAAGGGCCAAATAATGCATTCGCTCAAGTCGGTGCATCTAGCTTCCACTCGGTTAACATCTTTGGTCTAATGGTAACCATTTTGTTGCCATATTCTTCATTTCTCTTATCAGAAGCCATGGCCTTCACACCTATAGTTGAGGTCGCAGACATGCAGAAGTTCTCGCCATCCATCAAGCAAGACAAAGATATGGGGAGGATATACTCCTCGATGGAATGAAAGACCTTATCACATTATGGTCCTTTACCTTCGAGAGTTCCCTTTTTAACATTGAAGAAGAATAGTCGGCTATGATTCGAATACCTAAAGATGAACTTGTTCAATTGGCCGCTTAATTTTTCTATGAGAGCCTCATCCGCTTCCTACTATATTGCATTTGCCCAATGGCCTCTTCGACTCGACCTGGCCATTTCGATTCTCGCTTTAGCCAATCCAGGAACCCATGAAATTCCTATGATTCACTCTAAATACACACTTCTCAACAATCGTAGCGCAGGCCCTCACACTGAAATGTGTCCATTAGTGCTTCTAGATGGTCTTCTCAGATCGACACCAACATGTCATCGGTTATATGTTCATGGTCCAACCCCAACAAGCGGCTAAATACGGGACATCGCGTGTTGGAGAGGTGGCTCCAACATTCTGAGACCTCAAAGTATTACGCTATAACAATACACATCCTTGCTGGAGCTATGAATGTTGTGTTTAAGTGGTGGATGTGGAACATCGATCTGATCGCACCCTCAGTATAAGGCGTAGGATAGGAGTCATGGCTTGTCGTCAGATCTATTATATGATCAATACGTGAGGAAAGTTTATCCTTCGGGTGTTGGCCATTCGTATTTAGAATAATCTACGCACACACGCCATTTGCCATTCCTCTTAGGGACAACCACAACGTTGGATAACCAGTCAGGATACTGAATTTCTTTGATGAAACCAACCATAAGAAGTTTATCAACTTCTTGTTTTATAACTTCCCAACGCACGAGATAGAATCTTCTCAATTTCTATTGTATTAGCTTACATTCTTTTCACATTTAGATAGTGTTAAATATAGTAGAGAAACGCCAAAGATATCAATGGGACCATACAAATATCGAGAACTCCATAAGTGCTAAAAAGGAGCACTTTTTTCTCAGAAAGGATTCCAGTGTTAACTTTGCTCAGCCTCGTTTTGGTCAACAGGATGCAGCCAGAGAGGCTCCACGCTTTTGACCTTTATGCTTGGCCAAGTAGAGCCCAAGCTGTCGTTGCTATTTGGTCAACACATCATCTTTGTTGTTATCTCTTTCAGTTCCTCTTATAAACAATCCCAAATACGGTCCGGAAACCCACGGCAGAGACGACAACGCCATTGTGGTGGAATCCATAAATTGGTCTCCAAATGGCTTTGAACGATGAGGGCTCATAATCATCACGAGGGACCCAAGGCAAAGATTGGTCCTGCATCAGAACCGACGCACAATCTCTCCCCAACTAACCGGTGGCGTGATCCATTGAATCCACTAACACCTCTTCCTAGATTGCATAAGTTATCCAACTCAGAGCTTAGGCTAAGCTGTGGTTGGTGGAGAGAGAAGGAAACATTGCTTAGATCAACCACTCTTTTCGCTTTCATCAAAGTGCCGACCCCATGTTAAAAAACAAAGAGCATCACAATGTAAGTGAGCAGGGCTGCCATAGGGATTCGCATGTTATCACCTCCGTTGATTCAGCATTAATGTTGCTTGGGGTGAAACTACAGTTGACCCCACCACGAGGACACCGTATGTCGCTGAACCTCAGATTCTAGGCGATGACGACTGCCAGTATCATGTTCCATCACAGTGGCTGCAGAGATTATAGGCAAGGGTTGAGAATCACTCGAGACCCGCTTCTTCAATGTACTTCCTTGAGGTGACTTCTTCGACACAGGGCCCAAGAACTGGAGCCGATAATGGGCCATTGGTTCGACGTCCCACATCCCTGAGGATACTCGCAAGAATATCTAGACCTGTCTCACCGGATCTCCCCTCTTTCGAGGCTAGGCCGCCTGAATCCCTAAGAGATCGAATGATCAGAGAGAAGCCGAGAAAGTGGCAACATGAACCTTGTCTTCTCTGTGTTGATGTCCTTCCATGGACTCTGGGCCGCCCGGCTCTATCTTCTTAGCCTTAGTGTGGTGACCGCGTGTTTCAACTTTCTCCGGGAGGTCGCGCTTACTCCCCACCATCTCGCTATCCCGCCCCTTTTTCCCTTTTACTTCCCCGTGCAGGTATTTAACTGGTTACCGACAACGCTCGCTTATCGTGGCACCATACCCCGGCGCATGGCCGCTCGGAACAATCCTTCAATAGTCAGATATAACACAATGAATAAAAAACTAGGTATCAGGGCTTAATGACTTACTTACTACCCGGCAAGACAAAGACGAGGCTTTCACGCACATCGCTGAGGATCAGGCTCCAAGCGCTTACAAAGTCCCGTATGGATCTGATTTCCATCCGGATGTGAAAAGACCAAGTGACACTTCATTTTCCTCCCCACTCAACACATGTATTCAAGTGATAGACTTTTAAATAGGCAAATGGAAGGACATTATCAGATTTGGAGATAAGCCGCTTCTTAAAAGCCTCGCACTTCAGCTAGCCTTGTCCATAGATCTCATAAGTTGGCAACATCACCTCCCATCCGCTGTCCTTCAGAGCGCCAACAACAATACCCTGACATGAAAGGTACTTAGGGAATGAGGACGACGATCTCCTCCACAGTAGTACACCCTAAGCATTTCACAACCTTCCTCTCCTCGCTACCATATGTAACTCCTTCAGAGGAGCACGACTACCACCTTCAACACCTATCCCTCATCGAGGTCGGGAGGAAGGACGACCTCGCTCGCCCAGCTGGGGCTTGAATGCCCTTCCTTTGTCAGAATGTGTTTCCCTACATGTCTGGGCTCTAAGGGCCGCCACTGCCGCAATCCAGACGCAGTCTCTACCTCCAACACGCTCATCTTTTCAATCGTGTCGGCAACGATTCTCGAGGTGGAGAAGGGATGAACGAAAATTCATCACCAACATCACCTCCCTCCATCTCCTCAAACGCCTCCTAAATTCGGGAAAGAAGGCAATTAGAACTCCGCCATTCACTTGAGCGCCCCTCGAACCCAAAAGTTAGCCTCGGGGACCTTCAGAGAGCAAACTTTCGATGGTCAAATACGTCCAAGATTTGCTGATGCCTTAAAACGCTCCAAAGTCCCCGTAGAGCTTAGGAGGCCTAATACTCACCAAAGAGTCAACCGATGAACTTAGGTCATCGACAAGTTTCCTCAGTTCCAAGAGTACTCGTGATACGCAACCATAACTAATGAATTTAAGGTGTTAATCGACGAATCCGCGGTTAGGGCAGGACAAACAGCGTCAGATCCGCCACCGCACTTCAAGATCGGGATCCTGCGGTTCACCGTAAATTCTGGAGCATGATCCTTAGTCATCCCTGCCACCGAACAACACGCTACTTGTGGCTTGTTTTTACTAATCATGAAAGTTTGTTACCATCAGAACGACGGTATCGACAACGAGGTAATATTTCCCGAGGTTATGTCAACATGAAGGAATATACAAAGAACCTTCTTCTGAACCTAAATGCAACTCATATTTTCTATTGCTAATAATGTTCTCTAGCAGAAGCGCATAATGTTCATGGACGCGAACAACGTGGGAGTCTGCAAATGTAAAACTGTGTAATGGGGAAGGGGGAACCTTAGTCACTCACTAATATGAATCTTCAACCAATAAATGAAATTCATTTCGCATCACAACACGAATTCCAGACATAGATCTAGACCCGCATACAGAGGAAAGAAACTTTCTTCGTAACGCACCCACCCTGGGCTCTTAACCTATTTGTTACGTTATGACTCCAATAGAGTCAACACATGGCTAGAACATCCCAGAAGCAGTCGAGGGCGAACCTCTTCTCCTCACTAGTTCCAACACGCATCTTCCTTTTGGCAACTCTGGTGCCCCATCATTGGTACGGCTCGATAAACTACTCAGATAACTTCATTCAGCTATGTTTAGAAGCACCAAAATAAAGAATAAAAAAGAAGAAAGGAAAAACAGTTAAATACAATAACAGAGACGCCAAAACGGTAAATCTTCGTAGACACCGCGTAGATTCAACAACTCAGTTTCCAAAACACAAGTCATCTTTACTCTTTCAAGTAGTTGCAAACTGAATCGACAGTCGCAGGAAGCCACTACAGAGATTACACCTAAGAGAATACAAAAATAGAACAACAACGCTCTCAAACAACGTAGGCAAGAAATCCTTCGAAGAGTTGGGAAGGAAATTAAACCTGCCATATCGCAAGATAATGTATGTGATATTCAAACCAACATTAAAAGCTACATATCATATTGGAGGAACACACCCAATTACAAAGTCATATTATAGAATCGGCCACTATGATAAAGATGGATTGCAAAGAAACTTAACTTTTCTAGCTCAACTTCAAATTGCAACAATCTGGCACCGGCGAAAGCTCTAGCAGTAAAACTAGATATGGGCCAGAAGAACACTTTCGAGAAATGATGATACATAATCGACCTCTACGAAATGCTTCAACTAGTCACTTCGACCTCTCTCTTCTCGATTCTCCTTCCAATCTTCCAAGAGTCATAATTTGGATTTTAAAGTCCAAATTAAGTGAATAAGGTCTATTTGGTAAGCTGAAGTTTCTCATCCACCCATATAAATATTGTATCCATTTTGGGATCATTCTTGCAGATGAAAACATCAAACCCATTAGTTATATGTTACACGTAATTTGTCGATTTTCCTTCATTTTTATCACTTCCATTGGGCCAATTCCACCAAATGGTTGACCTAATCATGTGTAAGATGAATATTTAAAGAGATTAAGATAATTTGTATTATTTAACATAAAAATACTTCAAAATATAAGAAACATATGATAAAATGAGTATTTGGAGATACCAGAGTCTACATCATCATTCCAACCTTAATGGCTTATAACGATGCTGGCGAGGGCTGGGCGGAATGGGATAAGTTACTTTATGATGAAATCATGGATGACCGGGACAACAAGACCACGTGATGGATTCATGTGAAGGTCAAACATGCCACCGCTTTGTCACTCGTCAACACCGAGATCCGCGCATGGCTTCCCAATGTCACCCGTATCAGCAAATAAGTGGGGACACGCGGGTTCTCAGTGAAACCTTAGCCACCACGCGCCCCAATGACACGTTATTTCTACCGGCCGGAAGTGCGCCATAATTATTACACAACATATGGGCAAGAGGTTAGGAATGGTAAACCCTTATAACTATTTACCTCATAACCGTTCAAGATGATTCCCGTACTCACCATAAATGTGTGAGTCAGATTCAAAGTATTTTGGAAGGAACCCTGAATGTGGGTCTCCACTGTGCCTGGTCATCGTTTACGTGATAAATGAGGTCTTCGCCCTCATTGGCCGGGCCTATAAACTCATTGATCGGTTAATGGGGTGAGCCCGAACTTTATATTTTTAGGCCTTGCCTGATCCTGAGCCTTATACTAGGCGAGCTTAGAACGACGGACTGTGGGGCTTGAAGAGCCCATGATAGGCGGGCTTGATGGGCCTAGGGCGGGTAGGCTTAATAAGCCCAATAATTAAAACATATATATATTTTTTAAATTTTAACTCATTTTCTCTTACTTAAAATTTAATGCACAAACTAAATTGTTCATATATTTGACTTATATAATAAACTTTTAACAAAATACATATTATAAATAGAGTTTTATAATGTATTTATAAAGAATAACATAGGAATAGGGGGTAGGCCTGCAGGCGAGGCTTATGAACGGGCTTCTAGGAGGGCCTATGGGTGGACGGACTTGAAAGCCTAAAGACTTGACCTAAAATGAAGCTCGTGACCCGAATTTTTTAAAAATGGGCTTAGGCCAGGCTTGGCCCGAGCTTTAGCTAGTTGAGCTCGAAGAGGGGCCCCAAGCTTTTTGAAGACCCCTTCCTTGCGTCTTTTCTAGCATGTGGAGTAGAGTTGAATTAGATTATAAAAGAGATAGTAAATAATTTATTTTAACAAGATTAAATAAATGCGTTGACGTATAAACAGATTAGGCTATCTGTTGAATGGGACTAGTTTATTAAAAAGGGTATAGGAGATCGACAAATTAAAAGAACTTTGAAAAGGAAACCCAAATCTAACCTCTCATCAATTTTTTATATTATTTTGAGAAAAATAAAATTTTTATTTTCTTATAAAAATAATCTTTATTATCAATGATATATGTAAATATATAAGTAGATAAATGATATTTTTGTTTAAAAGAGATTATTTTTCAAGAAAAAACATGGATATGATCATGTTTACAAAATCTTGGATTATTTGAAGTTATTTAACCAAATATTTTTCTACAAAATTCAGACATAAATACCGAATACGCCATACAACTATGCTTAATCCAAACATGCTACAATTTGTGTCGTTATTGGTTGCGTCAAAATTGTCACCACCATTGAGCATGTAAGTGAAATGGTTAGAGTCTCTTTTAGGTTAATCAGAGGTCTCGAGTTCGAACCTTATGAATGTAGTTGTATTCTGTAGTATAGCTTTACCACTCTTGTGGTCCGTCTCTACTGGAATGGGGATTTTTCTAGATGTGATACGACTTAATTGTACTTTTTATGTGTGCACAAATCCGTTTATAACACCTCTTAACTTGATAAAAAAAAAAAACTGACACCATGGCTGGCGCGGCAATACAAATTAAACGGGCGTCTCTTTCTAGTTGGCCCAGGTACTAATAATGTAGGCCCGCTAACTGTTGTTCATGGCCCAGCCCAGAAAGAGCGGCGTAACAAGTTAACAACACCTCTCCGGCTGGCGGGCATGGAATGTCCGTGCAAACGCCCAAGCGACTGCGCACGTGTGGGTCACATGACATGGACTGTGCATAGCCGGCGCCTCGCCGTTTCTTTACGCATTTTTTTTTCACCGACACAGCAGCCCTCGTCTCGTTTCGAAGGTTAATCCACTCCCCTACGGCGGCTAATCAGGGCACGACACCTCATCGCCTCTATGAACGACGGCACCGGAACTCCTTCGCCGGCGACTGCCCCATCGAGAGCTCTACAGCCGTTGGCTTGCCGTGAAGATTGTTGGACAGAGGACGCCACCCATACTCTCATCGAGGCCTGGGGTGACCGTTATCTGGAGCTCAACCGCGGCAACCTCCGGCAGAAGCACTGGCAGGAGGTGGCTGACGCCGTCAACGTGATTCACGGCCAAATTAAGAAGGCTCGCCGGACGGACGTTCAGTGCAAGAACCGTATCGATACGTTGAAGAAGAAGTACAAGATCGAAAAGGCCAGGGTTTCGGACTCGAACGGGGCGCTGACTAGTCAATGGCCATTCTACGAGCGTCTCGATGCGCTGATAGGATCGAACACGCCGGCTAAGAAACCATCGCCGCCGGTTTACCGGAAAACACCACCAATGCTTCCGCCGGTGCCAGTGGGTCCCCGATCGGCAACGCATAAACGTCCGGCTCCGGTCACCGCCGACGAGACCTTCCGGCGGAATTTCTCCATTGTGGCTGCTGCGGCGGCAGCTGTGGAGGAGGTGGAGGAGGCGGAATCAGCACGGTCGGAGTCCGATGGTAACGGAAACCGGGAAGGGGTAAAGGAATTGGCTCAGGCGATAGTGAAGTTCGGAGAGATATATGAGCGAGTTGAGGAGTCGAAGCGGAAGCAGATGATAGATTTGGAGGTGAAGAGAATGCAGTTTACAAAGGATTTGGAGATTCAGAGGATGCAACTGTTCATGGATACTCAGGTTCAACTTGAAAAAATTAAGCATGCTAAGCGATCCTCCGGGAATGGTGAGATGTTATTCTGATCTATTATACTCTGATTAGGGTAGCTGTTCTACCTTTCTGCTCACTTTGTTCCTTGTTGGTGGATTTTTATTATTTTGGTTCTGTTGCCAGGCTAGAAAATCAGTCATTTGAAATCTGATTGCTGAAAAATTGATGTTTCAAGTTTAGTTTGAGGTTTACAAGCAAGGCATGTGGCTAGAGAATCCCAGATCAACACTATTTCATCCCTCTTTACACAAGCTTTTGGCACCATTTGTTTTATTTGAATTCACGATTTACATTTGAATTTAAATATCGGGGTTCTACGTTGTTAATTTTTTTTTGAGTGGTATATAGTCATGAAACGACCAGGCAACATTTAATGAAATGGTTTCTGAAGGAAACGGAGTTAGTTGCTTTCTGTCAGTTCATATGTTTTTGTGCTGGAAGTATGGTGGTGGGTGAAGGAGGATATGGATTGCCTCTTGTAACTTAAGAAAAGGCTCTTACCTTTATGAGTGGGAGGGAATTTTAGTGGCACAATTCCCTCGGGCAGTTTAATAATAAATATTTGTCTTACTTTAATGTGTCATTACTGTATACCTTAACAAAGGAAATGGCTGTTGAGTTTTAGCAGGCTGAAATGTTGGGTCTGGGAATGTGTTGTCATTCCCTTACATTTGGGGATGTGGCCCAATGGGTAAGAGTAGCTCTGGAATTGATTGACCCGTGTCTATGTTATTTCTTTCATGGAATGAATTTTGAGTTTAGGAAGCTGGTTGTTGGTTTTGAGGCCTAGTTTGATCCACAAAAAAATTAGTAGTGGAATTGCCAATAACAGCTTTTGATGGAGTCCTGTCTCTCTTTAGATTCTGTGGGATATTATCTTCCCCTTTTTTCTTTGACTTCCGGGTAAACGGTCTTCTCTCGGTCACCGGATGTTTTGATGAACTATTGCAAATTGTCGGCTCTCATCCTCAATGAGACGCTTTAATGAAGTTCTTAATGAGTTGGGGCTTAGAGACCTTCCTTTGCAAGGGGGTCCTTTCACTTGGAGGGGTGGCCGCAATAACCAGCGGATGTCCCGTGCGGGCGATTTTAGTGACGGCTGATTGGAAAGTCGAGTTTAGCAATGTGACTAAACACTCTCCGAGACCAGTGTCGACCCTTTGTCTGTGTTGTTAAGCGTTGATGGGATTAAATGTCAAGACCTCCCTTAGGTTTGAGAATATGTGGTTGAAGTTTGTAGGCTTTAAGGACTTCCTTAGAGATTGGTGGCAAAGTCTTCACTTTTCTGGCTCCTACAGTTTTATTCTGGCTTCGAAATTAAAGGCCCTGAAAGGAATTTTGAAGGCTTGGAACAAAGAGGTTTTTGGTAGAGTGGATAAAAAAAAAAAGGAACTGCGAATCTCTTTTTTGGGATGATGTGGAAAAGGAAAGGGTTGTCCTTGGAAGAGACGGAGAATGGAAAAATTTAGAGGGACTTTAAGGAGTGGGTTGATTTGGAAGAGGTCTCATGGAGATAGAAATCTAGAGAAATTTGGTTGAAAGAAGGGGACAGAAACACGGGGTTTTTTCATAGAATGACCAATTCTCATAGAAGCAGAAATTCCATTAGTAGCATCAGTATCAATGGTAGAAGATTGGTCAAGGAGGCTGAGGTTAAAGAAGGCCTGGTTGGTGCTTTTCAAAGTCTCCTCTCCGCCTCAAACAATTGGTGCCCGCCCTACCCAGACCTATGTTTTAATTTGAAGTTAGGCGCGGATCATTGCTAGGATTGGAAGGAAATATTCGAGGAGGAAGTCTGCTTGGCGATCTGGGCTTAATAATGATAAAACAGGGGCTAGGATGGTTTTCCAATAGCTTTACGGTCTTTTTAGTTGGGACACAATGAAGATGAGGTTATGGGCTTAACTTTAAGGATTTCTTAGGAATGATCGGTTGTTAAAAGTATTAATCTTCACTTTCTTGGTTAATTTGAGGAAGTCGCATTGAGGATCTTGGGACTAAGACCCGATTAGTTTGGTGGGCAGTCTCTATAAAATTTTATCGAAAGTGTTGGCCAACAGAATTAAAAGTGTTATGAGGTTGATTATCTCCCAGTCTCATAATGCGTTTGTTGAAGGGAGGCAGATTCTTGATGCAGCGCTAATAGCTAATGAGGTTGTGGACTCCATTCTAAGAAGGAAAGAGAAAGGGATTTTGTGTAAGTTGGACATTGAAAGACATGATCACATCAGGTGGGATTTTATCTTTGCCAGGTATTTCGAGAGAATGGGGTTTGAGCAAAAATGGATTAGGTTGATTAATTAGTTGCATCTCACGGCTCCGTTCGGTCATGTTTGCGGTTACTCCTACTTTGGGTTGCTTAGGAGTTCGAGGCTGAGACAAGGGGATCCTCTATCGCCTTATATTTTTGTTATCGGTATGGAAGTCCTAAGTTGTCTGCTAAAGTGAGCGGTGGAAGGCAATTTTATTTCTGGGTGCAGAATGGGGGATAGAGATGGTGGGAATTGGTCATCTCCCACCTATTATATGCTGATGATACTATCATTTTTTGTGAAGCCAAATCTGAGCAGCTGATGTGCTTAAGATGGACTTTAATGTGGTTCGAAGCCTTTTCAGGTTTGAAAATTAACCTGAACAAAAGTGTGATTATCCCCCTAGGTAGGGTGGACAATGTGGAGTCGTTAGCGGCTGAACTTGGTTGTGGGGTTGGTTCCCTTTCCACTACGTACTTGGGTCTCCCCCTGGGGGCTCCTCACAGGGCTTTGGGGGTCTAGGATTCCATGGAAGAAAGATTTAGAAAGATTGTCACTCGCAGGAAAGTGATATATCACGAAAGGGGCGGAGAGAACCGCGCTATTCGAAATCTTTGTCAAGCCTCCCCATTTACTTCCTCTCTCTATTTAAAATGCCAAAGATTGTTTGTTCGAGACTGGAGAAGATTCAGAGAGACTTTCTTTGGGGTGGGGGGAATCTTGAGCGTAAACCACACAGTCAAATTTGGAAAGCTGTTGCAGAGAAAAGTAGGGGGTTAGGGGTGAGAGGCCTCTTCTTGATGAATCAGGCATTGCTGTGTAAGTGGTGTTGGCGGTTTGCTAATGAGAGGGACTCTCTTTGGAGACTGGTGATTAGTACCAAGTTTGGAGAGGAAGATGGGGTTTGGAACACTAGGGACATCGGAAACATAGTGCGAAGCATGGAAAGACATCAGAAAAGAATGGATCAGCTTCTCTCAAAACACTATTTCCTCCTTAGGAAATGGTAGAAGACTGGGATTTTGGAAGGACCCTTGGTGCGATGAGACCGTGCTGTGCAATGCTTTCCCCACTCTGTTCAACTTGGCAGCTCACAAAGACGCTAGGGTAGCGGATGTAAGAGTTCTTCAGGAGGATGGGGGGTTGGTCCCCAGTCTTCCTAAGACCTTTTAATGATTGGGAGTTGGAAGAGGTGGAAAGGTTCCTTCATTTCCTTCACAACAAGAAAATTAGACCTTTTCAAGAGGATCGCCTATTATTAAAGGAGTCTATTACTGATGGCTTTTCAGTTAGACATATGTATCGTAAGCTGGTGTATTCTCCTCCCTTAGATTTCCCTTGTCGATCCATCTGGAACCCAATAGTCCCCCCCAAATTGGGTTTTTTCGCTTGGGAAGCCTCCTGGGGTAAGGTGCTTACGCTGGACTAACTAAAGAGGAGGGGGCTTCCCTTAGTAAACAGGTGTTTCTTATGTGAAGAAAATGAGGAAACAATAGACCACTTACTTATTCATTGCTCGAGAGCCAAGATGTTATGGGATCTTCTTTTGGCAATTACTGAAGCTAATTGGGTTTTCCCTCGTACGGTTCGACAACTTCTCCTTGCTTGGCAAAGCGCTAGTGTCGGCAAAAAACGGAAGAGAGTTTGGATGGCGGCTCCTCTCTGTATATTCTGGACGCTGTGGTTGGAAAGGAACAGGGTGGTCTTCGAGAATGAGGCCCCCTCTGCTCATAGGATGAAATCTTTCTTTTTGTTTACCTTGTGGTCGTGGGCTAAGGTGTACAGTGTTGATAACTTAAATTCTTTGGTGGGTTTTTTGTCTTGGATGGGGTATAGGTGAGAGTGAGCTGTTGTTTCCTTGTCTCCTCTTGTATCTTCTTTGGGACACTGTGCTCTTTTAAATCTATATACTACTTTTTACCGATCAAAAAAAAAAAAAGATGTAGAGGGTTTTTTCTTCCTTGCAATATCATGCCTAAGCAGCCTGGCAATTTTTTTCTTCTTTACTCAAATTTTCCTATTTCAATGATGATATGAAAAATCTTATCCATGAAGTACATTGCATGGGGAGAGCTGCAAGTTTCCAAGGCTGGGGGCTGATGTTAATGAACTTCTTTCCTTTGCATTTTCTGAGGATTTTAGGACAAGTTGGCCATGTAACAAAGTTGTATGATTAATTCATCCATATCTGGCATTTATCTTGATGTTTTTTTAATGAACTTTTTTTTTACTGGTTTGTGATTTTGTAATTCTAATCTATATAAAATGGTATTGAATTGTAACTGATCCTAACTAGTTCCAATCTATTACCTTAGATTGCAAGATTTCAACGGTTTGCACTTTACTAAGTTTTTTTTTTTTTTTGAATACAAAAAAATTGTACTAAGTTAATTAGGCTAATATGGTTTTTGGAAGAGATTTTGTTTGGGAAGGAAATAGTAAAGTCAGGTGGCTGGAAATTGATGGCATCAACAATTCTGTCTGCAAATGGCTGATGCTAGGAAGATGATTGGCATAATTTCCAAGTTGTGAAACACAGATAAATAGATTACTCCAAGTCCATTAATCATTCTTGGTTAGTTATATTTCCTTGTACTGTACTCCTGTGGTGTTATGATCCCATGTTTGATATGTTGGCAGGGTTCACTTTGATGTCGAGAAAATTAGATTTTGCTGCTTGATGTTGTATTGGCCTCAGTTGGTGTTTCTTTGCCTGTTCAGGATTAGTGGGATATTACCATGAACTGATTGAGAGAATATAATGAGTTTGATCCTACTACTCTTAGTCTGAAAAGTAACATAACTTCCAAAGTCGTCTCTTGCTGTTCTAAAAGCTATTAATGTGCCCATAACATCTTTTTACTCCTAGTTCTTTTTTAGTGAAAGAGAGACTGCTTATTCTCACTTGATTTCCAATTAAGAGAACTTGTAGAGCTGTAATAAGAATGGCTTGTGATTGAAATGGATTTTCAAAATTTCTTGCAACCATCTCACATCAGAGTTTTTGGATTTTATGTTTACGAAAACAACTTTTGGAGTAGATAGAGTGATTGGGTTTAGATGTTATTTATTTATTTATTTTGATGAGTAAAAGAAAAATATATTGATTGGGTTAGAGGTTATACCTGGTGCACTTTGTTTTGTTTTCTGTCTCTCTGTCTGTGTCTCTCTTTTTCTTTCTCTCCCCTTTTTCTTATTAATTTATTTATTTTTGTTTTTATTGTTTTGAATTTTTTTTTGATAGGCTGTGTTTATTGTTTTGAAATTTTTATTATTTGTCTTCTGTTGGGAGTTGTTTAAAGCTTCTGGGGCTTTTAAGCAAAGGGGTCATCCTCAAATCTCATTTTCTTCTCGCAACTGTTCATATTTTCTGCAGTTTCATTCTTTAATTTTGAAATATCATATTCAGGTTAACATGGTTGATAGAATTGAGAAATGTCAAAGGACTACTTTTAGGTGGGGTTTGTGATGAGAAAAAAGATAACTTAATTCATTTGGATAAGGTGTCCAGCCAAATAGAAGTAGGAATTTCATGAATGTGGTGATGATGAATAGTGTTTGACCATTCAAGGCTTGTGGAGATTTACCGAAGCGTTGTACTCTTTAGCTCTCAATTGTTTGGAGCAGAAGTTCTCTCATCCTATAGGAGCTAAGTTATTAATGTTCATAAATGTCCTTGGTAGTTAAATCTTGCACACTTCTGCATATCAGATGCAGGGGACTGGTAATATCATCAGGTTTTCGAGGGATTCTTGAGGGACTTGATATTATATTCCCAGATAAGTTAGAATGGTTCTTCACTTCCAGATATAACTGGTGGACTTTTTTCTTGACAAATTGAGATATTTGAAAGAAGTGCTAATATTTTATATATTTATGCATTGAAATTATGCTACAACATATGTCTGACTAGACAAGGATATTTGGTCTTTGCGCTGCTTCCTCACCCGTTGAATGGTTTCCTAGCATTATTTCATTATTTTAGCAAAACATAACTACTTGATTTTTAGGATCCTTGCCTCTATTTTTTCAAAATGTGTTGAAGATCTCTTATTTCTCTTGCACATATCCCAAACTGCTAATCATCCGTTGTAGATTTCTTACCTGTCTGTTTGTTAGTTTTCATCATCGTATTTGTTCAAATTGCGGCTCCAACTATGCAATCATTAGCTCATCATCTCATTGCTTCCTGTATCTCTTGCTCACTATGATTGGACTTGGACAGATATAAGAAGGATGGGATTTTAATAGGGCCCCAGAACAACTGCTCAGAAAGCCTATCTGTTGTTTTTCTTTTCTTTCACTTGTTCTTTTCTCATGAAATGTTCTCTCTTCTCTCCCAGCATCGTTTACCCAAGGCTAAGGCCAGTTGCTTAGACAATTCCCACTGGAGCATTCTTGTTTGACAGTCTATTGATGCTGCCTTATTTTGTTTGAAATTTCTTCTTCTAGTTCTTACACAAGGCAATTGCAGGAGGAAATCGACCTTTTGAAGAAACGAAAATGACTTAAACCATAGTCTGAATGAATTTGATGATTTTATAGATCTATTTGTTAGAATTCTATACACCAACATACAGCTGCTCATTTGACTCCCAATCAGTTCCCTGCTCCTCATATCAGTGGAATTTTTCTGGGAAAGGTTTCATATGTCATTTCCTTCTGCCATTCATGACAAAATTAATCAAAGCCTCAAATTCTGCTGGCTTGGGGCTGGCCATGCCTTTTATTTTTTTATTTATTTTCATTTTAACTAGATAGGGGGATTTCCCCTGTAAAACTATCTGCATCACATCTTCTCTGATTGAGTTGATCTATGATCTTTTTGGTTGTCCTCTTTTCATTTGTATTTCGCTTTAGTCCCTATAGCTTGAATCAGAACTCTTCCCTAATGGTGCATTTATTGGTTTTCAATGCATAGTGTTGAATCACTGCAATCATATTAACTTTTAAAAAAACTTGTCAATGCTAAATTAAAGACGTTTTTTTTGGTTGAAAAAGACAGTAGAATTAGAGTATCACTAATTTCCCTCAACTTATTTTACAAAATTCTTTAGACTTGCCTGATCCCAGAGAAACAAGGACTTAATATTATGATAACTTCTTCTGCAGTCAGCCAGAACTCTTTTTTTTATCAATAAGAAAAACAATCAACTAGAACTTTTTATCTTTTTAGACCTAAAAATCAATGCAAGGGGGAAGTCTTGCATTGTTGTCTGCTTTCTGTTCCTAGCCAAGTTTTGAACTTTTGAGAGGTATTCAACTTTTAAGGCAAATTTGCTGGAAAGATTTATCCAGGCCTTTATGGCTACTGTTAATGGATGCTGGTTACTAGCTAGGTGTTGGCGATCCACTTATTTTGAAGACATTTTTTGGATGTTTCCCTATTTCTATTTCCTTTTTTGAGCAATAATTTCATAATGCCTATCTGAAGGGAGCCAACAAATAAATAACCATGCTGATAGCATATCAAAAATGATGTTTGTATAAGGAGATAGAAAGTTGGACTGATATATACCCTAATTGCGATTTGCAATGAACAATACAAAGTCATTTCTACCGTTGAAACAACACATGCAGAACAGGCATACACGATTTTTTTATACTAGATAAATGGAAATGCAAAACTTTGGACATTTTAATTGCAAGCATTCGTGTGAATGGTATGCGGTACTACAAACTAAAGGATGATGAGAGAAGTACTTGGGATCATTTAATTGTGCACTGAAAAGGCTAATACATGGCCTGGTAACACAAAATATGGTTTTAAGTTTATTACAGTCAGAAGAGGTAAAAGAGGACACAGGTTGATGCAGTAAAAAAGCCATGCTAGCCTATAATTTAACACTGGCTGTGGATGGATTGGATGGTGTAATTGTTTGATGTAGCTGAGTTGAAGGCCAAATACCTAATATTAGACCTTGTTGACCTGATTTTTAGTTTTTTAGTTGCAATCCAGAGTTGAACAAATAGTTGACATGCATAAAAGTTCTCTCTCTCTCTCTCTCTCTCCAGTTGATGCTTATCGAGATGGTGTATAATCATTCATCTACCATGTCTACTTGCTTACTTTCTTCATGATTATACTGTTAGTTTTCATTCATGATGATATGAAAGAACATTATTTTCATCCACATATTGTTTATCATCTCTCATTCATACTTCTTTTGTCCATTATTGATATTTTCTCTCTGTTTTTTCTTCCCCTTTCTTTGTTGATATATGGATGTAATATAATTTGGTACAAAATGAGAAATTAAGTTTGTGTACTTTTTAAGCAGACTTAGGTGTAGCTACAAAGATCCCTAACAGTTAAAAATCAATTTGCACTTTCAGTGCTTATATGGGTTTGGTCCCGAAGATTAATTTACCTTGCTCTAAGCAAAGTGGTTTAAACGGCAAATGAAACAATTGAATGCAGCTTTCTGAAACATGATCTTATTTGGTTTTATTTTGGTGCTCAGTTTGAGGCTTGTCAGTTTGTTGGGTTACATTTTAAGTGTTTTTTTTTTCTCTGTTTTTGGCCTTCCCCCCCCTGTAACAGACAGTTATTCATAGTTGGCGGCTCTCTGCAAAGTGTCAACCATTTCAAACTTCGAAAATGGAAGGTATAGAATAGATAGATGTCAACTTTAACCCTGGGAAGTTCATACAAACACATGGGCCTGGCTAGTTTTGCAGAAGAAGATAAGGTAGTTGGCAGTGAAGCTGGGATAAAAGGTTGTTTTTTTTCTTCCATTCACCAGTGGTGTTTTCTTCCTTTATTTTTTCTTCCCCTTTTTATTTTTCACTTTTGTTTTTGAGGTAGATGAGAACATAACAGATAAAGAATACAAACAATATGTTCCCTTTTTGTCTAGTTTATCATTATGATTAGAGAGCTATATGCTGTATATCTTTTAACTTTCTCCTTTCCATTTTTAATCTTTGATCGTCATTTTTCTGTTTCATTTCAAGAGAAAACGATCATGATAGTTAACTCTGTCAAATTACTTTCAGTGATGTCATTGCCACATCAATTTGTTCATGAAAAGGAGCGTGCCACTTACAATCATTAGAGAATGCTGCTGATATATTCCACTTGCGTTTATGGACTCCGATAGCCTTCATATGTTTCCCCATTATGTAATTTATGTTCAAAATACAGTTTTTAAAATCATAATAATTATCAAATTTTAGCGTTATATATATATATATATATATATTTATTTATTTATTTATTTATCCCATTGAATCGAGAATAGTTGCAAAGAAGGCATAAAAGAATGAACAATACATGTTTCGATACGATTTTATAGAAAATAATTGTGTTTTAGGTATTATAATTTAGTAATGTGTCACAAGGCAATAGTGTAATTATTATTATTTTCATATTTTAATAATAAAGAGACATTTCCATTATCATTTTATGTTTTTAATTTATTAATTCATTCCATGAATAGTTGATTCCACTTATGGTCATAAAGTGTGTGACTTGGTAATAGAACCATAGGTTTGACATGGAATATTATTTTAAATTGTCCTTGGTCGTTCATCATTGATGGAGCAATAATGAATTAAGACTAGTATGGAGATTCATCATTGATGGAACAATAATGAATTAAGACTATATATGGAGTGTGATTGATGATTATGTTCTATTGATCATGGATATATGAAATTAAGTTAACTCATAGGTATGTGTTAGTGAACATTATATTGGATCGATCCACTACGAGAATACTACTTGGATAACAAGTCATAAGTAATTCATATTATAATGATGTTTATTTATTGTCCTTTAACCTGATACCATCATGGGTCCCTACATGAGGTGAAAATGAATTGATTTCCCAAATAATTTATATTTCTTTCAAGCTGTTAGAAAGATTACATGATTCTTTAAGTATACAATCAGAGCAATTTATAATGTTGAGGTCTGCCATGTGTCGTCCCATTATTGGCTCTTGGTCCACCATGGTAGTGGAGTTTGTGGGAGTGAAGTGCATAGTGGGCTTCGTGGGAGTGGAATTTGTGCCAGTCCACGTGGTGGTCGGTGTTGGCATTTTGACCATGTCTACCTATTCATCGAAGACCGGGTCTTTGCAACTCCACCTTCTTCGATCGGGCTTTGGTTGACAGGCTTGAGGAGTGGCATGTCCGAGGTGATATGGGTGGTAAAACGATATTGGTGTTCTTTCCCAGATGCTCGATGTAGGTGCGTCAAGTCCTCCCATGTTGGGCTTTTTATTTGTACTTTCATTGTGTTGGGCCCCTTCCTTCATGTGACTTATATGAGATTAGACTTATCCTATTTCATTAACCTCATAGTATCACTACGAACTAGTGGTGTCGGAGTGACGCTATTTGGCCTTGTTCTTTGTGCCGATGGTCATGATGGCGCATTGATTCCATATTGCTTATCAAGATAGGTGGCGACAGCGAGTTGGACTCGTAGGTTGTGTGTCGTTGGGTACAGAGCTTGTATTTAATGCTCATTTGAATGCCTTGCCAGTAATGATGGGCTTTTAAGGCTCCAATGCTCCGCCTTTTCCTTTTTAGAGTTCTCAATTATTGATTTTTCCTATGAAGCCTTAACATTATCTATTTGCTTCTCTGGTGACTAATCCTCTTTGCTCTTGATTCCTTTTTGAAAACTGTTGTCTCAAAAGTTGTTGACTCACCCTGGCGATCGTCGGAGGCCCACTAATTGTTGTTGGAGTTTTGGCTAAGATCTCGGTTTTTCTTTCTTCAATCATATTCACGGCTTTACATTGAAGTATGCCACCCCCTTTTTTTTTAGAATCCCAACTCTTGTCATCTTTCGAATTTATGTTTATGGCTTCTTTGTGTTCCACTTATGCTTTCCTTTACTGTTTATGGTGGGTCCCTTCTATCTTGAGCTGTTGGGGTTAGTCCATTACTAGGTCAGGATTAGTGTCGCTCCCCCTCTTTTCTCTTTGTTGTTGTTTTTTATCCTTATGTGTCATCGTTTCCTTTGTGACTAGATGTGTGACCCTGGTGGCTCAACTTTATCTCGAGTTAGAGTAGATGGGGCTCAGAGGCCAATCGAAGGTGATAGGGGGTTAGCCCTAATCGGGCGAGGGGAGATTGATCTTCTTCCGACTCAGAGGGTACACATACCTGTGTAAATGCTGATGGGGTTATCATGTGGCTTAATCCCATCGGGGATGCTCAAGTTGAGAAATTATGGAAGAAGTATTCGTTCCTGCTTTGTGTCCGAGTGGGCATTCTTGCCATCTAGGCCTCAGGCAGTTGATTGTATAGAAGAGGATTGAGGATGAATGAACTTCATTTATAGGCCCGAGGTCCATATCATTGAGGGGTTACAATTCCCTTTGTCGATGTTAGTACACTAGTTCTTCTATTACACTCACTTGCACTCAATGCACACCTATGTGAACATCATTCGGGTTCTCTTAGGAGTCTATGTGCTGAATTGTCGGTTCGACATCCACCTAGGGTGGGAGGAAGTCCTTTATGCTTACACCATAAAGTGACACAACTTTGGCAAGTACTATTTCGTAGCCGATGCCAAGCTGTTGCAGCTTGTGGTTAACTTCCCTAATGCTAGCAAGAATAAACTGCAAGGCAATGTCATGATAGTCTGGGCTTGGGGTTATGCTCAAGATCCGATGTTGCGAGAGTTCGAGATAAACTTGCACCCAAAATCTAGCGGGCGTCAGGGCATGGCCTAATTCGACGCTTGTTTCTTGTTTGTTTATTTGTTTATTTTTATTTTTATTTTTTTGTGTTTTTCTAATCCTTCGATTGATTAAATCGGGTGTTTTAATGCATAGATAATTATAATCGCGGAAAATTGATGGATGACCTTTCCCCAGCCTAGTTTGATCTCTTGGGGTGGGTTCTCAATTGCTCGGCCTTTGAATGGGATTTCAAACCATTGCTGAAGACCGAGAGTATCCAGGAAGCCACCAATCACCTTGAGGATTTTGTACCCTAGGATATTCCGAGGATAAACCGACAAGCCCTCGTCCCGGCACCCTATGTCAGGTGAGGGTGTCTTATTTTTTTCATGTTTACTATAAACTTATTCATTCATATACTGTTAAACATTTAACTTGAAATATATTCTGTAGTAGCGGATTACAAAATATATTCAAACTCCATAAATGAGAGCGTTCAACATATACAAACTTTACATTGTTTACAAAAACAAAGACATATACAAAATAGACCAAAAAAGCCCTCAATGGGCACCTAGTGTTGTGTTAACCTTGATTGTTGATGTGGATTGTCCTGGCTTCTATTTTCTTCTTATGTACCTACATGGATGAAACACTCATGCTAAGCTTATAGCTTAGTGAGAATAATACTCATGGACGACCCCTAATAAGGATCATCACACTTTAGACACATGCATATACATCTAACATATCATATATCTATACACATGCTTATACATATTTCATACATATGATTTACACATGCTTATACACATCTCATACCTACTTATCATATCATGTTTCATTTCTTGTATCATCGTTCATATACATTTTTATGTCATTTTAACTGCCTCTTATTCTTGTCACAATGTACTTGTCATTCACATGTGATCTTATCTTACCGTATTATTTCATATCATGTCATTTATCATATTAAAATCATTTGCATATTCTTGTAATTTGTTTTTATGTTTCATGCTTGCATATACCTTAAGAGTGGATACGGGAAACTATAAGGACCCGAAGGTGATGTTATCATTGTACGAGACGTGAACTGCCAAAAAGTCCGAGCCATTTGTTATGTGCATCGGGACAATGAACTATTAGGGTCCAAAGGCGCTATTATCATTGTACAGGACAATGAACTATAAGAGCTCGAATGCGTTGTTATCATTGTACGAAACAATGACCTCTATAAGGACACGAAGGTCTTTGTAATGACCACTAGCAGGGCGAGGCGTCGATGCAGCTACAGGACTTATTCCTAATAGGCATGCCCATTTATCCCCCTACTAGATTCTAAGCAGACAATCCATTTTTATTTCATTTTCAGTACATATCTCATATCCCCGAATAAGTATTGTTATCCGGTAATCATATGCGATATTTACGATCATTTACTCTTATCTTTGCATTTTCATGTATTTTCGTATATTATCAAATATTTCTTACAAACAGAGCTCCCTTTTAGACAAATTTTCTGGGTCTAATGGGATCCAAATTTAAAGACACCTATTTTAAGAAGATTTGTTATCCTAGAAATCTAGTTTACCTAGAAATTTGAATCAATCAATTTGGATGAGTGATGGCCAAGTTATGGCCTAAACAACCAGGACCACTCTAATGTCAAAACAGAACCAATTATGTCATGTAACATAGATCCCCTTTGACGAATTTCTGGGTGCAATGAGGTCTAAATTTGCATACATCTATTTCAAGAAGATCTGTTCTCCTAGAAGTCTATTTTGCCCAGAATTTTGAATTACTCAATTTTAGGATGGCGATGAGTGAGTTATGGCCAAAGAAACTCAAAAAGAAACTAATATTTTAAAAAAATGAAATATTATCTCACTAAGCCACGTCATTTCTTTATACAATTTTTTCCTCTATTGAGGACCAAAACCAAACCAAAAAACCATATAACAACTTAAAGTAACCCCCAAAACTGAACTAAACCGATCAACTTCATTGTTGGAGGTAGGAGAATTCCTAACCAACAAATAGGAAAAACCTAAACCTAAACACAATTCCATCAAATATCTATACAAATCCTTACATAGACAAGGATTCAAACTGGTATTCATACCTTAAAGGCTTCTCATTTTTCTTCCTCTTCTTCTTCTTCTTCTCTTCTCCTATTTCTCTCTCAAACGTGACCTAGCTCAAATGGGACAATTGCCCAAATTGTAAAACCAAATGTGGTCTTATCCACTTGGCAAATGGCTTTTGTGATTTATTACCCATTTTTGCATTTAAGTCCTCCTATTCCCTTTCATTTACACATTCTTTTCTCACATATTCTAATTGGGCATATAGTCTTATGATCTTATGACATTTGGGTCCTTAGTTGGTAAATTACTAATTTACCCTTGACCCTTAGATAAATTTTCGGTTTTGCTTATTTTATTTTTAGCATTATTATTCTCAAAACTTTAACTTTTAACTTGTATTACACCCTTAGCATGTTATAAAACTATCAGGGTATAATTTGGGGTGTTACATAAACTCCCCTCCCTAAAGGACTTTTCGTCACTCGAGTGTGCAGGTGAAAAGTTCTGCGAAATGCGTGCTCACCGTAGTTCTTCTGGCTCCCCAGTAGATTCCTTACGCCATGATGTTGCGGAACTTTCACTAACGGTGCTTTCTTATTCCTTATTTGTTTCACCTCCCAGCTAGAACTAATGGCTTTTCATCATGTAATCTTGTACTTATACGACATCTTTGGTAGTATGCGCGACCCATCGGAGGCGGTATCTCGAAACATCGACATAAGGCACGTATGTAGTTTGGTCGACTCACGAAGGAGTGCCAAGCAGATAAACCACGAGGCTGGTGGTTCAAAATCTCTATATGTCTATGAACCTCGGACTTAACTTGCCTTTCTTACCAAACCGTAGAATTTTCCTCAACGGTGATACTTTTAAGAAGACCTTGTCTCCCACTTCATATTCAATATTTCTCCTCTTTAGATTGCCATATGACTTTTGTTGATCACTAGTCGCCTTTAACCTTTGCCTAATAACTTGTACTTTCTTTTCTGTATCTTTTACTATGTCTGGACCAATCACCTTATGCTCATTCAACTTTGTCCAACATACCAGAGTTCTACATCTCCGAACATATAACGTTTCGTACGGTGCCATGCCAATACTTGCTTGATAACTATTGTTTTAAGCAAATTCCATTAATGGAATAGACCTATCCCAACTTTCAAGAAATTCCATGACACAACCTCTTTGATTGTCAATCTGTCTACATATGGAATGCTATACTAAAACTTAACCTAGTACCCAAGGTTGACTGTAGTTCCTTCCAGAACCTCGATGTAAAATGCGGATCTCTATCTGACACAATAGACAACGGTACACCATGCAATCGTACAATCTCTTTCACGTATAAGCTTTCATTTGATCGATCCATAGAATAGTCCCGTCGGCCCAGGTATAAAATGGGCCGACTTTGTGAGCTTATCAACAATCACCCATACAGAGTCATGTTTCTGTTGTGTGAGGGGAAAACCCGACACAAAATCCATAGTAATGTTATCCCACTTCCATTGAGGAATTGGAAAGGGATTCAATAGACCGGTTGGAACTTGGTGTTCGACTTTGACTTGCTGACACATCAAACAATTAGACACGTACTCTGTCACATCTCTTTTCATTCCTTTCCACCAATAATGTTGTTTCAAATCCTGATACATCTTATTACCTCCAGGATGCATGGTAAATACCGTATTATGAGCTTCAAATAGAAACTTTTTCTTTAGCTCTTTATCATATGGCACACATAATCTGTTCTAGAAATACAAACTTCCAGCTTCTTTTACTGAAAAATCAGTCTTATCACCATCTCTGAACATCTGTAACTCTACATCATTTTTCTGCGCATTTATCATCATTTGCTTTAAAATAGGTTGCACTGTTTGTTGAGCTAATATAGCTCCATCATTTTCTAGTCTCCATTCACTGTGTTGAAGTGACATCGCTACCATTGTCTTTCTACTTAAAGCATCTGCTACCACATTAGCTTTTCCGGGGTGATAATCTATTATACAGTCATAATCTTTGAATAACTCTAACCACCTCCGCTGTCTCAAATTTAATTCTTTTTGAGTCAGCAGGTACATGAGACTCTTGTGATCTGTGTAAATTCTACACTTTTCCCCATATAAGTAGTGTCGCCATATTTTCAAAGCAAACACTACCGCAACCAACTCTAGGTCATGAGTGGGATAATTTTGTTCGTGTGGCTTCAACTGCCTGGATGCTTAAGCCACTACGTTTCCATCTTGCATTAACACACATCCTAAACCAATGCCTGAAGCATCACTATATAGGGTATACTCTTTTCCCGAGGTAATCTGCGTCAATATTGGTGCTTCAACTAACATTTCTTTCAATAGTTCAAAACTATTCTGACATTTATCTGTCAACTCAAACTTTACTCATTTCCTGAGTAATTTGGTGAGTAGAGAAGCTATGAAAGAGAATCATTTCACAAATCTTCTATAATATCCTGCTAGGCCCAAGAAACTTCTCACCTCGGTTACATTTCGCGGTGGTTTCCAATTTACAACGACCTCAATCTTTATATGGTCCACTCATACCCTCAACTAACACAATATGACCTAGGAAGGAATCTTTCTTTAGCCACAAGTCACATTTGCTGAGTTTAGCATATAACTTCTTTTCTCTTAACGTCTCCATGACTATTCTCAGATGTTGTTCATGTTCATGTGCATCCTTAGAATACACCAGGATGTCATCGATAAAGACCACAACAAACTGATCCATATAGGGTCGGAATACCTTATTCATTAAATCCATGAATGATCTTGGAAATTGAATTAGTAAACGAATAAGCATTACCAAAAACTCATAATGGCCAAATCGAGTTCTAAATGCAGTTTTCGGCACATCGACATCTTTCCTCTTAGGCACATTCTTACGATGTGAGTCTATCTTGAAAAGACCTCCCGCTCTCTTTAACTGATAAAAAAATATCTTCGATTCTTGGCAATGGGTACCGGTTTTTCACTGTCACCTTATTGATTTGCAGATAATCAATGCACATCCGTAGAGTGCCATATTTCTTTTTCACGGATAAAATAGGTGCACCCTAGGGCAAAACACTAGGTCAGATAAATCCTTTATCCATAAGCTCTTGTAATTGACTCTTTAACTCTTTCAACTCCGTTGGAGCCATCTTGTATGGTGCCCTAGACATAGGGGTTGTTCTTGGTACAATCTCTATGGATAAGTCCACTTCCCTCTCAAGGGGAATACCTGGTAGCTCTTCAGGGAATACATCTGAAAATTCCCTTACTACTGGAATCTTTTCCACATAAACTTAACCTCTCTTAGAGTCAAGTATCACAACCAAGAATGTCTCATAGCCTTTCCTCATAAGTCTCCTAGCTTGCATAGTGGAGATCACATTGGACATTACGCCTAATCTAATGCCCTGTACTATCACCTCAGAATGGTAAGAGCATCTCAACACTATTGTCTTTTGATCACAATCAACGGTGGCTCGGTGTTTAGACAACCAATCCATTCACAGAATCAAGTCAAACTCTCGGAATGGTAAGGTTATCAAATCAGCGAGAAACTCTCTTGCTTGGATAACAATGGGGCAATTTCTGTATATGCTATTCATGCTAACACTGTGCCCCAATGGACTGGTCACATGCATGTCATATGCTAACTGTTCCATGCATGTCACATGCATGTCAAATACATGTTCAATGCATACATACGAATGAGTGGATCCAGGATCAATCAATGCATGCATCTCAATATCATAAAGAGAAAATATACCAACTACAACCTCAGGAGCATCTTGATCCTCACGAGCCTTTATAGCATATGCTAGTGCTATAAGTATAGGACGATCCACAGTCTCAGAGATTGTGCCTCCTCGTCTTCTATGCTGAATCAGGCCACCTCGACCCCTACCTCGATCTCTCGTCGAAGGTAGTGTAACTGATTTTCCTCTGCCACTTTCTTACAGACTTCTATTATCCCCTGAATCTTTGGGACACTATGCTATTAAAAGATTAGTGCTTCCACACTAGAAACACCCTCTTATCAATAACTTGCAAACACCCAAATGCCTTATATGGCAATGAGGGCACTCTGGGATTTCTCCCTGTCCAATTGAAGCACCTCTACCAAAACTAGGTGCTACTGGGACCTCGTTTTCACCTCTCATACCGAATTGTATTTTGATTGAGCCGAGACTCCCTAGCTCTTTCCCGAGGAGGACGCACCCCCTGTAAAACTTCTTCTCCTCGAGACATTTCTTTGTCGTCGGCTTTCAAGTCTCTCTACTTTCATTGCAAATGGACCAACCGACAGAAATTCACCCGTCGGGGTTATAGGTCACAGGTGCCAACATCTCGATGGAATCACGTAGTCCATCCTCAAATCGCCCACAATGCAAATGCCCTGAGGACCAATTCCGGCATACTTGCCGAGATGACTCGAATTCCTCTCTCATATTTAGCCATTGATAAGTTCCTTTGCTTCAAATTCACGTGAACCCGTTTCCACTGACTCCTATACATCTCTGAACGATATGCCCTAAACTCTCGACAAAAACTTCTAAGCCGGGCTTTTGAAATCCTTGGACTTCTCAACACTAGCTCCACTGAATCATATGCCTCACTGCATTAGTGAGACCCATTACGATACTCTCCGATCCGGGAGGGCATCTAACTTCCTCCCAATTTTCTTTGCAACTTTTCTAACCGTAATTGCTTTACTCCGACTCTTCCATGTTCGGTCCCATGGAATTCCTCACCCCCATGTCTTCTTACCATGTCTATTGAGGCTTTCAGAGCTGTCAATCTTTCTAATATCACCCAAGTCATGTCCCGAGATATCCTCAGCAAAGCTTCATTTGGCTCGACAGGGGCGTGACTCTCATTTCTGAAAAATTCAAAAGGGTCTAGAGCGAGTAATCCCTGATCGCCAGGGTTAACACTCTCAGTTGCTTCTTCAACGGGATTTAGAGGACGATCCATCTATACAAAGCACAAGGACATCCACATCAGGCCAACACATTACTAAACACATGTTTTTCAATCTTATACTCTATCTAGAATCGCCTAAACCTAGGCTTTTCCAAAAACGCCAACGCAAATTTCCATGATACTCACTAATCGACATCGCTCGTCCCCGCACCCGTGTCGCGAGGATGTCTTATTTTTTTTTCCGTTTACAATAAAACTCGCTCATTCATATACCGTTAAACATTTAACTTGAAAACATATTTTGTAGCAAATGGACATAAAATATATTCAAACTCCATAAATGAGAGTGTTCAACATATATAAACTTTACATTGTTTACAAAAACAAAGACATATACAAAATAGACCAAAAAGGTCCTCAGTGGGCACCTAGTGTTGTGTTGACCTTGATTGTTGATGCGGATTGTCCCTAATTTCGCTTCTTCTCACCTACACCCGATAAAAAACACCCGTACTTCAAATAACTTAGTGGAAATACCGTGGGACTAATTCTAATAAGGATCATCATCACACTCTGCATTACGCATATACATCTAACATATCATATACTTATACACATGCTAATACATATTTCATGCATTTCATTTACACATTCTTATACATATCTTATACTTACTTATCATATCATGTTTCATTTCTTATCATCGTTCATATACATTTTGTGTCATTTTACACTTTGCTTCTTGTTCTTGTCACAGTGTATTTGTCATCACATAGCAATGCTATACTTCTCATATCATTTCAAATCATGTCATTTATCATATTCAAATCATTTGCATATTCTCATTCGTTTACGTTTCACGACGATATACCTTAAGTATTACTTAAAACACACTAAAGGTGGTTGCTATCACGCCACCAGACAATGTATAAGTGGCTCTGAAGCGCCGCTATCATCAGACGGCATAACGAACTATAGCATCCTAAGTGCGCCGTTATCATCAGATGGCACAACGACTCTATAGTGACCCGAAGGTGCTATAATGATCCTAATCTGGGCCAATCGGACAAGATAGTGTAGATCTCTTTATCCCTAATAGGCATGCTCATCTATCCTACTGTGTTCGCTGCATAATCCATTTTTATTTCATTTTCAGTACATATCTCATATCCCCGAATAACTATTGTTATCCAATAATCATATGTGATATTTACGATCATTTACTCTTATCTTTGCATTTTCATGTATTTCCGTTTACTATCCAATATTTTTTACAAATAGAGCTCCCTTTTAGACAAATTTTCTGGGTCCAATGGGATCCAAATTTGAAGACACCTATTTCAAGGAGATTTGTTATCCTAGAAGTCTAGTTTACCCAGAATTTTGAATCACTCAACTTGGATGAGTGATGACCAAGTTATGGCCTAAACAACTAGGACCACTCTAATGTCAAAACAGAACCAAAACAAAACCAAAACAGAACCAGCTATGTTATGCAACATAGCTCCCCTTTGACGAATTTCTGGGTGCAATGAGGTCTAAATTTGCATACACCTATTTCAAGGAGATTTGTTCTCCTAGAAGTATAGTTTACCAAGAATTTTGAATCACTCAATTTGGATGAGTGATGGCCAAGTTATGGCCTAAACAACCAAGACCACTCTAATGTCAAAACATAACAAAAACGAAACCAGCTATGTCATGCAACATAGCTCCCCTTTGACGAATTTCTGGGTGCAATGGGATCCAAATTTGCATACACTTATTTCAAGGGGATTTGTTCTCCTGGAAGCCTAGTTTACTCAGAATTTTGAATCACTCAATTTGGATGAGTGATGACCAAGTTATGGTCAAAACAAAAACATGAGTTTTAAAAAAAACGGACAGCATCTCCCCTAAACCCCATCATTTTCTATATACAAAATTTTCCTCCATTGAGGACCACAACCAAACCAAACAACCATAAAACAACTTAGAGCAACCCCTAAAACTAAACTAAACTAATCAACTTCATTGTTAGAGGTAGGAGAATTCCTAGCCAACAAATAGGAAAAACCCAAACCTAAACACAATTCCATAAAATATCCATACAAATCCTTACATAGACAAGGATTCAAACTAGTATTCATACCTTAAAGGCTTCTCCTTCTTCTTCCTCTTCTCCTTCTTCTTCTCTTCTCCTCTTTCTCTCTCAAACGTGACCTAGCTCAAATGGAACAATTGCCCAAATTGCAAGACCAAAATGTGGTCTTATCCACTTACATGGCTAAGGCTTATGTTTGAAAATGGCTTCGTGGATTTATTACCCATTTTTGCATTTAAGTCTTCATATTCCCTTTCATTTACACATTTTTCATATATTCTAATCGGGGCATATAGTCTTATGATCTTTTACATTTGATCCTTAGTTGGTAAATTACTAATTTACCCTTGACCCTTAGATAAATTTCAGGTTTTGCTTATTTTATTTTTAGCATTATTATTCTCGAAAACTTTAACTTATAACTTGTATTACACCCTTAACATGTTATAAAATTGTCGTGGTAGAATTTTGGGTGATACATAAACTATTCGAGGCCAACCAACGCCCAGGAGAGGGAATTGGTTCAAAGCAGCCTAATAGAGCGTATCAAGGCAGGAGAAGCCTGTAAGGAGATAGGGTCTAGAGAGGACATGTCGTGGAGGTTCCCCCTCATTCTTCCGATGAATCCAACCGTGCCTCCTGACAAGAAAAAGGCAAGGGAGGCGGAGCTCGAGCACGAATCTATGTCTTAGCTGAGGAGGAGGGTGAGGGAGTCGGCTCTCGTCGATTGTACCGAGCTGTCGAGGGCTCGAGATTTGACCAGGGTCTCTATCAAGTACTAACCGAGCCCTCGTGTGGCTTAGGGCTTAGACCAAGGAGTGGAGCCGCATCGTAGCCACGTGGCTCAGCTGCAAAGAAAAGTTTTTTTCAGTTGGTGGGAGGGGTCGAGTTGAGTACCGAGTCCCTTCGATAATCCAACATCCTCATCAAGTTCTCGAGGCTCTTTTTGTCAAATACATCCTCGTATGAGGAGATCCGATGGAGATCCCGACGATGGTGCTTCCTCCTTAGGGAATTAGTTTACATGGAGGCGTGAAAGTAGGGAAACGGATGAGGATGCTACTACCTTCAAAGTTGTTGCCATCGTAAGTATATGTTTTTAGGTAACATATTCTGGCTTAGTGTATTATTGTGCTCTTTGCTTATCGACCGCTTCTACCATACAATTTGCGTTCGTGCACATTTATATGGCCAACTATCGCTATCCGCGCATCAATTTAGCTCGGGCTCTCGCCTTACGAGACATGGCTCTACAAGCCGTGGAGAGCCCTAGTGCCTGAGCACGAGAGGGAATTGGAGAAAGTAAGGATCGAGTGGTCTACGTTGGCAAAGGAAAGCGTAGCTTGGGTTGCCAACGCCAAAAGGAGTCTGAGGCCACTCGGGTCGAGATGGAAAAGGCAATGACCAACTCAACTGGGATAAACCGGAGTGGAGGATGCCTTCTGGTGAAGCCGAGGAGAGAGTTGCAAAGGAGCTTGGTGTGGCACATATAACGCTCTGGAGGCGTGGGAACTCAAATGCCAAGGAAGAGGAAGAAGACTCGCAAACAGGAAGCAAAGGACGACTCAATATTCTGGGGAGGGAGGCTAACTTCAAGACCGCCAAGCTCTGGGGAGGCACTGGGATGTGGCGGCACCAAGGCGGAGAAGGCTCAAGGGTGGTATCGAAGGAATATTTGCCCACGGATCCTACTGCGGGTCGGGCTCGTTTCCTCGATCCCTTGTCAAGTGCAACTCCGCTTCCCTCCTTTTGATCTACCCATCATGGGCGGTCAGGCCAGGATCAACAATTTTTTTTTTAGCTCTCTATCTAAAATGTTTTGGTTGTCTTTGGATCTATCACTTCCCAATTTTTTCTTGATATCCTTTTTTCTTTTTTTTTTTCTTATGCTTAGACAAGCTTGTCTCGAAATCCATGACCGAATGGCACACATCTATCTTCCCGAGGCCTATGACCTTCAAGGGCAAGCTACTTGAGGCTAGTGGCGTTCAATGGAAAATGGTAAGCAGCTTGAGGCCTATGGCCTTGAGGGCGAGCTACCTGAGGCCAGTGACCTTTAATGGAGAAGGGTAAGCTGCTTGAGGCCTATGACCTTCAAGGGCAAGCTGCTTGAGGCTAGTGGCCTTCAATGGAGAAGAGCAAGCTGCTCGAGGCTTATGGCCTTCAAGGGCAAGCTGCTTGAGGGTAGTGGCCTTCAATGGAAAAGAGTAAGCTGCCCGAGGCTTGTGGCATTCGAGGGCAAGCTGCCTGAGGCCTATCGCCTTCAATGGCAAGCTACTTGAGGCTAGTGGCCTTCAATGGAGAAGAGCATGCTACTCGAAGCCTGTGGCTTTCAAGGGCAAGCTACCTAAGGCTAGTGACCTTCAATGTAGAAGAGTAAGCTACCCGAGGCATGTGTCCTTTGAGGGCGAGTTGCTTGAGGCCAATGGCCTTCAATGGAGAAGGGTATGCTGCTCGAGGCCTGTGGTCTTCAAGGGTAAGTTGACTAAGGCTAGTGGCCTTCAATGGAGAAAAGCATGTTGCTCTAGGCCTATGGCCTTTAAAGGCAAGCTGTTTGAGGCCAATGGCCTTCAATGGAGAAGAGAGATGTGCTCTAAGGAGAGTTAAATGAATATGTAACTTTTATTTGAACTTCCCGTACACTCAGGGTGATAATGAAAGGCATGACTAAAAAAAAGAACAGTTGACTAATAGAAATACTTCTTTAGATAAGCCAAGTTCCAAGGGTAGGGCTCGATCTTCCCATGCAGGGACTAGAGTTTGTAAACTCACTTTAATCCATTATCAATGATCATATAGGGCCTTCCCAATTGGGCTTAAACTTGCCTTTGTCAAATGTTCGTCGTAGCACTAGGTCGCCTCTTTTGAAGACTCTAGGCTTGATTAATTTGTCCATTTGTAGCGCTGCTCGGTTGGTATTTGGCCATTAGGATTGCGGCTCTGTCCCTTCTTTTTTTCGACTTATCTAAGGCGAGGGCAAGTTCGGTGGTCTCATCAGCATGGAGGACATCTAGTCCAAACTCCACTCGGATTAGCACCTTGGCCTCGAGGGCAAAGGCGTACGTCGTTTCGCCAATGGGTTGCCTTCATTAAACTCGAGAAAATTCAATTTTCCGAGAAAAGGGTAAAACGGTAATTTCAGTGGGAAAATCTGAAATTTTTCTAAATCTCGAATGATGAAACATACTTCACCGTTGAAATCGTCTCGCGAAATCTAGTTACCACATTGAATTTTGTCGAATTTCGAGACAGTCGGAATTTCACGTTTTTTTAGGCACCGAGGGTAGTACAAGACACTTGGCACGTGATGAGTGGTTCACAGTGTGCCACATGTCAAGTGCAAGGTAAGTCAAACAAAGAGCCCAAGTGGGACCCATAAGAGACATGTGGTGACACATGATTGGAGGGAAATCCAAGGTAGATGGATAAGGTGATAAGGGTAATCCAAGGAGCCAATGGGGTATTGACATGTGGCCAAAAAGTACTCTCAAAACTTGACTTTAGACCAAACAATTCGGTAGGAAGAGAGAAAAGAAAGGAAAGGAAAAAGGGAGAGAAGAAGAAAGGTTAGAGAGAGAAGCTCCACCTTCTCTCTAGGTTTCTCGGCTATCGGACCGGCGGTTCCCGACGGATCAAGAAGAAAAATGCTTCCCCACGCAAAGAGTTTCCAGTAGAGACCGGAAACGGGGAGTTTCGATGAACACCAAGAGGTAGGTCTTCTCATACTTTTGTTATTTTCTACCCTAAGGGCTGTATGGTGGTGTCTTGTCCTAATGGGAATGTTTGGTTGCATTTTAGACCATGGGAAGTTACCCTATTTTGATCATACGCATTAGCCGGACTTTAGAACTAGTTTTCGGATGGGACATAAAGGGAATTTGGCAGTGAGTCCTTTAGGTAAATTGTAGCCACATCAGTGAACTTGATGTTAAGCTTTTGAATTACCCAATCAGATCTCTATAGCCTAAGTTATGCTCCGTTTAATCCCACGCCTATGCAGCAATGGTCAGACCGGTCGGGGTTGGAGAGTCAACTGCCTAGGAGCCGACCTACTAGGAGCACCGGGGCTAGAGTCGTCGGCCAGGGAGTTAGCCGGCCAGGGCCGGGCTAGGATCACCCTACTTAGGGATGATGCGTGAGGCCCAACTTCGAACTATCATAACTTCTTCGTCCGAACTCCCTTCCGGGTGTTCTTGGACTCTATGGAAAGCTCATTGAGTCAAGATTCCATCCATGTGCATGTGGAGGATAGTGGGTGATCCTAACCTTACTGAATTTTATGTTTTGCACCAAGTG
This sequence comes from Tetrastigma voinierianum, assembly GCA_016808115.1. NCBI lineage: Eukaryota > Viridiplantae > Streptophyta > Magnoliopsida > Vitales > Vitaceae > Tetrastigma > Tetrastigma voinierianum. The sequence continues at coordinate 271,401 of JAEQBH010005418.1, read as the reverse complement.
TGAAGGTTGCTTGGTTGTGTCGATGCACATAGACGAGTTTTAACATGACCATTACATGGCATGTTGTAGGCTGTTGTAATGGGTAGGAATTACCATGAGTTAGCCTAAGGAAGGTCATGACATTATTTGTTTAGTCATGGATTGATGTATGTTTATATGCTTGCAATATATGTTTGCATGGAAATTGACATGAAGTATAATTGACGAGAATGATTCATGTAGTGTGCATCATACATGTAACATGGGAAATTGCAGTGACATTAGCATTGCATATGCACGGTATCATCGCATTGAGTCGAGTGTGGGTGCATAGAAACGGTTAAATCACAATTCTTGGTGAATGTGTGGTGAACTCAAAATGGACAGTGTCCAATTGAGACTCACTGTGGTATACAATGAAAGAAATGAAAATAAATATACGTGTGTTGGGCGTAGCAAGATGGGGTAGATCCCTTCCCAGGGTAAAAGACCCAAATTTATTGAGGTTAGACATGATGACGGTAAAAGCCCGTCAAAAATGTCGGAAAGGTGTGCGACATCCTACGATGTAAACCCGAAAATCCGTGGCCCACAAATGCATAAGCACACGAGATTTGATCAAATCAAATGAACATTGAGGGTTTGCCCAATGGGTTACAAGTGTTAAAAACAAAAAGCTTTTGTTTTGAAAAAGAAAAAGGGTCATTGGGTGAAACACCAATGACAGGTTTTCACATTTGGCAATTGCATGTGTGAGGGAGTCGGTGAGGACTCGGGAGATGGGATAGGGTGAGTCACATTCTCATCCATGGCATGTAGACATTCGAGTAGGAATGTGCATATTTTTACTTGAATGTGTGTGTGTTTGATCACCGTACGAAAGCACTTAGGTGGGGAGTAACCTTGTATAGATTATCACTACTAGGCTTTTCTCATTGCCGTGGGACTTCCCTTTCGTGTACACGAAGATCAAGCATTCCTTTCGAGGCCGTGATACTAAGAATGTCAGGGCCTTAAGTGATTTTTGTAAAATATATTAGAATAATCTAGTTTTAATATATTCTAGCATATAAAAGTGTAAAAGAGTTGTACATCAAACTCTTGTGAAATATTATAAGAAATTGGTTATTTGTTAGAAAATTCTACAGAAATGGGTCTCGATATATGAGACATGTGAGTGTGATATCGGAGCACTCATTATCCACAGGTTTTCGCTGGTTGACAGGTTATCAATGGGACCTCCGGGATAGGGGCGTCACAATTTGGTATCAGAGCATAGGTACACGAGTACCTAGGGCTTGAGGGACATGGGTTTAGGCCATGGTCATTAAGGTGTGTCTGATATGAGCATCATAGCTCGATGTCAGGGTTTAGGTATGTGATTACCTAGGCAGTCACAGGATAGGATTAGAACACTGCATGCATTGTGTTTTTATGTGTGCTTTGGTATATAACATGATGTGTGTTACATGTTGTGTGCATTTATGCGTGATTGGATATATATGGAAAACAAGGAAGACTAGGGTTGGAAAACATAACCTTAGCGGTTCGGAAAACAAAATGAACATGGAAATTTAATTGTTTGACATATGTAGATGGCAAGCCGAGGTCGGGGACGTAGAGGTCGTCCACGAGGTGCTGGGGTCAGCACCACTGGGTTTTGATAAGCGTGCCTGGCAGCCATGAGCGCCGCATTTTCCGCTTTGCAATGCATTTCAGCAGCCTTTGAGGTCAAGGAGGTTCGACTAACCTTTAGAGTTTAAGACACATCATCCTCCAACATTCACGAGGGGAGGGAATCCGATGGTGGCCGACCATTGGTTCCGGCAGATCGAGAAGATATTGGAGGCCATGGAGATCACCTCCGATGTGACCAAGATCAGACGAGCTTCATTCCAGCTAGAGGGTGAGTCCCAAGTGTGGTGGGACAACGTTAAGACCTCTAGGGACTTAGAAGTAATGACTTGGCCAGAGTTCCATGAGCTCTTCATGGGCAAGTATTTTCTGGTTATTAAGTAGATAAGTGGAAGTGACCAGGAGTCTCGTGAGTCAAGCAAGGTGGAACGATGACAGTGATGAAGTACGTGGTTAAGTTCGCAGAGTTAGCCCGCTGCTTTGTCGATGATCATGTGGCCACTGATATGGCCAAGGCGGTGGAAATTTGAGAACGGACTCTGGGCGCCCATCCGGGCAAGATCAGGTGGACTCCTCCTACAAGACATGGACTTTATTATCATGACGGCTATGACCAGCAGAGAGAGATAGAGGACGACTGAGCATCCCCGAGATGCAAAGTCGGTGGCGCGGAAGAAGAGTCGAATTCTTCTAAGCTCACGGGAGTTAAGCCAAAGGCTTCTAGTTCACGAGTTTCGTAGCCGACCATCAAAGGCTAAGGTCAGTACTAAAGCTCCCGCTAGCGGGACGTGACGATTTATATTTCGCCATCGCCTGTGTTGGGGACATAAGGAAGGGATTGCCCCTAGAGACAAGGATCCCAGTTCGGATCAAGCAGAGTCCCGCCATCGCCGGGACAAAGGAACACAATTTATTCCTCCACCCCAAGACGTGGCTGAGGAACCGGGTGATCAGTCCCAGTGGTGTTGCATAAGCACCTCCCCGCGTGCATGATAGGCTAGAGAGGCCGTGGTATAGGTCGGGTCGCGGATAAGCCTACGTCGGACGCTGGCGATTCGGGGGCGGTTCGCACCATCATGCCACCGAATCGGTGCCAGCGACCAACCAGTCAGCGCTGCATGCTTTCGCTTTCTCCGCGCAAGGATACTATTCGATTATGGTGCATCGTATTCATTCATCGCCGCACGAAGCAGCGAGAATCAGCTTTAAAGGGGTCGACCCAGTGAAAAGCCCTATATGTGAGTTCCTCCCAGACTTCAGGGTGATGCGGATCCGATATGCCTAGGTTAAGTGAAAGTTAGAGATCTCTAGGTTTCCTTAGTCGCAGCCGACCCGAGGTCGTGGACATGTCGTAGTTCGACGTCATCCTCGATGATGGATCACCGTCGACTATGATACCGAAGTCGCCATCATCAGAGCCAGATGAGGGTTACCGCCTACACACAGACTGCACTGCAGCCACGCTTCAAATAAGCACGACGCCAAGCCTAGACTGTAATGGCCCAGATGGTACCTGACACATGGTCACAAATAAGCCTTAACACCCTGGCATTGAAAGCAGACAGATACGGATTCCTGGGTCTCCAGTTAGTATGAGATGTTTTTCCTGACGAGCCATCGGGATTGCCTCATGGTAGGGATGCAGACTTCCTCAGATTTGAAGACCAATACCACGTCCATCTCTATGAACCCACATAGGATGACACCAGTTGAGTTACAAGAACTTAATGTCCAAATACAGGAGTCGCCGATATGATTTATTACCGAGCACTTCTACCAAGGGCGCTCCGCTTCTATTTTCTCAAGAAGAAAGATAAGACCCTTCGATCGTGCATTGACTACCATAAAATAATGTAGTTTGCCATCAAGAATCGCATCCATTACCGGTGGTTGATGATTTGTTTAATCACTGAGAGGGCACGAAGCTCCGCGCCCAAGATGTACCTTGCACTCGGTTAGCCACTTAACTCCAGGGTTGGGGAGACTAATATCCCTGCAAGATGTTGTTCGTGGACGCAAGATGTGCACTTGAGTTCACTGATGCCCTTTCTCGACCGACGAATGCACCAAGAAGATTCATGGATCTCATGGCTGTGGTGCAGCCAACCCTTATCTAGACTCCGCCGCTGTGGGTCTTGTGAGATGACATTTCATGATCCTAGTTTCGAGGGAGGAACATGAAGATCATTTGAGGGTCGCTCGCAATGAGAGGAACAACAAACAGACGCCAAGTTCGTGGAAGAGTTTTGCTTCATCGAGGTGATTCCTTGGGCACGTAGGTTGGGCCTTGAAGTACAAGGACCCCGAGAAGGTCGAGGCCGGGATGAGTCAGGAGAGGCCAAGCATAGTCTCTGAGAAACATGGGCTTTCTTAGGATTCAGAGGGCAATTACAGGAGGTTCATCGAGATTTCCGATTAGCATTCATATCAGACCTCCACCCGGGAAGGAGGTCGGGGTTCAGTGAACACTTGTGGTGGAGGGCATCTGCACCAACAAGAGGCTTATTTGAATCTCATTTTGATAGTCCCAAAGAGGGCCGCAGGCACACAAGGTATTTCAGACGTCAAGGCCTGAGAGGTGCCCCGATGAAGTCCTGGGAGGGTAGTCGCTATGGTTCCCATGGTCAAGAATCACGAGCGCACTACCCCACACACTTACATGGAGTCGGGCGCACTATGTCTTCTACCAAGAGCCAAGCCACCATACCTATACTAGCGACGCTTGAGGTGTATCTCGACTACAAAGTTTGAGGTATATCTTCACGCTACACGGACCCCAACACTCCAGGCAACGTGCAAGTGGATGGAGTTCCTAGAGGACACGACTCACTTGCATTAACAATCAATAAGGAAATGTGGTGGTTGATACCAAGCCTAAAGTCACAGCATTAGCCAAAAGATAGCTTCCCGAGAGTATAGATGCTCAAGACTGTGGACAGCCGACTACAAAGATAGCGAAAGCAAGCTCGTGGTACTTTTGGGAGCGCCTATAGCCACGCCGGGTCCCTATCAGTGAGTGATTCGAAACTCCACAGTGTGATCTGTAGATAGTGTCCAGAATCGTACGCTAAAGACTCGTGATTTGCTGGGTCAGTCATCCACATAGATGGTAGTCTTCGTGATAGTGGTACCTGTCATGGGCTCCCCCAGCTTGACAGATTTGAGATAGGAGATCCTTAGGGAGTTCCATTGCTCTCGATTTGCTGTGCATCCAGGTGGCACGAAGATGTATCGTGATCTTCGTCACCGGTATTATTGGTGTAACACCCATTTTAAAACACATTTCATTCAAACCATTTTGGGCCACATGCGGTTGCTGTTATTTACTTATTATAGGCCCATAAATGATTAAAACAATTCATTTACAAAATGGCACATACCATGCCTTCTTAAAATATTATACAACATTGTTTCAGAATCACTATTTTAAAATACAAGATAAAGTCATGCTCAAATGATATTAATGCATACGACAAGATACTCTCGCAATTTTTCTCGACTCGCTTTCCTCGATCTTGCCCTTTTCTCTCGTCTCACTATCTATCTGGTACCGCATTGGTAAAAACAATACGCTAAGCATTTTATGTTTAGTGGTTCTATACAAATCCATTCTTCAAGCCATTTAAAAATAAATCATGCAATTTAACAATTAAACTTTCAAACTCCTTATGGATTTATCAATGTAATACAATACATATACTGTTATATATATATATATATATATATATATATATATATATACAATCTGTGTATGTCATCATTATCATCCAAAAATACACTTTCATATCTCCATTATTTCAATCTCAAATCAATTCAAATATGATCACAAATTCAATCTGGCCTAATTCAATTCAATATAAATCGATTCCGCTTATGCAACCTATCTGGCTTGTTTTAACTAATTTTAACCTATGTCTTCCATATACAGATATGAGTTGCGCCTGCAAGACGGCCCGGGTCGCAGTTTCGCATAAAACTGCTTGGCTAACACAAGACATCCCGCCGGGCGGTCGACCGGGGTTATAATAATCAATAGTGAACACTGACGTGATGGTCCCGCCGACGAGTGACACACACATCAAAACAATCACTCTAGCAGACGCTAATTTGACCCTTTATCGGTATACCAATCTATCCCACACGACCAAACTAATCATTAAGGTCGCTTAAATCTTTTATAGCAAAGTACAAGACAATATGTACATATTTGTATAAATAGTTCATCATTTATTTATAGCTTTCATATGCAACATTTTATAATCAATTCTTCCAAATTATTCAAACAATCGTTGGCGCTTTTTCTTTTATGCACTTAGAACAAGCCTTCACAAATATTGAAACGAGAATAATAGAACACATAGAACAAATGATGCAAAAACTTGAAACGAGGAATAGAAGTAGATAGAACAAAACCCAAAAAGATTGTCGTCCTTGACCCTCGGCCTCTGGTTCCTGAATTTCTAACTCTGACTCTTCTCCCTGGCACCCTAATCCATCACACATATTTTGATAATCAAAGAATAACCAACGAAAAATCATTTGTGCATTCCGTGATTTTTGTTTAGTGGTTGATGTTCACTCAATACACCTCACTTGCCAAATTTTCTGGGGACAATTGAGTCACATTTTGCTCATACATCCTTCACGAAAATTATAGCTCTGTGAGTCTATTTTAGAATGGAATCATCTCATTTGGATCACCCAAACTCAAGTTACGACATTTTAATGCCAAACTGGTCGGTATGCCCAGCTCACTCGGTTACCTATTGTTATTCTCAATTTCAGGGGTCTTAACTCCATAAATTGGTAATGGTTCCTTCTACTAATTTGAAGCTATGGTTCTAAGGTTTCTCTCCAATTGGAATAATCCAATTTGAATCACCAAAACTCAAGTTATGAATTTACATTCAGACTACTCTAACTTTGCAAACAGAAGTGCAGATTTTTTTCTACAATATAGCTCCCTTTTGAAGGATTTCTGGGCACTTTGGGGTTACAATTTGTATACCCTTCCTTCAAGTAAATTATTCTCCTAGAAGTCTAGTTTACCCAGAAATTTGAATCACTCAATTAGGATGAGTGAAACTCAACTTATGGCCTAAATACCAAAACACATAACTGTTTCAGAATTGAACCAGAAATTTATCCGAAACAGAGCATCACTTCAACGAATTTTTGGTCCACTGGTCCAAATTTGGGTACCCCTTATTTCATGGAGTTTGTCTCTACTATAAGTCTAGTGTACTTGCTAATTTGAATATCACTCAATTAGATAAGAAATGACTGGCAATGGCTAAAACAAAACATGGAGTTTGGAAAATTTGACAGCATCTCCCTTTTGAAACACCATACTTCTTCGTGATTTTCTCTTCCAAACACCAAAACTCAAAATAAATCATGTCAATCACCTCTACTAACATCTCACAACATCCAAACCAACTTCACAAGGCAAACTCAGGATGATTTAGGGTTTTCCCAATCCAAACATCATTGTGAAATTTAGGGTTTGTGTTCTTACCTTGAATCACTTGTTCTCCAAGCCTTATTCCTTTCTTCCCTTCCTTGCTAGAACTTTTGAGCAAACTTGAAGAGATTCTCATCAATTCTTCTTCTCTCTAAAGCCCTAGTTTTTCTTCTCTCCCAAGCTCTCAAATGGTTTTGTTGGGAAAATGCAATAAAATTTTCTACCAAATGTGACTTGTCACTTAATCCCATAAGGCCTTTGTTTCGCTACACCATTTTTGGTCTTTAATCCATTTTTGACTTAAGTCCCTTTTATTGCACTATCACTTCCCCATTATTCACTTAGCACCAACAGTTTTAAATACTTTATGACTCCTTAGGTCCTGATTTTGTAAAACTCCTATTTTGCCCTTTTTCACTGGGTAAATTTCCTGCTCTATCATTTAACATTTAATCTCTTCTGCATTTAAAAACTCATTCTACTTTTGACCTTTATTTTACAAATTTTCAGATTTTTGACACTTGCAATGTTCACTCTTTTTTTTAAATTCCACTATCAACAACAATCAATAATTATTTAACAATTTCCAAATACCCAAGTTCGCCTCAATTTATACCCGAATATAAAAATAAAATAATTATAAAAAAAAATTTTAGGGGTATTTTTTAATGCTACAACCTCCCCCACTTAATAAAAATTCATTCTAAATTTTAGAGCAGAACGGGGCTGCTTGTATTGTTGTCGCATCGCTTCTTCACTCTCCCAAGTGGCTTCCTACCTTATGGTTTCTCCACAAAGACTCGACTAACCGACCCTCACTCCGCACTTTCACTTCACGAGCCAAGATTCCACCGGCTCTTCGTCATAGGTCAATCAAATTATCAATACCTTGTCTCTCGAACGTAGACATGTGATGGGTCCTCACCGGCATTCTCTCAACATCGAAACATGGAATACGCTACGGATCTTTTCCCAAGTCCTGAGGTAATGCCAATCAGATGCTAATGGACCCACTTTTCAATCCCACTTGCAATGCTCCAGACAAATCTAGTGGCTCAACTCGCCTTTTCTCCCAAATCTCATCACCTTTTTCCAAGGCGATACTGTATTTCACTTGTATCCTAATCGAATGTCTTTCTTTCAAGCTCGCAGACACTTTTGTCTATCCGTGGCTACCTTTAGCCTTCTCCGATCATTTTCACTCTTCTACTGGAACGCTTCCATTCAATTACTTCACTCAACCTCGGTCCAACACACTTCAGGCTCAGATTTTCTATATACGCCTCAGATACCACCCAATGCTCGATCGAAGCTGTTGTTGCACAAATTCAACTAGAGGAATGTGTTCATCCTAATCCACCTCATAGTCATCACACAACTCCTTGTAGCATATCTTCCGAATCCGATCACTCTCCTCGACTCATTCATCCGCTCCTGCGGGCATGAACGTCAGATCAATCCGCCGAGTGCCCAAGGCCTCGAATTTTCCCCAAAATCTCGGCAAACCCTGATTCCTGGCTCAGTCATCGGATAGGGGAATCCCATGTAATCGAACTACTTTTGATACATACGCCAAATACTAGCTTGTCAAGGACAATTGCTCTCATTGGTAGGAAATGAGCCGACGGCCAATCTGGCCCCACTACAACCCAAACTGGTCATAAAGCCCCTGGCCAATGGTAACCCAACTACAAAATCCATGGTAATTCCTGTCCCATTTCCAATTCCTGATCTGATAGGTCAGAATAATCATGAACTTGATGCTCGCTTTTCTTCTTTCGCAAACCAAACACTTGGTTACAAACTCAAGAGACTTTTTTCATTCCTGACCACCACGACATTTTTAAATCTTGATACATCTCAGATACGGATGGATAAAGAAGATTCCACTATGTGCCTCTTCAAGTATGGCTTTCTCAATCATTATCATTCCGGTACAAACCCGATCTTATAATACAAAACCCCATCTTCATTTTCATCAGAACTTCCTTTACCCCTTTTTCAATCGACTTTACTATAACAACATCAATTTTCTCATCTTTCTTTGTGCCTCTTGCACTCCGATTCAACAAACTCTGCCTCGCAGTATCAATTTCGTCACTATCAGACTACATCGTCTCACAATGACAATGAGTATTCAACGGCCAAGCGCTGTAATGTTCTTTCTATCACTCGTGCCGCCACGCACTCATCGGGCTCTCTTCCTGTGATACCATCATGCAATCATAGTCTTTATCAACTCCAGACCATCTACGTTGTTCGTTGCTTCCCTTATGAGGGCAAATACTTAAGACTCTTATAATCTGCGGTGTAGATGAAACATTTTTCTCCATACAACAATGCTCTTGAATTTTCAAATAAGAATAAATCATGCGCTTAATTCCAATCATGCGCTGGTGATTTGATGCGACTTCAACTGCCTCGGGCACGCTACCACTACTCCTCTCGATTAGACATCCAAGTCCATTTAGTGAAGCGTCACTAACATCACATACCTCACCGCAGCCTACAATACTAGAGTGCTAATCGGAGCTCCTGCTAAGAATGCTTTCACCTTTATCAAAACTTTTCGACATTTCCTTCACCCCATCCAAATTCTCTCACATTTCTAGAGCAGTTTGGCTTATCAACATGATCATCGAAACCCTTAACAAATCTTCAGTAACCCGTCCCGGAACCACGCGACTTCTCAGAACATTTCTCGCTTCCATTCAACAATCTACTCTATTTTCTGGATCCTAATTTATCTCCTTCTTTTGATACAATGCAGCCCAAGAAATGATACTTCATTCAACCAAAACTCACACTTGCCTGGCCAGACAACCGTCTTTTTCAAAGCCCCTAACACACCCGAAGGTGTGCCTTAGATTTTCGATCTTTCAATAGACACAAGAATGTCGCCTATGAACACTACACACAAACTGATCTACTACATTTTAAAACACGGTTCATGAAAGCCGTTGGTTATTTGGCTATTGTAAACCAAACTAAGATTACAAGGAACTCATAATGTCCATATCGCTCTAAGCGCTATTTTGTTTAACACTCCACATCTGACTCGAACCGATGATACCCGCACGCAAGTCAATCTTCGAAAGATACTCGTGACCTTCTGGTCAAACAAATCACCTCGGGTAACTGATACTTATTCTTTATGGTCAACTTGTTCGCCTGTTCATAATCAATACATACTGGAGTACCATCTTTCTTCTTAGTAACAAAACAGAAGCTTCCCCATAATTGGCGAGGTACTCTGGTCGAATAAACCGCTTTTCTTCAATTCTGCAATCGTGAGCCAATTCTTTTTAACTCCACTGAGCCATTCTAAGACCCATATAATGGATGGTGGCACCCCGGTACAACGTCGATAGGCAACCTCCTCAATCTCCCTCCGTGAGGCCATCTGCAACCTCCTAAACACGTCCTAAAGTCACCAATGTGCAGGGATATCTACATATGCCAGTGCCTCGTCTCACTCGTATCAATCACATAGCTTCAAAGGCTTCATCCTTTTCACCCATTTTTCAAGAACGGGCCACGCTGATATCACAATAGAGAGGTGGTCAATCTCCTCGCCGACGAGTTACTCATCCTCATCTCTGGTTCCCAAGGTCACTCTTTTTCATTCTAAGAACTCACCACCCATCACTGTACAAGCCTCTCCGGACAACCAATCCATCCCCTAAAATCACATCAAACTCCCAAAGGATAATTCATCAAATCCCTGTGAACTCATGTATACTCTATTCCCCACTTTTAATCTCTATACACTCTATTCACACAACACTACGCCCAGAGGCTGTCTCATTACTACATGTTTATAATTTGCTCCACCCTGCAGAATTCTTTTTCTCACAAGAGGTATGTCAAGATTGGGAGTATGAAACGGTCAACAACAATCAACAAATAAAATAGTAGGATCAAAGACACTGGAACTATCACATATGGAGCTTCCCTAAGATTCCAGAATCGCTTTCATCAGATATACCAGAATGAGCACCCACCATCTCGCCTTTGTCAGGGACTAAGGTGCACACATTTTAGTCGCCAGTAAATAAACTGGCCAGTTACATGCACGATAGTGCACACTGCATATGCATGCAGTAATGTGACGCGTGAATTTCACCTAAATTCTTTCATGAGGAATATAAACCTCGAGAAAATCAATTCTTACAGGTGCCAAAACTGGTGACTCAAATGTGTAAAACTGAAATTTTCTAGATCTCGCACGACGAACTACCACTCACTAGTGAAATTGTCTCGCAATCTAAATGGTACCACGTCGAATCCTCGAGACACTGAATTTTAATGTCAGTTAATTACAGAAGAGATTTGACACCTCGAAGATGCGATGAGCGTCTGGCGTTGTGCCACATGTCAAGGTGGTAATAAACAAAAGAGCCTAAATGGGACCCATAAGAGACATGCGCACATGATCGAGAGAACTACTAGAATGACAAGATAGATAAGGGTAATCCAATGAGCTAAATCGGCATTGACATGTGACCAAAAGTACCTAAACTCGATTTTAGATCAAATAATTCAGAAGCAGGTAAAAGATGAAGGAAACAAGTGGAGAAAAGGAAGAAAAGCTTGTATATATAGTTCCACCTCTCTGTAGACGATCGAACCCGCTGGCCCGACCCGATCACAGTGTCGCAAAAAGCTTCCAATAGAGACAGAAAACGGGAGTGCCAATAAACCTTAAGAGGTAGGTCTTTTCCCACTTTTTGTTATTTTCACCCTAAGGGTCAGAAGGCTCTCGCTCTCAAGGAGAATATTTGGTTGCATTTTGAACCATGTAGTTAAATTATTTTGACCATACGTGATTATCTCTGAATTTAGGACTGGTTTTCATGTGGGAAATAAAGGAATTTGTAGAGTCATTCAGTAAATTGTAGCCGCCATCATAACCTCTGACAAGTAGCTAATTACCCAACCCGACTTTATAGCCCAAGGTTATGGTCACATCTCTAAACACTAAGCTAGATCTGCTTTGCAGAGTCATCAAGCAAGAGGCCGATCGACCAGAGTTGGGCCTCGCGGAACCATCAAGTAGGAGTTAGCCTGGCAAGGAGTCGGGCCGGGGCTAGAGTCATTCGCTGGTCACGCCTAGGGACATGTGGATGCTCCAACCCTGGACAAACTATAACTTTTCAGATGAACTCAAGCTTGGTGTTCTCTCTGACTCCCTATGGAAAGCCCATTGAGTCAAGATTCTAGCCATGCTGCCTCAGAGGACAAGTAAGTGATCCCCTAACCTGCATTGAATTTTATGTTTTTCACCTGTGTGTGGGAAGCTGTTTCTGTCAGATTTTATCCAAGATAGTTTCGCTTTTTGTCATATACGCTTGTAATGAGAGGTTTAGCTCGTCAGAATGGGCATGAGTTTCAGCCATGAGCACTTAAGGAAGGTCGTATGGACATTATTTGTTTAGTCATGGATCGAATGTATGCTTATATGCGGATTAGCACCAAATAAAGGTAATACTGAGCCATTTATAGCAGCTTTTTGTGTACTAACGAGACTTCCACAACTCACTTGTTACATCTGATCCCGCTTATACCGATTACATTTTGTAGCTATTTTAGTAGTTTTGCGGTGTCAAATGCCTCATAATTTCAATCTGATTCAAACACGATGATCCCGAAATGAATTCAAGACCATGATCAAAACCAGAGGAAATTTGGAGCACATAATCGAAGAGAAGGAGCTCTGAGATTTTCGTGGTTGTAAAGTTTGCACCTGAATTAAGGGAGGTTTCATAAGCCTGCAAATCTCATGAATTTCACAAAGCTGCGAAATTCGCAGAACTCATGAATTTCGCAGTTGCCAATTTTCGCAGAACCTAACACCGCCACCCGTCTCTCTTTCACCGCTTGATCCACTTGTTTATGGTTTTATACAAGTTCGCTCTACGAATCTTGCCTCAGCACACTTTGTACTTCCCTTATCGTAATCATATAAGCTCGCACCGCTTGTAATCAACCATTTGCATACTCAACAATCAATAGCTGAAATCAAGTACCTGCTTCCTTTCCTCTCTCGCCGTGGTGATTTTCTCTTTCTCCCTTCACTTTCTTCAGATAGAGCAACACCCCTCGATGATGACAAATCATGGACGCCGGGCTAATACCCCTCGATCCTCAAGGGGAAGGCCACTGGGTGTTGTTTTGAAGCAGCCGTACATGTTCTCATGCTCTTCATATGTTTGTGTTTAAGGGTATTTCAGGCTCCCCAAGCCTCACCATAGGTTAAATCCTTAAGCATGCTCTCTTTAATGTGTATTTGCTTAGGTTAGTTGATACTTTCACTAGATCCATCGAGGCCCAAGGTCTGGCTCCTATTAGTTATCGTAGTGGTAGTGGGCTGAGATGTTTTCACCGGGCAGGACATTTATGCCTAATAAAATGCCATCTTCAAAAGGAAAACTCTTAAAGGTTTAGATCTTAAAGCTAAATGAAGATCCTGCTCAGAAATGACTATATGTTATGCTCCCAAATGCGAGATAAAGACCCGAGTACATGTTTGTTAACCTAGGAACCCTTAAGCCTAAGGCCCGAGACTTGCAGCATTTCACCTTCGCCTGCTGTTTGGCCAACATTGCACATAACCAAGTCACAAACCCTGAATCCACCAGAAACACTACTTCTGCCGTATTGTAACTCTTCTCACGGAAGAAAACCCATCCCGCGTGTTCGACCCCAGCCACCACACCACAGCCGCCACCCAGGATCCAGGCTGGGCCCCGACCCCGAACACCCACCGCCCAAAAAAGCGAACGAATCAAATTGCGCTACGGATGGTGCCCTGAGCGAAAGAAAGGCAAGGAACTCAGGATTCACATCATAAGTTTTGGGTGCAATCTTTATTTCTTTTTTATTTATCATTTTTCCTTACTTGCGCTCACCTGCAGGGGGAATCAAGATATCACCGCGTGAGTTTGAAAACTTCCCCTGCAAGTGCATCGTTACTAATATTGTTTTGATTTCAGCTAAATAATAACCTTTTGTTAATAGTTTTTGTTGGTTTCGCCAGGTGTGTGTGATCATCATAGCAAAATTACGCAGTTGGGATTGTAAACACCGCAGTGTATCGGGAAAGGCTAGGTGCCTTCAATTGAAGAGGGTTGTGAAGGTTAACACGCACACCACCTCGGGATGAGACCCCAATTCGAAGAGCAAAGAGTCACAGTTCATCGTGAACCACGCATACCGATCAATGAGGGATCACATTCACTCATCAAGGGTGAGAGTGCACCCTCATGCATTATGTACCCTCAGAGGATGTGGCAAAGAGACGTTATTTCGTGCCCTCAAGCTCGACTTTCTTTGCCATGGTATGGAAAATGAAATCCATACACACATATTCCTGGATTTTGAGGAAGTTTTACCACTTTCAAGGAAGGTGCATTCATATGACTGAGCTCAAGTCGGGCTTTCCTTTGACACTAGCATAAAGCTAAAATTGGCTTTCACCCACTAAGGCTAAGGACCATCAGAACCTTACAGTTGCAAAGTGAATTTCATGAAGTTCTCTTCAAATATAAGATCAACAACTCGAAGAGAAGATCTATACCTTGCAAATTTCCTCGCGACAAAGTGGAAAAGTTTTATCGTTGCCGGGAAAGGTATCTTGAAACCATCGCATGCCCTCACCACGGCTTTGATACAATATGTCGTGAATCATTTCGCCAGTGTGGAATGTCCCTCCAAGGAATACAACTCCAGAGGCCCATGTGAGGGGATCTCCAGCAAAAACTCGATGAATCCATGACTTTGAACTATGTTTCTAAGCACTAAAGTCGGGATGAACCAAATCCTGTGTGGAAACTGACACAGCAGGCATGAGCCTCCCCTGGGCAACAGCAAGTATTTTTTTCTGGTTTATCAGAGAGGAAATGAAAAGCCAAGCTATCTTCTTGACCAGAAGATCGAAGAGCTAGAATTGCAAAATCGCAGATGAAGTACAAGCACTAACTCCAACCGTGGTTCTCCAATCATACTTTAATCCACTACAGTCAAGGAGAGATCAATGTCCAACGCCTCACTGAGATTTGATGCAAGAGCAAGCAAACATAGGTGATCAAAGTAGGCACCCAATAAGTGCTCCATATGGGAATACCTACAATCCGTAATGGAGGAACCATCCCATTTATCATGGAAGCCAAAACTCTGCAAATTTTACTCCCACAGTTCATGTAAATAAAGAACAAACCTCTCACCATCGCCAATCGTAGAGCGTCATCAGAATTTGAGCAAGGTAGTGGGTCATCATCAAGAATAGAAGACGTTGAATGCTCGTAATTAACGAAAAGATAGAAACGCTGGAAGGCACTTTCAACAAAAGATTAGGATTTAATTCCAGACTTCCGGGCCTGTGTCGACTAGCCAGCAGCTAGATGCAAGAAAAGGAAAATTTCCTCTCAAACAACCAACCCCAGCTGACACATGAATAACAGAGAGCTCCTCTAGTGAATCGAATCTAAAATTGAATGAGGTCAAGGCAATCATCACATCATGAGAGTGGCAAAGAGCTTACAAAACCATCACCAAAGGCACACATCCATCGTAGCTTATCGACATCGAACTGTGTGGGAGGTGGTGACCAAGCAGATCGATGAGGGAATATCAGTTGATCCCACCTTTCCCTCAATCACCAAAACTAAAAAGAAGGCCATATTAACCAGCCGAATTTAGAAGTGTTGAGGCAAGTAAAGGTCAACATTCCAATTACTTGACATGATCAAGCAAGTCCCTACTTATGCAAAATTTCTAAAGGATTTAGCACAACAGTGGTCGAAAGCATTGGTCAAAGAAAGCTTTCCTAATCGGTCAAGCCGCTGCCATTGTCTAATGCAAGACCTGAAATACAAAGATCATCCAGGTTCTCCCACTGGTCCCAGCCAATATAGCATTCGCTGGTAGAGAAAGCACTGTTAGATCTGGGAGCAAGTGTGAATCTCCTCTCCCCATCTCGATGCATGTGCAAATTAATGGGGAGTTAAATCCCACTTTTCTATCACTTTTTCTTCTGCATTAGGTCAATCAAAATACCGGGGACAAAGGAGGATGTCTTGATTCAAGTGGACAAATTTTACTATCCGTGAATTCTGTGGAAATGGACATTGGTATCCAGCCAGAGTTAGTGGACCAATTATGTACTTCCATTTATCTGGGAAGACCATTCTAGCCACCTCCAATGCAATAACTAACTCAGAAGAATGGTACTGCAATCACCTTCTGGAACATGATTCTAGAGTTCAACATCTTCCACCTAAGTAAAAAGCACATGCAACCTGAAGAAGATGTCTCAAAGAAGCATGTATCATCGGAGTACTATCCTCGTAAGAACAAGCCGATCGCCAGGTATGTTGGATATACTGGCAAGAGTTGACTGAGTGTGCGTAAAAGCAGAGGGCTGGACACACTTAAATCCGCATAAGGGATAATGAGAAGAAGAAATTTTCCATCAGGACTGAGAGAAATCAAAGAGCCCCTAAAATAGATCCAAGCCTCTCGCCTCGCTGACCGGGCATGCTTTCTCGGGAAGACCATGAACAATGTCCGGGTCATTTCAAATTACCTAACACCGCACAGAGGGTAGCCCCGCCGCAAGTCCTCAAACGTCAAGAAAGCCCTGGGTGGAGAGAATTCCTCGACAAAGGGCATTAGCCTGTGCCAGCTTGCACCCAATTACATCTACTTAGAGGAGGAGGCAAAGTCGCTGAGGCAAACTACGGTAGAAGGTCGAACCCACGGCACACAAGAAGTCGTTAGAGCATAAGTCTTAAAGCCAAGTAAGTCGGGCATCATATACCCTATATTAGACAACACCTGGGTGAGTCCAACCCAGGTAGTACCTAAGAAATCATGGATAACCATTGTGCTGGTATACGAAAGGAGAGGAGATACCCACTACTTTACCATAGGTGGAGGGTACGGTACTGACATCGCAGTTAAACGGGCAACACCTGAAAGATCACTTCCTCTTCCATTTATGGATCAACCGCCGAGAGGATTTCGCCGCCACCCTTTTATCGTTTCCCTAGATGGTTATCAGATACTTCCACCGATCGTCAGAGGATCGCAAAGATAACTTCACCCGCCCATTTCGCACGCGATGCATACATAAGTAAAGTTCTTCGCCTTTGTAATGCCCCTACTACATTTCAACGATGTATGCTCGGCATTTTCAGCGATTTAGTAGAACGCATTATGGAGGTTTACATGGATGATATCACAATCTATGGAGAGAATTTTGAGGAGTGCCTTTTCAACCTGGAAACCAACCTGCACAGGTGCATAGAGAAAAACCTAGTGTTGAATTGGGAGAAATGCCATTTTATGGTCACCAAGGCATCAGACAAATACCATCAGGTGGACTGGAAGTTGATAAAGAAAGTTAACTTGATTTCCAAACTCCGCTTCTCCACCTACGAATGTTAAGATGGAAGGAGGCAATTGGCATGCGTGTTTCATGTGAGGTTCACATGACTTCAAAGCAAAATTGCCAAGCCACTTTTATGTTTCTTTAAAGATGCTACGCTGAATGGGATTCAGAATGTCGGCTAAAGATTTGAAGTGAACTCAAGACTTATTTAACCATCATGACCATTAGTGAGGGCCCTCTAATCAGTACTACCTTCGAGGTTATGTATGATGCAAGTGACTCGCCGTCTGAGTTACTGACAAAGAGCATGAAAACCGCATGTGGTTTATTATGCTACAGAAAACGACGTGAAGTTGAGGGAATTATACTACCACTAAGAAAGAATTCACTGCAATAGTTTATGCCCTCGGACAAGCCACAGGCTTATTTGTTAGAGCAGAATAATTATCTTCACAACCATTCTCTGTGGCTTTGAAATATCTCCGTCACAGCTAAATGCCAAGGCAAGGCTTATCGTATCCTCTCATCACAGGAATTCAACCTGCAACCGGATAAAAAGGTAGAAAATTGTTGCTGGATCACCCTCCGCACTCAACCACAGCACACAACACCCATAACCCCAATCTCAAGAATTCTGAGAGTCTCCCCACTGGGGCCGTGGATGTACTCGGGTTCGCCACATACCAACTTTAGTAACAAGGAGTTGCCAAATGTATCGGAAAGCACGTGACAAGAAGTTCTCCTTCCGTATGCAAAAATCCACTCCTACTGGCTAGGAGGTGAGCCCCATTTTGTTCAAATATCGCGGTCGACGATAATCAAGGTGCAGCCTTGGCTGGAAGAACAATCAGATACCTCAGCCCACCATGACAGCGTTCGTGGAGGCCATTTTGCTTCCAAAAACGGCTAAATGAAGCAAAGCCGCGCAGCAAGTTTCTATTGGCCATCTTTGCTTAAGGATGCCTATGCCATATGCAAACAATGTGACAATGCCAAAGGTTTGAAAATCTCTCGCATTATATGATGCCACCTAATCCGCATTCTAGTTATCGTTATTCGACGCTCGGGGGCATCGACTTCATGAGACCACTCTACTTCCTTCTGCATACTTACATCCCTGGAGCTCGACTATGTGTCAAAGTGGGTGGAAGCAAAGGCCGGTAGAGCACAGATCACAAGACCCATTGAAATCTGATGAGAATGATTCTTTCCAGGGTTCTGAGTTCCCAAGGCCATAATCGTTGATGGAGGTTCACATTTCTCGCAACAAACCTGAGAATCTCCTATCTAAGTGTGTGTTATACAAAGTGGCCACCTTTATCATCCTCAAACAAAGGCTGGCGAGCTAGCCAACAGGGAAATCAAAACCATATTGATGAAAGTGGTGAACTCAAACAGAAGGATTGGTCTCAAGCTTTCCGATCTGCGGGCATATAGAATGAGCATACAAAACCATCCTCGAATGTCCCCCTATCGCCTAGTTTGAGAGAAGGCCCGCACCGCGATGGAAATTGGAATATAAGGCATGGTGGGCAATAAAAATTTGAACCCACATGGGAAGAGTCAGCCCTTAAGAGACTTCATCAATGAGTTGGGAGGAACTTGAATGACACCTACTTCAACTTAAAATTGCAAGGACAAATTAGTTAAGTGGCATGATCAAAATACAACTCTAAGAACTTCAACTAGGGGACTAAGTCCTACTCATATTCCAAACTCCACCTTTCCGCAAGGTCTAAATAAGATGGATCTAATCTTTCATTCTATCGCTCAACAAGCATACCCCAATGGTTCAATGGGACTACTCAATCCAAATGATAATAGAGCGTCGGCGTCAATGATTGGGAGTGAAGCCCTATGTTGCAGCCAGACCGAACACAGTGGAGTGAAATTCTCCTTCTGACCCTCCTCAGACCCTCAGCCATACATTTAGGAGTGGCCCAAGAAGAACTCGTGGCTTCACCAATTTAGTTCGCAGTCTCATAGGTTCCATTTCATAATTGATCTGGTCAAAGATCTACAGTAACTTGTTTTCTCAGGTCGGGCAAGCTATAAAGAACATCGTACCCACTTCACCAAAGAAGATCGCCCACTTCATCAGTTAAAGACCAAATCATCAAAATGAGATGATCCCTTCTTCTCCCACCGCCACCGATCAGGAGGTACTGTACTTCCTCCACTAACTTTCATCCCTCACGACGCTTAGTGTCGAAGTGATATTCACACTTTTGATTGTAGTTTTACTTGTACCACATGCCCAACAAAGCCCATTTTTGTTTATATAGAGGCTTGTTGTTTACTCATTGCTTAAAAAGTTGAAAATTTCGAAATTCACCATGATATATATAATACAAATCTATTTTTCTACACTTTTACTTCATTTTAACCCTATATTTGCTGTGACTATGCCTTTCCCGTAAGTTGAAAAGTCAAAACACTGTATGATACCAAAGGCTAGAATGGTTCCATACCGATTGAGTTTTTGGTCAAATAAGACCATGGAAATAACCCCTTTCTTCCACTATCCTTCACACACACAATCACATTAGTTTTCTCAATGAGCTAAAGTCGGGATTCTCCTGGATTTTACAAAACCTGGCCTACTTCAGCGACGCCCCAATAGGTTAGAGTTCTCAAGATCGGAAGACCACCGTGTCTTCCAAAAGAAAAAGAAAACACAAAAGAAAAGAAAAAACTAAGTAAAGTCGCGGCGTCGCCTCAAACCCAAGCACTGGCCCGAGGGCCCACACAAAGCCTTTAAAGCCCGGTGCCCTAAATCAACTCGGTCGGGGAGTCACCGACTTCAGGCTCACTACATGGGTGGATGGGTGGAGTTTAGCGAGTCAGGAAAATGATTTTTAAATCATTCTAAGTCCGAGGTGAAACTCAGAGTTTGAGGGTTGAAAGACCCTTTTGACTTGATGCCCCAAACCTTAGTCAGGGTCGAGTCATCTAAGGAACTCCGCTACACCCGACTTCTGAGGTCGAGTTTTCGCATCACCTACAGTCACAACTGAAGCGATAATTAAGTGTGGAACTAAATCCATTTAGCTATCAAGAACTGGCTGCACAGCGTAGAGTTCGTCAGCAGAGCTTAAGAAACTTATCAAGTGCAAACCCGATCACCCAAAACACTTGGGATTTTCAGGTGGAAATTCGTGCCGATTTCCTCTGAATAATCACGCCTCGAAACTGACCTATATGGCATTTGTTCTCCTGTCACCTATATAGATCCAATTTTCATACCGTAGGTCGAGTAATTACTTCAGACATGGATTAGGCAAATCTTACTAAGAAAACATATCCTAAGCAGATCTTCCTTCTCTTTTATCATCATAAGTGGATTTTGCAATGTCTTTGCATTGGGGGAGTGATTAGTACCCAAAATATAATATCGAGCCTTGTTTATATGTGCTCTTATGCGCTTTTTGTGTACTAATCGACTTCAATAACTCAATTGTTACATTGGGATCCCGACTTTGCTCCTGATCACATTTTGTAGCTATTTTAATAGTTTTGCAAGTCAAATGCCTCATAATCCCTCAATTCGATTCAAACACGATGATCTGGCCGATTAGAGACCGTAGTCAAACGAGAGAAATTTGGAGCATATCTTGAAGAAAGGAGCACAGAATTTTGTAGGGTTACCAAAGTTTGCAACTTGCAAATTTTTGCCGGGTTGCGAAGATTTCACGACTGTGAGGGTACTGCGAGGGTTGCCAATTCGCAACTGCGAACCTTTGCTCACTTATGCAGCACCCATTTGCTTTTGAACCACTTGTTGGTGGTTTTATACAAGTTTGCCCTTATGTAATTTTGGTTCTTTAGCACACTTTTGTAATTTCCTTTTACTGAGCACCTATATAAGCTCAGTACTGCTTGTAATCAAATCAACTTTTTGGCATACCATCAATTAATCAAGGAAATTGGGCACGAAGCTTCCTTTCCCTCTGCTGGTGGTGATTTTCTCTTCTCCCTTCACTTTCTTGCACTTTCTTGGTAGCCAAACACCCCTTGATGATGACAATCCCGAGGATGCTTGGCTAATACTGATCCTTGAAGGGAAGGCCACAGGTGTTTTAGGCAAATTTGCATGTTCTCATGCTCTTCATGTTTGTGTTTAAAGGGTATTTGTGCCTGCTTCTCTATAGGTTAAAATCTCTTAAAGCATACTCTCTTTAATGTGTATTTGCGAGCTTTTTGGAGTTCGGTGGATACTTTAGCTAGATCATTTGAGGCCCGATTCAGATTGTCTCCTATTAGTTAGCGTAGGGTAGTGTTTTTGAGATGTGTTTTCTCGGCTAGGGACATTTTATGCCTAATAAAATGCCATCTTTCAAAGGAAAACTCTTAGGAGTTAAGTTTCATTTAAATGAAGATCCGGTTCGGAAATGACTATATGTTATGCTCCCAATGCGAGGATAAAGACCTTAGTTAACCTAGAACCCTAAGCACAGTGGCCCCACGAGACTAAGGATTTCTCTCTCAACTTTTTCACTTTAGTTATTTGATTTTCAACCATTTACACACCTTTGTTTCCTGAGCCACTTTAGATCAATGAGAAAACACCATTTTCAATGCACTGTAACTCTTTTTTCATGAAGAAAACCCATCCTTGTGTTCGACCCTATAGCCCTTTATCTGCGAGTAGCTTTGCTACGTCGGTAGTAGGAATCTGGGTATAAATTTTGTTGATTCAGACACTGCTTAATTGAAACGAATCAATATGCTTGCAATATATGTTTGCATGGAAATTGACATGAAGTATAACTGATGAGAATGATTCATGTAGTGTGCATCATACATGTAACATGGGAAATTGTAATGACATTAGCATTACATATGCACGGTATCATCGCGTCGAGTCGGATGTGGGTGCATAGAAACGGTTAATTCACCATTCTTGGTGAATGTGTGGTGAACTCAAAACGGACAGCGTCTAATTGAGACTCACGGTGGTATACAATGAGTTGGATGTAGCAGATGGGGTAGATTCCCCCTTTGTGAAGGTGAAAGACCCCGAATTTATTAAGGGTAGACATGATCATCGGTGGTGAAATCTCGTCAAAAATGTCGGAAAGGTGCGTGGAATCCTGCGGTATAAACTCAAAAATCTGTGGTCCATAAATGCATAAACACATGAGACTTGATCAAATCAAATGAACATTGGGGGTTTACCTAATGGGTTACAAGTTTTAAAAATAAAAATCTTTTGTTTTGAAAAAGAAAAAGGGTCATTGGGTGAAACACCAATGACAGGTTTTCACATTTGGCAATTGCATGTGTGAGGGAGTCGGTGAGGACTCGGGACATGGGATAAGGTGAGTCACATTTTTATCCATGGCATTTAGATATTTGAGTAGGAACGTGCATATTTTTACTTAAATGTGTGTGTTTGATCACTGTATGAGCACTTAGGTGGGGAGTAACCCTTGTAGGAGATTATCACTACTGGGCTTTGCTCACCCCGTCGTGGGACCCCCCCTTTTAGGTATAAGAGAAGACGACGCTCCTTTGAAGCCGTGAGTACAAAGAAGGTCAGGTTGTAGCCTTGAGAAGCATTTTTGTAAAATATATTAGAATAATCTAGTTTTAATATATTCTGGCATGTAAAAGTGTAAAAGAGTTGTACATCAAACTCTTGTGAAATATTATAAGAAATTGGTTATTTGTAAGAAAATTCTACATAAATGGGTCTCGATATATGAGACATGTGAGTGTAATATCGGAGCACTCGATACCCACAGGATTCCGCTGGTTGACGGGTTGTCAACGGGACCCCCGGAAGAGGGGCGTCATAGCCTTAGTGTCGTTTGGTAGGCCTATAGCGTTACGTGCTAGTCATATTCGTGTCATATCGGAGGTAATCTACATAGCCTCCAAAACTCTCTCTACCTATCAGAACCAATGGTCAACCATCATCAGTTCCCCTCCCCCTCTGTATGTAGGCGGATGATGCATCCTAAACCTCCGGAGGTCACTCGACCCTCCCTGACCGCCAACTACACTAGTCCGTGCAAAGGTGGTAAATGTAGCGCCCATCGCCTCCACAAATGCCCGCTGATCAAAGCTAGGCCGTGGTCGGCTACTGCCCCGCGGACGACCTCTACGTCCGCGCCCTCGACTTGCCATCTACACATGTCAAATGGCAACACAGTAATTAAATTTCTATCTCAGTCTAACTTGTAGTGTGCATGCCAACCTCTAATAGACTTAGCCATCATGAACTAATCCATTTATTCCCCTTTTCTTTAGTGGTGCTAATTGCCAGCATTGTCTGATTCAATTAATTTCGAAATTTTCATGTCGTTATTGTTTTGAACCCTAAGGTTATGTTTTCGACCACTAGTCTTCCTTGTTTTCCATATAGCCCAATCACGCATAAATACACACAACATGCAGCACACGTCATGTTATACACCCAGAAAGCCACACATAAAAACACAATGCATGCAATGTTCTAATATTATCAAGTATTTGCCTAGGTAATCACATACCAAAACCACGACATCATTGTGATGCTCATATCAGACACCTTAATGACCATGGCCCTAAACCCATGTCCCTCGAGCCTAGGTACTTTCGTGTACCATAGCTCACATGCCAAGTGCCAGCGCCCCTATCCTGGGAGTCCCATTAATGACTGTGGATATCGGGTGTAGATATCACACTCACATGTCTCTGTATATCGGGACAGATTTACGTAATTTTCTTACAAATAACTAATTTCTTATAATATTTCACAAGAGTTTGATGTAAATCTCTTTTACACTTTTACATGCCAAAATATAATAAAACTATATTATTCTAATATATTTTACAAAAATGCTTCTCAAGGCTACAACCCGACCTTCTTTGTACTCACGCCTTCAAAGGAGCGCCGTTTTTTCTTGTACCTGAAAGGGGGGTCCGACGACGGGATTAGCAAAGCCCAATAGTGATAATCTCCTACAAGGGTTACTCCCTACCTAAGTGCTCATGCAGTGATCAAACACACACACATTCAAGTAAAAATATGCACATTCCTACTCAGATGTCTATATGCCATGGATGAGAATGTGACTCACCCTATCCCATGTTTCGAGTCCTCACCGACTCCCTCACATATGCAATTGCCAAATGTGAGAACCTGTCATTGGTGTTTCACCCAATAACCCTTTTTCTTTTTAAAACAAAAGCTTTTTATTTTTAAAACTTGTAACCCATTGGACAAACCCCGAATGTTCATTTGATTTGATCAAATTGCGTGTGTTTATGCATTTGTGGGCCATAGATTTCGGGATTACATGGATGCGCACCTTTCCGACATTTTGGTAGCTTTCACCTTTGTGATCATGTCTAACCTTAATAAATTTGGGTCTTTCACCTTCGGGGGGGGGATCTAACCCATCTTGCTACGTCCAACACACGTATATTTATTTTCATTTCTTTCATTATAAACCACTGTGAGTCTCATTTGGACGTTGTCCATTTTGAGCTCACCACTCATTCACCAAGAATGGTGAATTAACCATTTCTATGCACCCATACCCGACTCGACGCAATGTTATCTTGCATATGCAATGCTAATGTCACTGCAATTTCTCATGTTATATGTATGATGCACACTATATGAACCATTCACATCAGTTATACTTCATGTCAATTTCCATGCAAACATATATTGCAAGCATATAAACATCCATCAATCCATGATTAAACAAATAATGTCATATGACTTTCCTTAGGCAAACTCATGGCAATTCCTACCCAATATAGCCTCCTGACATGCCGTACGATGGTCATGTCGAAACACAGCTATGCCACGTCGACCTAATTAAACAGCACACGCACACTTGATGAAAATATAAATTTAGCAAAGTTATGACCACACACTTTCCTCCACAGGCACATGACTGGAATCTTGACTCAATGGGCTTTCCATAGAGTCCAAGAACACCCGAACCGGAGTTCGGACGAAGAAGTTATGGTCGTCCGAAGTTGGAGGCCTCACATGTCCCTAGTAGGCTAGCTCCTAGAATGGTGACTCTGGCCGGCCATTGTCGGTGGCTCCTGGCAAGTGACTCTAACCCGTCCGGCTCTGGTTGTGACTCCCCAGCTTTATCGGCTCACAGCTAGGCCCGACTCATAGCGATCCGACCATTACCGTTTCATAGATTGTTCAGTGTGGAGACCATAACTTGGGCTATAGAGGTCAGGTTGAGGTAATTCAAGCTAACATCTTAGGTTCAACGATGTGGCTACAATTCTGAAGATGGCTGCGTTCCCTTTATTTCCCACAGTGGTCTAAAGTCGGTAATGCATATGATCAAAATAGGTTAACTCTATGGTTGAAATGCAACCAAAACATATTCATAGAGGTAACCATGCGACCCTTAAGATTGAAAATAACAAAAGTAGGAGAAGACCACCTATTGGGTTCTGTTTAAAACTCCCGTTTCCCTCTTTGGAAGACTCTTTGCGTGATGACACTTTTCTTCTTGATACCGCGTGAGAACCTCTCTTGTGATCGTAGGAAACTGAGAGAAGGTGGAGCTTCTCTGTGCTCTTTTTCTTTCCTTTCTTTTCTCTCTTCCTACAGATTGATTTGGTCTAAAGTCAGGTTTGAGTACTTTTTGGCCACATGTCAATACCCAGGTGGCTCCTTGGATTACCCTTATCCATATCCATCACCTTGGATTTCCTCTGAATGTGTGTAGCCACATGTCTCTTATGGGTCCCACTTGGGGCTCTTTATTTGACTTACCCTATGCCCGACCTGCGTGGCACCTTGTGAACCACGCCACTCATCATGTGGCGCCCCAAACTAGGAGATAGTTGACTCACACGTCGACGTGACACTCATGAATGTCGGGTGACGGGCATTTCTCACGGGGCGAGTCTCACTTTGTGCGGGGAGCTCTGCAGATACAAAACCTACATATACAATCCCCAAAGCGATTGCAATATATCCAATATATCAATATCCCGTCCACATGATGTCACGACCACTTGGGCCCCTAAGCGTCTCATAATACATACTAACTGAATCCAGCTAATATCTAAAATAGTTCTGAGGATTCTGATATTTTTCACTCTTGTAATACATATATTAAAAATTAGACTGGCCATGGCCATATATCATCAACAAAAGCCACAACCCGACTCTTCCAATCCTCAATCCCTAGGGACGGCGTCCTATAACCCTTCCACATTACACGTAAATAATATCCCTTGGCCGTGGTGGTAATGCCATTAGTGGAGTGTCTTAAGTGTGCTACTCTCACTTCCAAAAAGTGCGGATTATTACCAATGTTCCCGAAAATAACCATATACATTGACAAATGCATGATCCTGCCAGATAATACACATGACCCAAACTCGAATCCGTAGTGCAGAGCTTCTCTTACTACTTTAAGCCTCGTGTGAAATTGTGTTTTGTTAGTGGACAACCCTCGAATATATATATATATATATATATATATATATATATATATATATATATATATATATATATACTCCTCTATATCCAATGGGCCGTCTTCGTGATTGATATATTATTTGTTTGTGGACTACCCTGGAGTGAATATCAATTGGAGCGTCTCCCAGGCGATTGATATTTTTTAATTTGGTTACCTCAGATGAAATTAATATTTTGAGCAACCCTTGAACCATTTTTCTCTAGACTAAGTCTCTCATGCACTCCTCCTATAGTCTAAGGGTGTTCGATTGCATATAAATGCATATGCCAATTCGATCTGATCTAATCTCACATGCAAATATGTAAACTTTTGCATATCCACAATATCCAGCGCAAATCATGTCATGTAATTATCATTTCAAACATCAAGTGTTAAGCTCACTTGGGCTAATATGTCAAACAGCAAATTCAGCTTGAAATCACTTTCGACCAAACACATTATTCCACAAAATTATTTTGTAGAAACTATTCTCGAAATGGTGAAAACCCTCGGATATATTCAGAAAATCACGATCATCGGTTCATCTTGGCCAGACGCATTTCCATTTGGAAGACCCTCGTTCAATCAATGCATGATTTATTATGCAAAGCACACAATTTGACACCCCGAACCGGTAGTGGCGATCCACGCGTTTGCTGCTCTGAGTTTAAAAATTCATATCTCGATTCAGTCGAGGGTTTGGAATGATCGAAAGCGGCCCCTCACGACCTCGTCCTAACAAACATTGGTAAAGTACCAAGAATAAAACCCAGTAGGAGAAGCATCCTGCCTCCTGAGTTTGAAAACTCCTGGGGAAATCTAGTACCAGCGCGAAGCCCTCTCGGCGTGAAGCGACTTCCGTCCGTGACGGTCGGGATCATGGTATTTCTGAGTCTACGCTTCTCACTCACAAAAAATCACGTTACGCCTCACTTTGCATCCTCCCCCCTTCGATTCACGTTTTGCAACCTGTTCACTTGTTTGGAGAAGAACATGTAGCTCTTTTTGTCCTTTAGTTCATTAATCAATTTAATTAATTAATTCCCTTAATTTCTCGGTTTGACATTAAACCTTGTCTCGGCGAAGATCCGGTACAAATCCTTTCTCTACTCATGCCATTTTATGGCTACATAGTCACGTGTTATCTTGACTTTTGTGCATCGAAGGTGTTTCTGACACGAGCCGTCTTATCGAAAACACCAACTCAGGCGTCACCGGAATTCTACGAGAATTTTGCGTGTTAGCTAAATTTCGTGAGACGAGTCAACGGTGAAATGCTTAGTCATCGAGATCTGAGAATAAATTGTCCAGATTTTCTAACCGAAATTGACAATGTAGCCAAATTACAACTTTTGCCATTTTTTCAGAAATTGGAATTTCTCGGGTCTTACACATCACGTGCCAAGTGTCATGTACTATCCTCGGTGCCTCGAAAAATGTAAAATTAGAGCATGCGGAATTCGCGAGTGGCGTGGTAGCTAGATTATGAATGATTTCAAAGCGATGAAGTTACCGTTTCATCTATCGAGATCTGAAAAATTTAATTTTAAAGCTGAAATTCTGGATTTTGGCACTGGAAAATTGAATTTTCTCGGGGTTTACAAAGTGTAGAATCTGCTCGCCGATAAAAGCGTCAACGAAATTAAATATTTGTTTATAGTATATCATCAAAAAAAAGCGATAAACGCGTTAATCGCCAACCACATCATAAAAGTAAAGCATCGTGAGGATCGTTGACTGATTGTAGATGACACGTGATTTCTTAATTGTTGTTGTTCTTAGCGATTTTGGTTTCTAGCGGGCCTTTAATTCATGATTCGATCTTGTTGGGTCTTAAGTTCTTTGTTGTTGAATCTCCACGAGTAGTTGAGTCTCGATAAGTTTCTTTCCTAACTCACCTCGTGCTCGGAAAGATAAACATCTATATTTAGAAAATGAGGCGGTTTAGGGCGAAACCCCGAGACCCTTAACATATCGGATCTTTGTTCCCGGCTTTCTCACAAATTCCGGCTGTCATGGGGATAACTCCATGCTACGGTTGGTGTGTTGAAGTATGACATCTTTCCCTGTGTATTGTACTAAGACCCGGAAAAACCCTAGAAGTTGAGATTTTGCCTAGGAATGGCAAAATGGTAATTTTCCTAGAATTATTTAAGATGCCGAATACTTAAGCAGATGCCCAAACGGCTGCTGGAATTGTCTGGGTGAAATCTAGTCACAGGGGCGAATTTAAGTTTAGTTCGAGACGGTCGGAATTTTCACGAATTTTGAGGCGACGAGCGTCAAGTGGACCTTGAAAGAGAGATTATTAGAAAAATCCTAAAAAATGTCAAATATTTAAAGAATGTCCATTTAAGATAGATGGGCCCCGAAACGAGCCCGAATAAATTGTTTGAGGTGGAGCAGAAGAAGTGTGACACGTGGCGTGAGCCATGTGTCACTTATCGCTCTTTAGAATATCTATAAATAAAGGTATCTCATTTTCCTAAAGAAACGTGATAGAGAAGAAAAGCAACCTTTCTTCGGCGTTTCACTTGGGGTTCTCTGGAGTCGGACTCGACCAGAAGCGAGTTATATTGCTCTAGGCAGGCTTCACACTGAATGCAGGAATCCTGGCCATGGGTCAAGTCGGGGTTTAAAGGGAGAAAGCGGAGAAAAGGCGAGTGTCAGGAAATCACGCTAATTCAGGCTAGGGTTTTATCATACTCGGTTTAATTTATCTAAGGACATGTGTGTGTGTCAAAGTGGGAAAATATTTGTCCGATTTTTTTTCCAGGCCCATTGTTTATGTTTTAGCCATAACTTGGTCATCCCTCATCCGAATTGAGTGATTCCAATTGATGGATAAACTAGACTTATAGGAAAACATATCTCCTTGAAATAGGTTTATCCAAATTCCGATCCTTTTGGACTGAAATCGTTGAGTGGAGTTGAATGGATTCTGTTCTATTTTGCTGAAGACCCCATGTTGTCATTTTTCCATAACTTGTCCATACCTCATCCGAATTGAGTGATTCCAATTGATGGATAAAATAGAGTTATAGGAGAACATATATCTTTAAAATAGGTCATTCAAATTTGAGAAGCCTTTTGGACTTCAATGCATTCAAATTGGGTATGTTGAATGTTTCTGCTATTGTTTGAGACCCATGGCGAGTTTTGGCCCATATGGTCTGTCCTGATGGAGACAGTGTTTCTAATTCTGGGTAAGCCTTCAGACTTATGGGGAGAGTCCACTCTTGAAATAGGTCTATCATTGACCCCTTTGGGCTGATGCACATTCAAGTGGAGCTATGTTCAGGCAGTTTTCTTGTTTTGTTTTGAGACCCCATGACTGTGTTTTGGCCATAACTTTGCTATCACTCATTGGAATTAAGTGATTCAATTCTTTAGTGCTTAGACATAACGAGAACATATTTCCTTGAAATAGGTCTATCGAGTCGACCCCTTTGGTTTCGAAATGCGTTGAAAGGGGGAGATATCGTCTTTGTGAGTTTTGGTTATGTTGAAAACTAAGTAGTCCAGGTTATTTAGGACATATCCTTAAGTTTAATTATCAGTTGACGGTGATTCAGTTGGAGAAGAACCTAAGGCAGTATCTTCAAATGAGTACAAAGAACCGATGTCCAATTATGGTTAAGACCCCTAAATCGGGTATCACATCTTGTTTCCAGTGTGCATGGCGAGAATATCTTGAGCTTCAATTTTGAATGAAAAGGCTATAAACGTCTTGTGTCAGAACTCCGTTTAGGTGTTCTTGGACTCTGAAGAAGCATCATTGAGTCAAGAACCTAACCATATACATGTGGAAGTCAATTGGTATCTACAACCTTGCTTAGGATTAGTGTTTGGCTGAAAAGTCAGGTGGGACACAGTTATTCTTGTTTTGTTTGCCCTCTCGCTTTGGACGACAACCATATCTTTGGCGTCCAAACTCCGTTTACAGGTGTTCTTAGACTCTATGAAAAGACCATTAGTCAAGATTCTTTCCATGTTCCTATGGAAGGAAGTGGGTGTCCTGACCTTACTGAAAATCTATGTCTTAAGTGCGAGTTATTTGGTTGTGTCGATGTGAATAGCCAGATTTTGACATGACCATTGTAGCGTCTTTGTGAGCTATTGTATTGGTATGAATTTCCATGAGTTAGCCTAAGGAGAGCTCTATGACATTACTTGTTTAGTCATGTATTGATGAATGCTAATATGCATGATACTACGATGTATATCATAAAGATTGGCAAAGTATGGAACTTATATGCTTCAAATATGTTGGCGTGGATTACTTATTGTAAATGCGATTGATTAAAATGTTCCATGCAGTGTGCATCATACATGTAACATGAATTTACAGTGACATTAGCATTGCATATGCACAAGGACGCATCAACATATTGGGTGTGTGCGCAGGTATAGGCATTCATCATCGGTGTTGATGGTGGTGACTAAATTACTTTGGACCGGCGATCCGATAAATCTCACGGTTTCAAACATAAAAATAAATACCAAAATGCTGTGTGTTGGGCGGACCAGAGGACAACCCCCTGAGTGAAAAGCCCTAGAACATGTAGATTGTAAGGAACCCGTAGGTGTGATCAGAAAAGTTTTGTTGCCCGAGAGACCACTGAGGTCATGGTTATCGCCGAACCGGTTGTGTGATAGAGTCAGTTGACTGAGTTCGTTTATTAGCACTTGCATTGGGTGCGGTGAGTTGGTAAGGGCTGGAGGTATGTGTGTGTAATTGGTACCACCGGTGGCCGATTGTCTTGGCATAGGCATGTGTGAGGAGTCGGTGGGTGACTCGGGACTATAGGCATGAAATACACTGCATGACATATGACATTCATGTAGACATTTTCACTTAGATGTTGGTTGGTTTGAGCGATATGAGCACTTAGATAACCCTCGTAGAAATTATCACACTCTTGGAAAGGCTGCTCACCTATCGTGGGACCACTGGTCTGAATCGGTTAACGGTAGTGACCGCATTCGGGGCCACACATAAGAAGAAAGTCGGATGTGGCTTTATAGCCATATTTTGTATATGTATATTAGAACAATCGGTTTAATATATCATTTTTATAAGAGTGCATAATTGAACTCTTATGCGACATATCACTATATAGTTGCCATGTATAACATTGGGGTATAGCATGGTTGAATGAGTAAGTACAATTGTATAAATCATGAATGACATGATATATTAAGCGGGATGGGTCATTTGACTTGTTATGCAGGTTGTATTTTGGATAGAGCTACTGTCATGAGAACTTCTATTCCACATTAGAATTATGGGTCTAGATAAATGGGACATAATGATGTGGCGATCGGGTTGTCAGATATCCATAAGGTTTCAGCGGGTTGGCCAGTTGTAATGGGACCCCGTGCCATAGCGCAAACCATATGGAATTTCTGCCTAGGGCTTGAGGGACATAGGTTTAGGCCATGGTCATTAAGGTGTATGCGATGTAGTACCTCTGACTCGATGTCCCGGGGGTTAGGTATGTGAATTACCCTAGAGCTGATCCACGGGATAGGATTAGAACTTGCACGCATTGTGTTTTTATGTGTGCTTTGGTGTATAACATGATGTGTGTTATATTTGTGTGCATTTTATGCATAATTAATATATATGGAAAACAAAGAACAGAGTTAGAGTATGATCATAGGTGTTCGAGAACTACTGTTTATTGGTTGGCCGACATGCACCATGAATGACATATGGCCTGAAATCTATATGATTGGTGTGGGATGGTGATCCAGTTCAGGGCCAGGAATTTGTCACGGGACCTTGGCTGCCTGCTTTGTTTTTGACCCACGGGCTTATGGAGACCATGGGCGCTCTGACATACTATTGTGCAGTGGTGCTGGCAGGGGTCAGGAAGAATGGTAACCTCGGGGTTTAGGAGCTCATCCCAGACATTCAAGGGAGAAGGGGACCCATTGGTAGCCGACCATAGGTTCCGTCCGATTGAGAGGGTATTGGAGGCCATGGAATTCCTCACTTCCTGACAGGATCCAGTGCGACTTTTTCAGCTAGCGGGTGAATCCTTGATATGGTGGGATTGGATGAAGACCTCCAGAAATGTGGAGGCGATGAAGCTTGGAGAGAGCTCTTTGCCCGACAGTACTCCGGTGTCATGAGCATGTCGAACTTTGAGAGTTCTGAACTTGTGGCGGGGGTATACTTGATCTTAGAGTACGTGGCTAGGTTGCCCGAGGCTAGCCCAGTTTGCGTAGCAGACTCAAGCCCAGCGACCGCAGATCTACTTGAGGTGAGGGAAGTTTGAGGGATGGTGCGAGGGCGACCATGAGAAGCCAAGCGTGGGACCCCCTCTTGCGGGATATGGACTATGGATTGAATGAGTTATGGCCGTAAAGAGTGAGATAGTTGATCTTAGAATATCAGAGATCTGCAGTCTTGGTAGAAGGAAGGAGGTCGGCCTTGCCCCGGGGTTCGAAGTGACGGGGAGGGACCGTTTCCTAAGGATTACCGGGGACAGCGGGGCCTAGGTATCAAAGCCAAGTCGGGTCCATTATTAAGACAAAGATGTGGAGTAGAGCCTGAGCCCGGACAAAGGCGGTCTTTGTTTCTTTTTTACTTGAAATGACCTTCGGACACGTGAGGAGGGTTTTGGAGGCAAGGATCACGGGGATTTTAGTACCCTGGGTCCCGATCATTAGTGGGGCCAGAAGCGAACACGATTTGTTCCCATGGGTTGGGGAACGGAGTGATCGGTGATGGAGACTAAGATATGCAGACCGGTCGATCACCAGAATGCTGCCTCACTGTTTAAGGGTGAGAGTTTTATTTGATTATGGTGCATCTCATTCATTCATAGCTGAATTGTGTGTGAAAGAACTGGGCTTAAAGGTTAAGACCTTGGAAAAGTCGTTGCATGTGAGTTCTCCCCTAGGGACTAAGGTGAGGATTGATCAGATATGTCGGGATTGTGAGTTAGAGATCTTAGGGATTCTGCTCACGGCGGACCTTCGAGTTATATGCTCCAGGTTTGATGTGTCATTCTTGGCATGGATTGATTGATGTAACACATGGGTCGTCATTGATTGTGTGATAGTAGGAGGAGGGTTCTTGCCTACACACCGCAAGGCGGTGATTGTGTTGTTCTGTTTTCGGGGAATGTGCGCATGATGCTTTACACCCCAGAGCGTGTGCGATTCTAGATGGCATGAATGATTGATGGGTTGCTGCAGCCTTACCTTGGAGGATGAGGTGAGGCGGATCCGTTACCCCAGGTGGACTAAGCGCCAGTATGGTATGTTTTAGGATTGAGGCTACGGGCAGGTTGAGCAGGGGGTTACAATCAGATGGGGTATCAAAAGCCCAGTGGTTGTTTGATGAGTTTAGAGAGGGAGATCCTCGAGGAGTTCCATTGTTGCTCGTTTATGATGCATCCCGGTGAATACGAAGATGTATCGCATCTATGTTGCCGAATGCGGAAGGCCGGGATGAAAGAACCGTTAGGGTTTATTGTGACGATGTCTCATGTCGGCGAGATAAAGAAGTGTTTGAACATGAGGCCCGATGGGGCTGATCTAGCCATTAGGTAGCGAGTGGAAGTGAGCATATCTGCGATGGATTTTGTGACTCTCACGCCATGGACTCCAGCGCCAGAGACATGGCGTTGTGGTGACAGTGGACGACTTACTAAGTCGGCACACGGTTGTGCGAGATGACCATCACACGGAGAGATACGCGGGTTGTACACATCACGAGGTCGTCCCGGTTACATAGATTACCCCAGTGTCGTGTATGGGAATGGGATCTGGACTTACGACACTTTTGGAAGAGTTTCTATAGAGAGCCGTAGGCAAGCGATTGATGATGAGCATTGTTTTTCATTCACCCGGTCAGATGTCGGGTTGAAGAGAGGACCATACGGTTTTAGAGGACATCTTGCGAAGGCATGCGTCCTGGATCTTAAAAATTGCCGTAGGAAGCATTTGTCCTTGGATTGAGGTTCGCACACATAACAACGATTTGTCGGTGAGAGTGAGATGTATAATGAGGCGTATATGGGAGGCCGTGTACGATCTTGGATGGAGGTGAGGAGAGCTCCACCGGTCAGGGTTGATTAGGAGTCTGAGAAGGTGGTTGTCTGAGCGTCTTCTCACACAACTTAGAGCTCACGAAGGTTACGTAAACCCGAGGCAAGCCCGAGCGACCTCTGTGGCGGTGATCATATCTTCTTGAAGGTGATGCCCTAAGAGGAGTAGTCGAGGTTTAATGACGAGGGAAGTACTCAGCCCAGAGATATATTGAGCCCTTGGTGCACTCGAGATGGGTGGGTATAGTTGCTTATCAGCCTTGGCACCCTTAGGAGTTTATCGGGTGTTCCACGACGTGTCATGTCTCCGTGTAGCCAGATACACTCTGAATCAGGCTCATTGGCAGTGGATTGGGGCGGCATTTGTTGTCTGGGGATGGGACCTTTGAGGGAGGGACTTAGGTCACGTATCAGCATGTTGAGACCGGGTTTTGGCATAGATTGTGAGGGCTACAGTGAGAAGTGCCCAGCAGGGGTGGAGGAGCGACACGCGCCGCGGGTGTGAGGACCGCGATGCATTTCGCCTATCCCTCCGCATTTGAGGATGAGATATCTTGTTCTTTGTAACGTTTTAGTAGCAGTGATGACTATTGCGCCATGTGATTGCATATGGTTGCGTGCAGGAATTTTGGGACGAAAATATTTTAAGGAAGGGAGAATGTAAGACCCGGGAAAAACCAAGAAATTTGAATTTTTGCTAGGAAGGGCAAAATGGTTTTTTTTTTTTTTAAATTCTTTCTAGATCTCGGATGACGAAACAGACTTCACCGTTTGAATCATCTCGTTAAATCTAGTCACACGAGCGAATTTGGTTGAATTGAGGCAGGTTGGATTTCCCCGCGAATTCCAGAGCGACGGCGCAGGTGGACCTTTAAAAAAGCGATTTTAGAAAATCTAAAATATCAAATATTTAAAGAATGTCCATTTAAGATAGATGGAATGGCTGGGATAAATAGTGTTTGAGGCGAAACGAATCGAAGAAGTATGACCGTGTACGGCGTGAGCCGTATTAATCACACACAAATAACCTCAAATATCTATAATGCCGAATCTCATTTTGTAAGAAGAAAAAGCGTGATAGAAAAGCAACCTTTCTGTGATTTCACGGTTTCTTTGGTTGGAACTGGTAAGGCGAGAGTTAAAGGCCCCTTCTCACCAGCGATGAAGAGCTACGGCGTGGGTACTAGAATACGGGTGTCAGTTGAGTTTTCACGAAGTGAGAAAAAGAGAGGCGATTAATCACGAAGGGAAATCACTTATTAATTGTGGGGTAGGTTTTTATCTTTTTCGGTTTTAGTAATTTCTATCCCTGATATGTGTGTGTGTGTGTAAAGTAAGGAAATGTTGTCAGTTTTTCCTCCGACCTCATGGTATTAACGGCCATAACTTGACCATCCCTCATCTGAATTGAGTGATTCCAATTAGTGGATAACCTGAATTATAGGAGAACATATCTTCTTGAAATAGGTCTATCCAAATTCCGACCCCTTTGGACTCAGAGATGCATTCAGACTATGTTAGAACCGGTTTTCATATTCGTTTTGAGACCTCATGAATTTGTGTTTTAATAACCCTTATGGCCATCCCTCGTCGAATTAATTGGTCTAATTGATGGACCAAACTAGACTTATAGGAGAACATATCTCTCAACAGTAATAGATCTATCAAATTGACCCCTTTAGACTCATAATGCATTCCAAAATTGAAAGTATGTTGAGACGGAGTTTTCACGATCGTTTGAGACCCCATGATTGAGTTTTGGCATAACAGCCTCTCGTGGAATTGGCGTGTTCTAAGGTAAATTAGACTTATAGGGGAGAACATAGTTCTTGATGGGTCTATCAATTACTAATCCCTTTGGACTGAAATAAATTCAAAGTGGAATTGATGAGTTTTCTGATACATTTTGAGACTCCATGGCCGGTTGAGCCTTTTATATGCTCATTTAGATTGGTGATTGACCATTTGAGTAAAGCTAAATTATAGGAGAACATATTTCACTTGAATAGGTCCCATCATAGTGAGACCCCTTTA
This sequence comes from Tetrastigma voinierianum, assembly GCA_016808115.1. Taxonomy (NCBI): domain Eukaryota; kingdom Viridiplantae; phylum Streptophyta; class Magnoliopsida; order Vitales; family Vitaceae; genus Tetrastigma; species Tetrastigma voinierianum. The sequence goes on along the minus strand of JAEQBH010005418.1, from coordinate 234,390 downwards.
GACTGAAATAATGCATTCAAAGGGGATGTTCGAACCAATTTCTAGTTACGTTTGGCGAGTAGTCCGGTTGTTTATGACATATCTTGAGGAGTTTGGTGATCGTTTGGTGATTCAGTTGGAGAAAATTCCTAAGAACCATATCTTCAAATGAGTACAAAATTGAGTGTCAAATTATGGATAAGACCGAGAAATCGGGTATCCGCAGGCTGTTTCCGGTATAAGCAGTAAATGACCGATTTTGAATGAAAAAGGCCATATGCGTCTTTGTCCCGAACTTTCAGTTTGGTGTTCTTGGACTCTGTGGAAAATCAGTGGTCAAGAACCTAACCATATACATGTGGGTAATTGTTTATCCTACAACCTTGCTGAAAGTTGAGTGTTTGTACCAGAAGGTGTCTGGGTGTAGGTAAAGGGTCATTCTTTGTTTTTGTTTGCCTCTAACTGTGACGACCATATCTGGCGTCAAACTCCGTTTGAATTCTTAGACTCTATGAGAAAGGAGCCGTTGAGGTCGAGATTCTTTCCATGTTCCTATGGAAGGAAGTGGAGTGTCCCTGGCTTGCTGAAAATCTATGTCTTGGTGCAGGTTATTTGGTTGTGTCGATGTGAGATAGCCGGGTTTGACATGATAACCATGCATGTGGCATCTTTAATAGGTTATTAATGGTATGATTTCCTTGGAGTTAGCCTAAGGAAGGCTATATGACCTTACTGTTTAGTCATGTATTGATGAATGCTAATATGCATGATACTACGATATCTATAAAGATTGGCATGAAGTGTATGGAACTTATATGCTTCACATATATGTTACATGGTACTTGACATGAAATACGATTGATTAAGAATGTTCCATGTGGTGTGCATCAGCCATGTAACATGAATTTGCCGATGACACATTAGCATTGCACGCTACGGGGACATCAATATTGGGTGTGTGTACATGGATATGGGCATTCATCATCGGTGTTGATGAATGGTGTGAGCTCGTACTTTGGGCGCGTCGATAGATCTCCTGCAGTTTAAAACAAAGTAAATATAAATAATGTGTGTGTGTTGAGGCGAAGCTGAGAGGGGTGAAGTCAACCCCCCTCAAGTGAAAAGTACGGGAACATGGGTGTAAGAGACCTGCAGTGTGATCCAAAAAGTTTTGTAACATGGGTGTAAGAAGGGCCGCGGTGTTATCAAGTTTTGTTGCCAGAAAGACAGCGGTCATGGTTATCACATAGACTTGGTATTGCCGTAAGTCGGGATTGACTTGGGATGTAATTTACTATTGGCACCCACATTGTGTGACACCCATTTCTCGGGGATCCAGATTGACACAGTCAACTGAGAAGCTTTGTGTGTCGCTATCATGAGACCAATACATGAGTAAAAAATGGCCCACGTCGGGCCACCCATCCATCATCAAAATGTAATCATACTATATATATTACAATAGTTTCAGTTTTCTATTCCTGCCCTTATTCAAAACATATATCAAAATTAATCATTCTAATACATGTTTTAAAACATATATCAAAATTACTCATTCTAATACATGTTTTACAAAAATATAGAATCAAAGCCCATGTGTCGAACTGTATCAAAAGCGACCTCTAGTATTTGTCTTCGAACACTCCACGTACTGGAAAATAATATTTTGCACAATTGAAGCGATGCAGTTAGTGGAATTATCTGCAATGGGTTACTCCCCGCTAAGTGCTCATGTATTGGAAAACACACATTAGTGAATTCATGATTCACCTGCTCGAATGTGCATGTGATTCATTACCTCGAGTCCTCATAGGCTCCCTCACACATCTTATACCATGTAGAAAATCATTTCCAAACAAATGTTGTTTTGGTGTGGGAAACCCTCAGAATATAAATCGTTGGACAATTCTCATGAAGTTTGCTGGGCAGCTATAGGCTGAATTCATGGAGCCTCTCCAGGCGTATTGGTGTTGAATGGATTTCCCAACCACCCGTTCTTCGGACAACTTTAGATAAAATTCTATTTGAATAAAGTTTACAAAAGAAATCATTGTTTGAACTCAAATTTTATTTGTCATGTGCACACTCACCTCTTGATATGTGCCTTTGGTGCATAATAAGGAAATGCGATATATGTCATTTCCATATAACCCATATTTGTTAATATATCCAAGCATTCACCATATTAACCATTTTACAACATGTTATTCAAAACATAGAAATAACATAAAGTGCCTCACATGGGCCCCTAACCAAGAAATCTCGATGTGACAAGTCTTGGGGACTGCTGTAGCACCACCGAATAACATAACATGGTATTGATCAAACGATAACATATTCCTCCGGGCCACACCTGACCGAGTCCTGATAGGTTGAGTTGTGGCTCCCTTCTAGGGTTTCTTCTCGGTCAGAATCTTTTGGAACCAAAGCCATCCGTGAGGCTCGAATATCACTGCTCCCGTTAAAAGATGTCTCTTGCCAAAGGAATAAAAGCAGTAGGAAAACACTACCTGGAGTTAATGAAACTCATGAAATGTCATTGTTGCGGCTTCAGTGCGAATTAAACTCTTCCTCTTTGCTTTCCGGCGTGGAGCAAGTGATTCGATCGTGAAGAATTTAGAGATAGGACAAACCTTCTCTGCAAAAACAACCTTCCACTTCCTTCTTCTACGCCTTTTTCCCTTCTTTTCCCCCGTCCCGTCCGGTTGGGTTAAAAATTGTCTTCTCTGTGCCACGTGTCAGCCAATTATTCTTTGGATTCGCCCTGCCATTTATCCGTCGTGGATTTCCAATGGCATGATGTGTGTCTCGGCCCCGCCCGAGCTGCGTGTTTGACTCGTTACACACGTATTGCGTGATGGCGCTCCCAGGAAACCACTGAAAATGTGCAGTATACCGCCTTTATCTTGGTGCTTGAAAAAGTGAATTTTGATTATGCGGAATTAATAATGACGTGGTATTTAGATTTGAGAACGATTCAACGGTGAAGTCGTTTCATCATCCAGGGAACCTAGAAAATTCAGAATTTTGACGAAATTACTATTTTACCACTGAATTCGTTTTACCGGCACACATTGCAGGTACCCGGTAGGCGAGTGGACAGGTATATGTGTGTCGTTAGATACCGGCGCTAGTGACGGTTCTAGCAGCACTAAGGCATGTGTTGAAATTGGTGACTTGGGATATGGCGTGAAGATATTCCATGCATGATATCTGTTCATTCATGTAAACATTTTCACTTGGATGTGTATTGATTTGGTTTTGTCGTTCTTTAATGACTTGGTGGAAATATGCCCTCAGCGAGATATCCTCTTGAACTTTACTCACCAGTGATGGGACCCCCTTTGATCTGTGAGGTCGGGGTCTTGACGGTTGACCGCGCGTCGAGACCGCACACATATGAAGCGGTTGGCTTTATACCATATTTTGTATATGTATATTAGAGCAATCGGTTTTTAATATATCATTTGTATAAAGTGTATAATTGAACTCTTGTAAACATATCACTACATAGTTGAAATGCCATAGTATTCAAGGTATGAAGTTTGAATGGAGCAGTGGTCAGCTATGACTCGCGAATGACTCGGTGTAGTATATTAAGCCCGGATGGTTCCTTGTGATGTATTGTTGCTCTGGTGGTATTTTAGATGGGCTTGCCGTCGCAGAGGAGACTCTGTCAGATTTTTTTGTTAAATTATGGATCCCAGATAAATGAGACATGATGATGTGAAACGTCGAGATTTTAGATATGAGTTTCCGCCTGGGGTGTGGGTTGTCAGGACCAGGGATAGAGTCGCATGTGAGAAGAGAAATATAGGGAGTGTCCCACATGTATGCAAAGAGATATATACATATATATATATATATATATATATATATATATATATATAGAACAAACCATAACACTAATAAGTTAGTAAAATTAAATTTTCTTCAAATTTTCACATGAGCTCTCCTATATTTTATAAATATGCACATTATATCTACTATTAAAATCAATTTAAATTTGAAACAAGGAAAAAAAACAAAAAAACAAAACTATTAGAACAATCTTATATAACAATCTTTAACCTCTTGATTTATCCATCGGTCTTGACTTTTCCAATGAACTAGTTTAAATAATTAATAATATTATTATTATTAGTATACTAGTAATTATAATAATAGTAATATTTATTATTAGTAGTAGTAATAATAAATGATGGTAATGATAATTAACGATAATAAAAATAATAATTTTGTAAAAATAATACTAATATTAATATTAATAATAATATTTAGTTCAGGAACATGCAAATAAGAATAATAATTGATAATAGTGATAGTAATAATAAGAATAGCATTAATAATGAGATTATAATATTTCTATAATATTAATAATAATAATTATGAGTGATTATTATTATTAATATCATTATTAGTATGCGTAATGTTAATAATATCAAATAATGATCCTTAATAACAATAATAATATTATTAATAATAATGATGATAATAATTATAACAATAATAATCAACTGTATTGAATATAATAATAATTTTGTATGGATAAGAATTTTGAAAATAATCCTAGCCAATTTAAAATATTCATAATGATAATAATAACAATAATAGAGATAATAATAATAATTGTGTATTATTATTGCATTCATAGATAATTATAATAATAATAATTATTATAAGTATAATAATATTATTATAAATTGTAATACTAATAATTACATTTATAATAATATATTAATGTGTGTGAAAGTTAGTAATAAAAATAAATACAAGTAACTCAACATTGTTCTAAGCGAATTCATTTTCTTCCTTATCAACATATATATAATTTTTTGAGTATATTGTAAAACCAAAAATGAGGTTCAAACTCTCGTCACATAATCAGTCAATATGCGTCATCTAGGTATAACACCCTCTATCATCCGATTACATAATCTACAAAACATATATAAAGTTCTGTCATTCATTTTAGTAAAAAACATATAATAATATAGGATATGTAAAAACATACTTTTAGATTTTTGAAATTTCGGATAAAGAATCACTTTTCGATTTGGTGAACTTAAGTGGGAGGTGAGTTCGTATAACTTGCAAGAAAAAATATGTTAATATTAGTTTAAGACATAATAATACTGATAAGAACAATAATACTAGTTCAAGACATGACAATATTGATAATAATATTAATAATAATAATAATAATAATAATAGTAATAATAATAATAATAATAATAATAGTAATAGTATTAGTATTCATAATAACGTTAATACTAAAAATGATATATGATATAATATTAATATTGAATATTGATAATAAAAATAATAATATTAATAGTGATTGTCTTGGTTATAATATTATTTTATAATTAAATAATAATTATTATTATTATGAAGCGATGCGATTATGTGACACTTACACATTCTAGGGGTCTACCGTTGACAAACCCGGTCTGACTTTCGCGAGGCTTTAAATATCGGGTGTCCCAGGTATCCACGCACTCATTTTGCATATTTAATTTAAGTATATACAATATGATAAACTATTTAACCAACGGTCCATTTAAACAACAAAAGGCATATATATGTTTGGTTACGCACCGAATATAATAGAGATAAAACAAAACCAAACAAAGCGCATCGCTCTCTCATCCTCGTCCAAGCGCACCTTAGCGGACACAGCACGAAGAGGGTCTCCTGACGAGGTGGCTTGATGTCCGATGAAAGTTTTCTGCAAGGAGTTACTCCCGCTTCTAAAATACGTACAATGGTGTGCATGAAACATCGATCACATTTAAATCTGATTTATGCAACATTATATGAAATGCTCCGTAATCATCATGGGATCTGCCCCTCGTACTCACAACCTAAGTCCAATGAGCTCACCGCGCACGGTATCGAGTGTGGAAATCTCATTGGTATTTAACCCGATGACTCAAACTATTTGAAGAAGCAATGTCTCGATTTTTAATTTATCATTACATGATTTTCTTTTTTTACTTTGTGTGGGCCCACGGATTTCGAGGTTTTCAGCGGGGCCTTGCGCCATCTTTCTTTTATTTTCCACAAACTTATATGTCAGGGTTGTTCTTCCCAACCATGAATGTGTTTGCCTTCACCCTTGGGAGATCACTGACTGCTCAAGCTGAAACTTATGTAATTTATTATTTGAGTCTGATTTCTGGCGTCAGGTGGTCTGACCTTGGACTTTGTTGTCAGATTCATTTCCACGACCCGTCCTGACACCATAGAATGCCGATACCACCATGTGCACCCACACGCGCTCGATTCGTAGCGATGTGGCGGAGTGCGTATGAAGTGCTGCGTCTTACGTGCATTTCCTTAAATGTGACATGTATATGAAGTCTTCTGAAAACATTTATACCATGGATAATTCTAATTGGTACATACGAATTAACATCCATATATAACCCGTATTAATACATCGATAGCATACGTGTATGTTATTCTTCCTGCGCATATTATTCAATCAAGCGATAACACGAAGTAAGCACAAATCTCGGACCCGTATAAAAGCGGGGCACCTCTTGGTCCCCTTCGACTCATCAGCGATCGGGATGGTCGTAGTGCATTTCAATTGAATTCTTGTTCTTTATAGCTAAAATGCATGATTCATAGTCTTTTCATTAATATTCGCTAATCCCTCATATTATATTTGTTCTATAGAATATGGGCGTGTTGTTGGAATCAAAAGGGGCGGATAAAGGCAGAGAAAAGCGAGCGAAGCGGAAATGAAGCGAGCGGGCAGGCGAAGTGCTCTTGGTTTGTTGCGGCGAAAGAGTCCTTCGCGCGGCGCCAGCGCACTTTCTTTGCGGGGAAGGGCCCCACTTCGCGGCGGCGAACCGGAGACCAGCATTTGAAGGGTCTTGGCTACGTAGCGGCGAAGCAACCTTCATCGCAGCGTAGCAAGGTCCCCTTCCAAAACGGGAACTCGTAGAACCCTAATTTTCGCGACCGTGTTGGGCGTGTCGGAGGTATAAAGGAAGTAATTTCGAAGCAAAAGGGGATTTGATGAGAAGAAGATGGAGATCTGATGGAGGAGATCGATAGAGCCAGTTTAGGAAAGATCATGAAGGCGGTTTTGTGATTCTTCCCTCAACCTACTTCATGATTAAATTCTTCAATCTATAATGAATAATATGATGAACTAATTCTTTCTCTAGAGGTTTTGCCAACTAATACAGGGTTGATGGATTGATTCGATTTTGACATTGAATAATGTATGAGTTCGTATGTTTGCTTTAATTACGGATTTAATTACATGTTATTTAATGCGTGGCAAGTGACATGTGCTAAAAATTTGGGAGTTTGAGATTGAGAGAAGATGACTTCTAGGGACATGGATAAAAAAGCAGCACTTGGGTAGTCGAAGAATAGAGATATTCTAGGCGCAAGTGTAACGGCTTCAGGGTTGCACATTTAGGCGTTTCAAAGTCGGGGGTTGAGCGGAGATACGATACATCCTTTAGCGAGATAGGAAATGGAACTTGAGAGAGAATATCATATAGGAAATATCAACCCGACCAACACCAACTCATATAGATACTTCAATAAGTCCTTAATTGAATTGAAATCCATCAAGTGTGGTAGGAAGTGAAATTCTCATCATCGATATAATTCAATACATTAATTTTAAGTTTTGTTAATTCCTAGTAATTTAGTCGTATTTCGGCTTTAGGATTAGATCGAATATTGTTGAAGTCATTAATCAGTGATCAACACGGCTTCTCTTCGGAGTGACACTTTACTAACCACTACACTCATCGACTCGGCGTATACTTACACACGGTTTTCCACCTAATTTTACACACTCACACTAGATGCCTGTCAAGTATTTGGCACCGTTTTCGGGGAGAAGTTTAGTGTTGATATTGACAACCGTGCCATAGATAGTATTTTGTATCAATTTTACTTTCTTTAGTTCTTCTCACTTATTGATCATTTTCTATTTTTTTCCATTTTTTACTTTTATTCATGGTTTACGTGTTCTCCTTAATTGCATCCGTGCTGTGATTTGGTTTCGATCTCATCTTGTGATTTTAGGAAAGTATTTAGACTGTATGCAAAGACAGATCCTGAAAGGCGCTTCCATTTGATCACAAGCGGAGCAGACAACTGCATTGATTACATAGAAGCCGCGTAACCAGTCTTAAATCATGCGACATCAAATGAAGCATAACCGCAGTTCATGATAGGGATGAACCACGGGTGGAACAGAATTGATAGAATCATAAAAATCAAGCCACCACCCTTCGTACAGCACGATAATCGCGTATGCTACTTGAGAAGTTTGCGTTACCTACGATTGTTCGATCGACTATACAAACCTATGCAGAACAACTTTGAGTTAAAAGGAGTAATATGTAGATGCTCGATAACATACGAGTTCCATAAGAGCTACCTAGTGAGAATCCAGATACTTGTTGATGACTTTATTGAAGTACGTGATATGAGTCGAGTATGATAGATTAGCAGGAAGGCTCTCAAATTGCGACTATTCCCATTGTCATAGTGTGAAGGGCTAACATTAGTTGACCAACAGCCAGCCTTCGAGACTCCATCACCTCATGGAGATGACTTGTGAAATTTCTAACCAAATTTTCCCGCTCGAAAATAGCTGATTGATCACGAGAAATTAATACATTTGACAATTTGAGGGGGAGAACCTAGCTAAGGCTTGGGAGAGATTTCATGAGCTATTGAGGAGATGTCCACATCTCAGATTAACTAAGTGGATGCAGGTGAATACGTTCTACAACAGTCTAAGCGACTCAGCTAGGACAATCATTGATGCTTCAGCAGAAGGTGCTATGATGAAGAAAACCACAAATCAAGCCTATGAGATCTTGGAGGATATAGCTACTAATACTAATCAGTGGCCTAGAGATAGATCAGCACCTAGAAATTCCTCAACAGGAGCAGACATAGAGATTCTAAGTAACTTGGTAAATATGCATTAACTAAACAATGCGAAGCAACGGGGCCTGGAGTAAATGCTATTCGAGAATAATCCAGAGTAGGAGATTTGTGAATCTTGCGGGGTGGAGCGGCCACCAGTACTATGGAGTGTCGGGGTCGGCGGATGTGACCAATTAGAGTAGGCCCAATATGTGAATCAGCATAATCAAGTACATCAAGGGCAGTATGGAGGCAATGCATATCATAACAGATATTAAAATCAAAATCAGAATCAAGGCCAGGGATGGAGAAGCAATCAGAATAGCTAGAACAATCAGAACTATGGATGGAGGAATAGTTAGAATAACATGCCACTACCCCGAGTGAATGAACCACCCCTTGAGAAGAAAGTAGACTTGGAGCAAGCACTTGCCTGTCTCCACCTCGCACACCTTTATGAATGAGACGAGGCGAATTTGCGGAACAAACCGCTGATTGAACAATCGGGGCGCTATGGCCCAGAAACTTAGGGTGCGGAATGGAGCTAGTAGCCGATGCGTTGTGAGGAGAGGCGGCGGGAGCATTCTGCAGGAATGAATTTTGAAGTGAACCCGAGGCAAGAAGGTAATGAACATGTAAAAGCTGTCACATTAAAAGAACTAGCATTACTAGGTAGCCACGTGACATTATGGGAGCGAAGGCGGAAAGTAATCAAGCTGGCGGGATGACAAAGTAGTAGAGACGACCCCATCGAGAAAAGTTAGATTGAAAAAGAAAGCAGTCGAGATCGACCACACGGGGTAGACCCACTATCCCAATTCCGTACCCTCAACGCTTGAAGAAGAGTAAATTGGACAAGCAATTCACCAAGTTTGTGGAGGTGTTCAAGAAACTGCATATAAACATTCCGTTTTCCGATGCATTAGAGCAGATGCCCAGTTACGTGAAATTCATGAAGGAAATATTGTCGAGAAAAGAAAATTTGTGAGAATTTGAGACGAGTAAGCCTCACTAAGAATTAGTGCCATCCTGGCGAAAGCGCCACAAAGGCTAGACCCGGCAGGTTTACTATCTGGGTACCTGATTGGAAATTCCATCTTTGAAGGCCTTGTGTGATAGGGCAAGTATCAACCTCATGCGGGTGCTCTATATTCAAGCGGTGGGATTAGGTGAAGCTCGTGACCACGGTCGCGCCGGTTGGCGGAGATATGTCCAACTAAAACACCCTTGGGGAGAAGCGAAGTGGAACTGAGTTCATCTTTTATATGATTTCATTGTTTTGGATATGGAAGAAGATAAAAAAATACCTATCATACTGGGTAGGCCATTTATAGCGACTGGCGAGGCATTAATTGATGTGCATAAAGGAGAACTGAAATTGAGAGCCTTAGGAGACGAGATCACCTTTCATGTATTCCAACCCATGAAGCTCCCAGATGACTACCCTAACAAAGATACCTTAGTCCTCCACCCCAAAGAGATCTTGCAAAGCGAAGTGTTAAACTCCCGGGATAAGTCTCGTGTTGCACAGGTTACCAGAAGATCAAGGCATGGTAGCGAAATAGTCCGCATACGGCGTGATTTTGAGCACTCTGTGAAGGTCTTGGTAGCATTCTGATTCTCTGAGCCATAGCTGGAATCTGGAATCATCGAGTGCGCGGCGTTAAACATAGGTCTTCTTGGGAGGCAACCCAAGCTTTATGAGATTTTATTTTTCCCTAAAACTTGCGTATTTCCATTCTTTTTTATTGCTTTGCAGTTAAATTTTTGTTTTGGGCATTCTACCTGTGCTTATTTTTATAGATAGGTGAGTCTTGAGGCGGAGGCGAAACACGGTTCCCAGTTGCAGTGCGCCCACGTGAAGCCGCCCATTTGCTGCGGAGGAGCAAAAAAAAAATAATAATAATAATAAAATCTCGGCTTTACGGTCGCCGTGGCACTACCATTCTGAGAGGTAGAACAATCTTGGAAGCCGACCGTCGGGTCGTAGCATGAAGCCAGCTTCGCCACTAAATGAAGCTGCACGTGAGGGATCCTTTGAGTGGCGAAGCTACTCACTCGGAGGCTATAAATGCCGCGGTGTCCATTTTTCCCTCCACCTTTTTTGTGCGCCTTCATCTCTGGTGTATGCGGTGTCGTTTTTGCAGATTTCTAGCCGACCGACACTATTATGGCCCCCAAGAAGACCGTCCCAGCCAAACAACACCACTTTTGCTCCACATAACGGGCAGTACCTCCCCCTCCAGATGATCTGCGTCGATTCATCTCCCGGGAGGCAGAGCGGCTCTACCATGAGTCGCTTTGCAACCGTTCATTCGTTTCGGAGAGGGGTTTTCTTACCTCAAACGCATTCTTCAACTTCACCATCCAGACCAGAGGATGGCAGACACTGTGTGCTCCCCCGACCCTCGGAGTGGCCCCGGTCGTACGAGAGTTCCATTCCAACCTACGTTTCCGGGTTGGCACCACTGTGTTTGTCCATGGTAGGTGGGTCGAGTTCGGGGCCCGGACCATCAACCAGATCTATCAACTACTAGACGATGACAGTTAGGAGTACCAGGCGTTATTTGTGGCCACTGACTTCGAGTGCCTGATGTAGGAGCTCACACAGGGCTAAAACGTGTGGTGGCGCCATCCGTCGATGGGTGAGTTCACCGCATTTTCGATGACCGCGCTCAAGCCCGTGGCGAAGGTTTGGTATAATTTTCTATGTATTAAGATTAAACCTTCACTGCATCTCAATACAATTACAAAGGATAAGACGATCCTCTTGTACGCCATGACCAAGGGATTCCAGTTCGACATCAGTACGGTCATTGAGGAGGGTTGATTGAGTCGACTCGAGGTGGCTGCTGGGAATACGATCCATCCCTCCACGATCCGCTCGGCTATCTTGCTCATTTGAAGTTCCGATGTTGGACTCGAGGCGAAGATTCTGTTAGTGCTGCCCATCCATTGCCATCCATTTGCCCAAGGTGAAGTTCGGGAATATGCTGTGATCAGATAAGGAATGAAGCGAGGATGTCTGCAGCCACACCTTACGAGCCCAACATAGTGGACAACGACTTTGAGGTCCCCTCTAGTTCGACCCAGTCTTTGGTCGACCAGGTCCATGCACTCACCTCCCACTTCGACGCCTATTGGGACGAGTCTCAGGAGCATCGGGTTGCCCTGAGCCAGGACATGGATTCCATCAGGGCTGAGATGGCCACCATTCGGCGCTGACCCGAGACCGGATTGCTCAGCATTAGCCCAGCTTCTATTATTTCACACAAGCGCCATGGCCTTCCCACCCAGTAGTGATTTTAAGGACGTATTTCTTTACCCTTTTCTTTCTGCTATTGAGGACACTATCAGTTTTAAGTTTGGGGGTATGGGTATATGGGGTGTGACTTAGTTTATTTTCGGTGTGACTTAGTTTATTTTGACTGTTATGTTGACTTAGTTTTATTTTGACTTGGGTTATTTTTTCTATTTTTGCATGTTAGGTTCATTTTTTAATTTTTTTTTTGCTATTTTTGCATATTTAGGTCCATTTCTTTTTTAGGCATGTGTTAGGTTGTTTCCGGTACCAACATGTATCTGAATTTCACATATAATAGGACGGAGTCTCGGTTGGTATTGATATCCCGCCTTAATTTTGAGCATGATGGCAACAAATGGAGTTGCAATGTCAGCAAAAACAACCATGTTCAATGCAGTAGGGACTCAGTTGTTTGACAATTAGAATTTAATGTTGTGTAAAGTTGAGAATAACCGTGTTTGGCCGCCCTTTTTAGATCTCAAGAACTCAATTCCCGAAGTAGGCTATCCTGCACACACACACGTGATCTTTGGGGTATGCTTTGACTCCGGACTCACCATGCAAGAGTTCTACGAACCTTAGGAAGTAAACACCTAAGTGATGGGACACTTAGAAAAAGAGGATTGCCTTTGAGCCCCAAATAAAATAAAATAAAATAATAAATAAATAAATAAAATATATATAATAATAACGATGTGGATCATCCAATCGGAATCCCGGGCATAATCCGAGGGGCTTTTCAAAGCCTAATGCCCTAAGCTAACTAAAGGCAGCGTTTCCTTTACATTGGCATGGAGCAGGATGGATGATCTCCACAATCTAGGACCTCGAGTTTTAGTTGAGTGTTAGGTGAAGTTCTAGTGGGCCCAGATGCTCGGTGCCCTTAACCAGGCGGTGGGGAGTGCGATGGATCCAGCTACGAGACCCTCACCTAAAACATCTCGGTACTAGTACTCTCCCGGATTTGTCTTAGAGTTAATCCCTTTTGGAATAGCTGAAGTGAATAAATTGGTGCGTTCTCATCCTTCCGTGTTAAGCTATTCCAAATAGGAGGGTTCGATTCAAGTTTGCGAGTATTACAGTCAAAATATACATTGGAGATCACACTTTAAATGCAATTAGACTCCTTGGGAAAAAGTATTGAGCACTAAAAATGGGGTTGAGCTACTTGGTCAACCGAGACCGACCTAGTGCAGATTCTTGAAAACTAAACAATCAAGGTAGTCCCTGGATCTTTTGAGCTAGTTATGGACTCCTTCATTCTTTGTTGTCATATTATTACTTAACCCATATAAGTATATAAGTTTCACGTTATTCTGCAAGTATTACTTACAGGTAGAATCTATTCTTGCTTGGGACAGCAAGAAGCTAGTTTGGGGTGTTGATGGGATGAATAATACATTGCATTTAAATTGAATTCTCGAGTGTTCTTTATGGCTAAAATGCATGATTCACGATATTTTTCTTATTACACTAATCTCTCATATTATATTTATTCTATAGAATAGCGATGTTGGAATCAAAAGAGGCGACAAAAAGCGAAAAGCGAACATAAGCGAAATGACAAGCGGCGGGGGACAACGAAGTGTTATTGGTTCCATTTGCGGTGAAGACCCTTCATTGCGGTGTAACGCCATCTGGCGAAGACCGCCAGCGTGTGAACACGGAGACTAAGCGTTTGAGAAGGGTCACCGACTCTGCGACGAAGAAACTGCTTCATTCGTATTAGCGACCTTCTTAGTGGCATATGAGTCCTTTCCAAAATGGGAACTCGTAGAACCCTAATTTTTCTAGGCCATTGATGGGCCTATGTCCCGAGGTATAAAAGGGAAGTAATTTCGAAGCAAAAAGGGGGGATTGGATTGAGAAGAGAGAACGGAATCTGAGTGAGGAGATCGTAGAGGCAGTTCGGGAAAGATCGTGAAGGCGGATTTACTGTAGTTCTTCCCACAACCTACTTCATGTTCCAGTGCTGTCTGTAATGAATAATATGTGAGCGATTCTTTTCTCTAGGGTTTGCCAACCTAACCACAGGTTGATGGATTGATTCTCTGTTTTGACTTATTTGAATAGTAATATGAGTTCGTATGTTTGCTTTAATTAAGGTTAATTACATGTTGTTGTCGGCCAGCAGGTGACATGCCTAAAGTTGGGAGTTTGAGATGAGAGATGACTTCTAGGGACATGGTTCGTAACATAGTAGTGAAGAATAGAGATATTCAGGACCACAAGTGTGCAATAAGTTCCACATTTAGGCGTTTGGTCGAGGGTTGAGCGAGATCGTATCCTTGAGATAGGAAAATAGAACTCGAGAGAGAATATCTTGTAGGAAGATCAACCCATCAACTGTCATATAGATACTTCATCAAGTCCTTAATTGAATTATTTATCCATCAAGTGTGGTGAGGACGGTAAAACCCTAAGTTTATATCTTAATATAATTTAATGCATGATTTTAAGTTTTTGTTAATTCTAGTAGTTAGTCGTATTTATTTAGGATTAAATCCAAATATTGTGAAGTCATTAAATCATTAGTCAACATAGCTACTCTTCGGGAGGCGACACTTCACTAACCACTACACTACGTCAACTCGTAGCGTATGCTGCGCACATGGGTTTGCATTTCCCTAATTTTACACACTCTTATTTAGAAGTGTCAATCAGAATTATTGTGATACCAAAGCCTTACAAAGCCCGAAGACATCGGAGTCCGAGATAAAAAAACAAGCCTCCAACCTGATCCGGGGCCTTTTGCATGATTAGAAATCTTGTTGGGATTATCCTAAAATTCTTTCGGCCCACGTCTAAACTTGAGTCTTGCAAATTAAACCAGTTGTCGAAAACCACTTAGTCCGAATTTTTGGGTGAGGAATTTCACGACTCATATGGCCTCTAAGAAAACCCCAAGCCATTAAATGGCTTTTAGGTTATAAATAACACAAGTAGGAAAATTCTCTACCTCGTGGAGTTTGACAAAACTCCAAGATTTTGGTACCCACACGTAACTCTCGTTATGTGAAACGACTTTGCCTTCTGCTCTGACAAAAACCTTTGGTCCGATTTACGTCGATCTTAGAGAGAAGCGAAGAAAGAAAAAAAATAAAATTTCTCTTTCTCTCTAAATCTCCCTACTCCCTCACTCCCTCTCCCTCTACATCTACTTTTACTTTTCTTTATTTCCTGTATTTATCCTTTATTATTATTATTGTATTATTATTATTATTATTTTCTTTGGATAATGGCTCATATTGTTTCATTAAGGGTTGGGTTTCTATCCCGAACAATTTATTATTTTTAAGTTCAAATTTATATTAAATGAACTTAGCTCAAAGCCATTTCTGACTTAAAGTTTTAGTAAAGATCTCGTCCTTGAAAATCATTGGCTGACTTATCACCCAAAAATTCCGACTATCTCATAATTCAACAAAATTTTTCTGAGTCACTAGATTTTGCGAGACGAATTTAACGACGCTGTCCGTTTTGTCATCCGAGATCTAGAGAATTTTCTAGGATTCCACTGGTGCTGGCAATTTATTATTTTTATTATCATTTTTCCATTTTGAAAATTTCTAATTTTCCGCAGTTTTACATTCTTCCCCCTTAAAAGAATTTTGTCCCCGAAATCCACACACATACCTTGCAAATCCACGGCATATGTAACCCTCGTAACTCAATTTACGCGGTGTCTGCGGCGATGACTTTCTAAGGTCTAACCAGCACGACAACTACGATGGGGTGTCAACCTAATCCATGTCAAGAATGACATCCACATCGTATATCTACCACGAAGGTGCCATGAGCAAAAATCACGAGATCTCCATTTCCTGCGATCGAGCATATCTGCTCTCACCCTAGATTCTGGGAAGAATTTCCACTTCTACTTGGCTTTCTAGGGCTCAACTCCAAACCCCGTCGTCACACAAGATTGTAGCTGATGAATATGATGCATCCAAACTTAAATAATTCGTGCATGAGTAGAAATGTACCCTGCATATCTGGCTGATCTGCGCGCTTAGCCTGTGGTATAATAGCGTAGACACGCCCTTAGGTCCCTGAAGTCTTGGCCTGTGAGCCCTATCCATGACCTCGACCCATACTCTGGCCCCTCTGGCCTGTCTGTGCTACCGAAGGTGCTTGTATAGCACTCTGCAACTGAAACTTATTCCTCTGACCCATACTGGGGTATGGAAGAATAAATTGTGTTTGCGCTTGTCCCATTGATAACTGGGACTGCGCCAGCCCAAAACCCTAGGATCCATGCCTCCGTGGGCAATCCTGCTTCATATGTCCAGGATGATGGCAATAGAAGCATGTCATTGACCTTAAACCGGCCTTCTCTGAGGTAGCTCTTGGGATGAAATCCTCGTCTCTTTCATGAAGCTTCGAAGAAGGTGATCCTCCTTCCTCTTCCCACCGACCTTCGCATCCAGAGATACCCCATGTGTCCTCCGTCTCTCTTTCTATGGCCAGCTGTCCCAACCATGATCCATGTCTAGGCGGAGGCTTGCCCGAATGGACAACTTCAGTCCATTCTCAAATCTCGACCTTGGCATGCAGTAGCCACATAGTCATCCTTAAAAACATACCTGGCTTCGGTGAATCTATCCACGTACTCCATCTCTGTCATCGTTCCCTGCCTCAGCTCTAGGAACTCTTGGGCCTTTTCATGTCTAGCAATGGCCGAAAAATACTTTCTCATAAAGAGCCCATGGAACTCTGCTCAAGCCATTGCCTACATGTCTGAGAGATGTAACGATCCACACGCGGGTCTCACCATCGCTAGAGCAGCGGCTAGCGATCTTAGTGCATCGAAGGTAATATCCACCAGCCTCGATACCTTCTCAATCCTACCGGAACCCAATGGAGTACGCCACCGCCAGGATCCCTCCCCTATAAGCATGGAGGATGATGTGAGCGAGGCGCCTGCAGGGATTGCTGGGACCTCACCACAGCTACCAGCTACTGGCTTGTGCGTCGCGACGGTTGTAACCCCCAGCCAGCCCAGTGAGGCCTGCGGTCAGCAGGGGAGGTGTGCGGGCCTGCACCTCGTGGAATGACCTCTACCTCCCGGAGTCCTCGGCTTACCAATACACGTGTTAAATGGCAGCAAACTTTGTTAATTTCATGTGCATCATAACCTGTAATGCACATGCCAATTACTGTAGACTTGACAACCATGAAGCCCGACCAAGATTCATTACCTAAGTGATTGTCTGTTGCCCGACACTCCTTTTTATTTATTTCGACCAAATTCAAGCTTTTCATGTTCATTTCATTTTCCGAACCTCTAAGGTTATAGTTCCTAACCTTAGCATTCCCCTTTTTCCTATATACATTATGCCATGTATATAATTTTTCGCGCAATAACCACGCAATCACATTTCTCATATACATCATACCGTGTATATGTTTTCCACACAATGTGTAACACACAATCACGCAATCATAAACATGGAACACATATCCGAACACAACATGAAACACACCACGCATGCAGTGGTCTAAACCCATCCCATGAACTCCTATGTATTAGTGTACCTAAACTTCGATACCAAGCTATGACGCTGGTATCAATTTCACCACAATAGTCGTAGCCTAAACCCATGTCCCTCAAGCTCTAGGTACTCATGTACCTATGCTTTAATACCATGCTGAGACGAGCTAGCATCAAGACCATACTTGTGACACCCCTATCCCGGGGGTCCCGTTGACAACCCATCAACCTGGGAAAACCTGTAAATATCGGGTGTCCTGTTATCACACTCATTTCCTGCATATTTAATTAACAAATATACAAAAATATATGATAGACTATTTAACCAACAGTCCATTTAGACAACAAAAAGGTATACATGTTTTGGTTCTGCTCGAATATAATACAAGACAAAAACAAAACCAAACAAAGCCGCATCCGGCTCTCATCCCTTATGCGGGTCAGATGCTTGCACAGTTTGTGCACAGGGTCCTGGCCAGGTGGAAAGGCAATGCAGAGTAGAAAGTTTTCTCTGAGGGTTACTCCACCTAAAAAATGCACGTACAATGGCGTACATAAACGTAATCACATTTCATACAATTTATGCAACATTATATGAAATGTTCCATATCATCATGAGATCACGACCCCTCATGCTCATAACCTAAGTCAACCGACTCACACTTTCTGGTGCCGATGTGGAAACTAATAGTGGTGTTAACCCAGTAATGGCTCAAACCATTGGACAACACATCGATTTTAATTTATCATTTCGCTGATTTTCTTTTTCTTTTGTGGGCCCGCATAGATTTTTGGGTTTTTCACCGCGAGGATCTTTCACGCCTTTCAACATTTTTGCAAACTTACATCGCGAGATTCATGTCTTAGTGAATAACATTTTGGGTCTTTCACCACTGGGGAATCTACACAACTTGCTTAAAACATGTAATTTATCATTTGATCGATTTACACATCCGTGAGTCTCAGCGCGGGCTTTGTCATTTACAAACTCACGGTATTATTTCTTGGTGAATACTCAATACCATGCACCCACACACACTCAATTGACAGCGATGTGACCGTGCGTATGAAATGCACATAGCGCCCGATACATTTCCTTCATGTGACATGTATATAGGAGTGCTACATGAAACATTTACATACCATGGATAATTCTAATTGATACATATAATTAACATCCATATATAACCCATATTAATACATCAATAGCATACATTAACATGTTATTCTTCACACTGCATATTATTCGATCAAGCAATAACACACACAATGGCCCAAATCTCGGACTCATATAAAACAAGGCACCTCTTGGTCCCTTCACAGTTCATCATTGAATTATTGTGATACCCAAAACCTTTTAAAACTTCGAGCAATCAGTCCGGGGATAAAAAAAAAAAAAAACCTGACATAGTACCGGTACTTTGCTTGATTTCGAAAATCTTGCATTGGACATCAAAAAATCGTCTAAAAATTCTTAAACTATCAGAAAGCATTCTCAATTCAATAAGCTTGTCAGCAGTCCACATTCCTAAAATTACCACACTCGATTAAAATTTTCAGGACCAAAATTTATTATCTTATAGCCTCTAAGAAAACCCCAAGCCATTAAATGTAGTTTTACGATAGAAAACCCTTTAAGTAGGAAAATTCTACTCGTGGAGTTTAATGGCTTTCAGATTTTGATGCACATATAGCTCGTTGCGACGCAAAAAGACTAGTTGCGACACACCAAACAACAGCCACAGCCAATGGAAAGATTCATTCTGACGAACCGACACGCGAAGCGCCGTTGTCAAGACACAAAGGGTATGTCAGCGACACCGTGGTACCCAAACGCCTTGTCGCGACACTAAAATCACTGTGACACGAGTGAGCCAACTGCATCGACAAAACCCGGAGGTTTGTCATACTTGGCCTCACAGCGCGCTCGCGAGTCCTTTGTAATTTTGCGGGCGCGGCTCTGCGCCCCTCATCCGCGACACCACTCTGATATCGCCCCGACACAAAGGCGTGGGCGTTAGCCACTTTATTTCAGTCCGTATATTTTATTTATTTATTTTTTCGTTCAGCCTTATTACCACAAAGGCCACTAGAACTTGTAAAACTTTCCAAAATGTATTCATTATACAAAAACGAGTTTAATTACAACTCTTGTTCTTTACATAGTACCAGCTGGTTTTCTGATTTTAAATCTGAGAATGAGGCCGTCATTCTCTTTCTCTCTAAGGTCTCGGATGAATGTTTCATTCCCAGGCGTGCCTCTAATGCACAGGGGGTGTTTCTCTGACAGGGTGAGCAGTACAGTGGTTGATTTTCCTGCATGACCTCACATAAGTCTTCATGCAATGGCAACCACACAGCATTCAAGTAAATCTAATGCGTAACCCACCTACTTGGATACTGCGTCATAATCCCATGCCAGTCCTCACTAACTCCCTCACACTTTTGTTTCCTTCTTATGAAAAATGTTTTCAAACCTAAAGATCTATTTGTTTTGTGGACAACCTCGATGTATGTTAATTGGACATTCTCCGATAAATAATTGATGGATATGCAAATCTGTTGTAGTGGACATACTCAGGCAAATAATTTTATGCAGCATAATATATTGTAGTGGACATAATCCGATGTAAATAATTGTTGGTCAACCCTCAAAACCATATCAGCCACTTTTCTATTCTATATTGTCCACACGTATATGAAATACAATATGTCATTTTCATGCCAATTCATATTGTATATCAAGCATGCATATACTAATATAATTTATAAACCAACATATTATTTCACCTTTACTTGATAGCACAAGCGGCACAAATGGGCCAAATCAAACTGATCCGGCAATTTCATCTTGGAATTTCCAAAAGCAATTGGTCCGGACTGTAGAAAATAGTCCTAAACTGGCCTCAGCCCCTAAATCTTTGGGGTGAAAATGATACATTAAGGCTCATTTACAAACCATTTGGATGATCTTGGCCAAGACTAAAATCAAGTAGGAGAAAAGCCCTACCTCTGGGTTTGTCCAAAGCTCATAGTTCAGTCTTTCGGTCTTGGCTTTTAGCCGAGAAGGCTTTTATCTCTTGTAGTGAAAACAGTGGGTCCGATAGTGTTCGGAAAATTTAGAGAAAGGTAGAGCCTCTCTCTGGCTCTCAACCTTTTCTTTTTCACCTCTCATTTTCTCACCTCTCCCATCCAGATAGGTCCAAGATGGGTCAAGTGGGATAATCTCTCATGCCTTGTCATCTCTTTGTTAAACCTATTTGGATTATATATAACATCCATCTTGTTAGGTTCTCATCATTCATGTGTTGCATTATCTCCTATGGCCCATGGCTCTTTGTTTGAGATATTAATATACACGTGACACTTAGCTGTGAGCTATCTCAACACGTGCAAGTGTCGCATCCTTCTCTCAGTGCCTTGGAAAGCAGTGAGTCAGTATCTTGAGATTTCTACGAAATTCAACATATTAAGCTAGATTTGAGAGATTTTAAACAGTGAAGTGTTTGGTCATCCAGTCTGAAAATTTTGGATTTTTAGTGCATTACAGGTCTACCATTTGTGTAAATTTGGATTTTCTAGGGTTTATAGCATTGTATGAAAATTATAATTTTTACTTGAATGAGTATGAGCCAAGTGAACATGTGGAATTGCATGTGCACTTAATTGAGGTTGTAGCCCTCTTAGAGATTTTCTATACCTTCGACTGTTCACCGTCGTAGAAAATCATTTTAGAATCAGAGTGGAAGCAAACGGAGTCCAAATTAGTTATGAGAAAAGGCGATTTATTTTTGTTAGTATCCTACTAAATTTTGGGTAGAAAAACCTAGTTTTGTTTATATAAGAACAAAGTTGTAATTAAACTCATTTTGTATAAAGAAATGCGGTTTGGTAAGGTTTCACCGGGTTTCATATGCCCTTGACCCAAAGGTTGTTTTATACCCAGTTTGACATTATAAAAAAAAATGACCGGGGTGAGGCATCACGTTGTGAACAGTTCCATTTGTGTTATGAAATTCGTACTCTACTTAGTGAGGGGGAACAGGATCTGATTGTGGCGATCTGCAGCATCAAAAGACAAGAGATCGTACCACATGAAATTGGCATCAATGTTGGGTCAAATCGAGGAAGGGAGCGTGTCGCCAGAGCAAATCATTGGGCCAGAGTAGTCACTAGCTGCGCTTTCCATTCTTTTTGGGGACAACCACAACATTGGCTAGCCATTCAACGTATTGGAATTTTAGGATGAACCTTGTCGCGAGGAGTCGATTAACCTCTTCTTTGATTATTTCATAAGGTTGGGGGTGTAAACACCTTAACTTTTGTCGTATAGGCTTACGCTCGACCTGCACGTTAAGCTGGTGTTGCACCATGGGTGGAGAAATGCCAAGCTCGTTATGGGACCATGCGAATATGTTGGTGCGCTCCTACAGGAAGGACAAGAAGATATCAACTTCTTGTTGGGAAAGGGAAGTTCTAAGACTAAGCAGCTCAGGTCGGTCAGGCTCGAATAAAGGGTAAGCTTTTAAAGGCTTCGTTATTCGGGCGTCATCTTGCTCCTTAAAGCTGTTGTTGCTATTTAGGTGGTCAGTTAGTTTGAGGTGCTTCCACAACTACGCAAGCCTTAACAGCCTTTTGGTTCCCCCGTATGTCAATTTTCCCCAAGGGAGTTAGGAAACTCAGAGTTTGGTGATAGGATGAAGGTAGGGTTTTCATGGCATAGATCCAGGTGCGACCTAAGATGGCGTTGAAGGAAGAAGGATCGTCTATCACTATGAAGGGGACGAGCGTGGTAACGGGCCCTGCATCCACTGGCAATATTATCTCGCCAAGCTAGGTGGTTTAAGTTTCTTTAAAGCCTACCAGGATTATGCGTGGATTCTGGAGCTAGTCAGGCTGATACCCTAGTCAGATCAATGCAGGGAGATAAAGCATGTCTATAGTGCTACCGTGATTGATTAAGATACGCCCATCATATTGTTGGGTTTTGAATGAGACATCTCATGCCAAAGCAGTGGAAACAACAAAAAAATTCTTCATAAACCATCCAAAAAAATCCCTAGAGGCACCAAGTCAGTTCAAAACAAAGAGGGTGCGGGATTTATATCTCACATCGATTGTAAATTACTTCGAAGGGTGATGCAGCAATGGTAAAAACAAACCCGTCCTTGGTTTTGCTTCTGCAGTATCCACATGAAGAGTGGGTAGATAGCCTCGGGCAAGGTCTCGAGATGAAACCTGATCTTTAGCCAAGTCTAAATCCGAAGAGGGAAACCAAAAACCAGAGGATTTGACACTTAAAATCTCATGACGAGTGGGTTGTTCTTCTTCATGAACACCTCTCACACTCAAGAACACTCTCTTGAGAAAAGTGGGCAAGAATGACTTGTTCTCTCTCTTTTCTTAAAGTTACAGTTTCTCCATAAGGTTCTATTTATAGGAAAACCTTTACCCTTGAAATGTCTAAAGTGCCCTTCTTTTTATGAGATGGTATGCAACACGCATCTTTATGCATTATGCCGTGTTCCCTCATGACCCTTAAGCCCATGAACAAGCCTAAACCTTCTTTTTCTCTAAGTGAGGGCTCTTAATCTCGGGATTCCACTAATCCTGTGACATTCCATTCCACTTATTAACTTCCTTCATATTTAGATCACATCCAAATCCGTTTTAAACCAGCTCCACACACTTCGAAGTGTGTGACCCATTACGTATGTTGACTACTTGATTCAACTATTGATTCCAAGTAAGTCATGAGCGGTATCTAGCAACACATCATGACCCCCAATTGACCGGAGAGTCAATGGTTTGACTACTAACCCTTCCATAGACAATTACTACGCAATTCGTCCTTTCACCAATCTATACCTCACTTGGTTCAAAGCATAGACAAGTTGTAGCTCCCACTGGACTGGCTACGCTACATCTAGCCTAAGTGATATTAGATCTAGTCCATGGACTCATTACTCATCAGTTATGCACCCGAAAACACTCTTCATGGCATTTCCACTCTAGCTAGAGATTCCCGACAAGAGGCCATAAGTATACTCTCCCTTTATTAAGAGTGGTGAATCCCTTGTTGGCTACTCAATTACCTTCGAACACCTTAAACTATACCCGATCATCACTCTATGAGCGACCTTTGAAAGGCAACAAGGAATGAAGTCTAAGTATAGAATCAGCATCTAAGAGATTGTTAGGTACCTTGAGTGCAGGATTCGCGCATAAATTGCTATGATGGGACCGTCATCTACATGTAATAGATGATCATATGATTGTCTCACTGCGCCAAGTCCCCGTGTACTTCATTTCTCTTAACAAGCATCCACATGTCAACTCTAATCAACTCATTATCACAGTTTATAAGATCCACTGCTTGATCCAATGAAAGAGTATGACATGTGCTAGTCTATTTGGATCAACAATGTCTAGTCTCATTGATCCTATGACTAGGAATAATTTAGACACTAACATAATTGAACATGTCAAGAATCATACCATCATGATCTCATCATGATTTCCTTCATACTATGTTATGTGTCATGGAATTCATTAATTGATTTAAGAACGCTATCAATTCATTTAATAAATGAACATCAATATAATGAAGATACCTGAAATAGCAACATAAGACATACAATAAGTGTTAAAGATGATTGCCTTTAGAGCACTTATCTAACACATATAACATCTGACCTCTAAGGTGAGGACCAGGGCATCATCATGGGGGTGTGGATAGTTGTCTTAAGGAGAACTTAAAGAATGTTATGGTCTTGTTTATGGAGCGCCGCATTTGACCAGAACCCAAGCGTGCGGCGATGACTAACCCCTGCTTTGTCGGCCGTTGGACCGGCCGGGTTGTGTCAATTATGGGCTAGAGTTTGTTAGGTGGAGGCTCGAGGTGGCCGTCGTCGGTAGGCGAGCTTTGTAGTGCCTCGGAGTACCGCCGGACCATAGATTCAAGCAACTTCTACAGCTAGTAGCATTAGTCTGTTAAATGCGTGCACTCTTTGTGATAACTGCAAAACTTAGATTTGTCTCCTCAATCAATGTTGCCTTTTTGAGGGTTCGACCAGGTAAACTCCTCTATAGACTATACAAGTGGGAGGAGTTGAGTTTGGGTCAACATGAGCTCTACTGGTGATTGTCCCGAGCACGGCTTCTTGCTCGATTGGACTCTTCTCGAGATCTAACCCTCTGTAAGTAATGGGTTTTGTATCTATCTCTTTTGTCTCAGCCCCGTTTTTCGCGTCCTCGACCTCCTCATGATAGGCGTTTACGTGATTGTGTTTTTGTGGATATGCAATAAGAAGTGCAAAGTGCCTATTTTGAGCAAGTATAGGCTTATCAAGTAATAAAGTGTACCAAAGTACAGATATCGATCAACAGGGAAAACCTTAATCGTAGTATGCTAAGTACCAAAATTACAATACTTCTTTAATATTCAAACTAGCAATCGTGATGGCTAAGTGGAACTAAAAGCGGATTAAACTATTACTAATGTAATTGTGTGCTCATATGTAAGAATGATCAAAAGTTGCAAAGAGGTTAAGGTGTTGGTGTTGTTGGACAATCCTACTATGTAGTGCTACGATTCCATTCCATAATCTAATATAGTGTTCTCCAAGGAGGCTCTTATCTAATGTAATTAAAGCCTTTCTTAAGGTCATTTAACCTCCCTTTATCACTAGGTCTCTTGCTCCTTGGCTCAACACCAAGCATTAAAGGTGCATAGAGTGCAAAGAACTCCTAAGCCTCCTAATAATTGATAATCCTATATTACCAAGTTTATTAGGTTAACCCACTTATGTCTAATTCTTCATTCACTTCTCAGATCTTACAAAGAACCACTCACATATCAAGATTAATCAGGAACTAATATGTTGATTTCATCCAAGCATGAGTTAATGTTAAAACAAATATATATAAGATAATGGAATTATAAAAGGCTAACACTGTAACATAGTATTCATGTCCAAATCTCTACCAACACCCTAAACCACGAAATTTAGAGCCTCATTAAGTTCTGTTCAGCTGCAGTAAAAAACAAGACATGATGTGAGAATAAAAGCTTCAATGATCGGGGATGGCCGATCTCAGTTTATTAGTCTATCTCTTTAAGATCATTTCAGAGTCTTCTTTCCTTTGTTCCAAACTCCAGTTTCTCAAACCCTAACAGCTCTGCAAGTAATTTGAACCCCTACAATTGGATTCTCCCATTCCTTTTATAGCTCTCGAGATAAAGTTGTTGGAAGGCTTTCCCACAGTCACTTAGCGTTAGGTTCGCGACGTTGTGAAGTTGTGACGTGGGAACGTCGCGTCGTTAGGGTGTCGTGACGTTGGGCTTATTTCTGCACCACTCTTCTCCAGGCCTCCTGCAAGACCCCATTTCTGGCATTTTCCAATATTTCTCCTACAAAAACCCAATAAAACTAAATATTAGAAAAGTAATCAAAACACGGACATATATATATATGAAATCGACCCCGAATCTTGCTAAATCCCAGGTTTGTAATGAGTGTTTTTGGGCACTCATCACCTCACCCTAGGTTAGTCATGGAGGCAACGATTCTCTTGGTTGCAGTGAGCGTGTTATCCTCCAATAGAGTGTATTGGTTGCCCCCTCTAGAATAACTTGTCGCCTGTTATTGGGGGATGCAGTAAAAGTGAATCAAAGAATTGAGTGTTGGGGCGGATGGCTTACATAACCTTCTGCATCATTGTATATGTGCTTACGACTTTAAGCTACAAGATTACCGCCCCAAAACGCTGCATAAGACACTGATTGATTCAAATCGTCCCATCCTCACTTGGAACATACTAGGCACGCTCTACTTTTTCTTGATTGAACACATATATTGGGTGACCTACTTCTTAGACAAACCATAAAAAGAGGTTATTTAGAGGTTATCGAGTTAGGCGAGAGGCAGTGGAACCAAGACATGGTTGGTCCGACGAGACTAGATGGAAACACTTTGCACAAGAGGGCGTCATTGTCGATTTGGAGCATCATGATCTTGCATAAATGCATCAAGTGGTCAAATAGGTTCCCCAGCCCATCAAACATCTGGAATTTGAGCAACATAAAGGGTGGACGAGTGTCCTAGAGGAGAATGGAGAAGCCAACATATCGTCTAATGCCCGTAGGGTCAAATCTTAGCTCTTAGGTGAAGATGGAGTTCAGTTTCCATTGGTCAGATTCTCTCTTCATGTGCTCTATATGATTTGGGCGGGTGAGGCTCGTTGGTTGACCTTGATATGTTAGAGGCTTCTTCTTCTTGGCCTGTCAGTTTGAGTGACCAGCATATCACAATTGAGAAGGCCTAAAGTCTAGGGACTCAGGGGCAGATTCTTCATCTTTATTCTTTGCATGCGAGGAATTGTATTATTTTCTCTTAGGGCCATTCCTTGTCAAGAAGGAAGCCAGGCTGCTACTAATGGGACTCCTATTGCTCCGCTGAGCATCTATTAATAAGATGCCGCTCTCCGCGAGGGCGTTGGGTTGGGGTGATCGACTTCGCACATAGTGTTCTCTCAAAAGGAGGTTTGGGATGTCTTAGCTTCGCAACTGAGAGATTAGTGTGGGAGGACTGTTCCCATAACTAGCGCTAATGTAAATGAATTGATTTCCCAAAGAATTTTTATTTCTCTTAAGCTACTAGAAAGATTACATGTATCCTTTTTAAGTTTACAATCGGAGTAATTTATAATGTTGAAGTCCGCCACGTGTTGCCCCATTATTGGCTCTTGGTCCACCATGGTAGTGGGGTTCGTGGGAGTGAAGCACATAGTGGGCTTCGTATGAGTGGAGTTCGTGGTAATCCACGTGATGGTCGATGCTAGTGTTTTGACCTCTGCCTATTCGTTGAAGACCTAGTCTTTGCAACTCTACCTGCTTTTGTTGGGCTTTGGTAGGTGGGCTTGAGTAGTGGCATGTTCGAGGTGATATGGGCGGTCAAGCGGTGCTGGTGTTCTTTCCTAGATGCCCAATGTAGGTGCGTTAGGGGTTGAGTCTAACACATTGGGCTTGGGCCCCCCTACGCTAGACTTTTTATCCGTACTCTCATAGTGTTGTGCCCCTTTCTTTATGCGACTTATATGGGATTGGACTTATTCCATTCCATAAGGAGCTCTATGTTTTTACATAGTTCAACATCATCTATAATATGATGGTAATATAGTTTATAGTTGGACATAGAATAAATCATGCGAAGGGACATGAGTGGATGAAAGTGATTTGTCCCTCATTTTGGAGAGATATCCATGAGCCCCTTGACATATGAAACTGGAAATTGCATGGTCGTGCCCAAATGAATTATTAAAAGTTATTAATGTCATTTGTTTTATCAGTTTACATGGAGGTCGAGAAATTGTCTGATTGAACTTTACAAAGGTGACTTAATTCATGCCTTGTGTTCAATATGGATATCAAGTGACAAAAGGACTGCGACATTTACTATGGATTAGGTTATGTCAAACTATGGACATTTACATAATTTAGGTGGTCATAATGCCTTGTTAGAGGTTGCTTATGATTTGTGGGCTCGAAATAGGTTTTGAGCCCACTACCAACTTTATGTGGACATACATGGTCACACACTTAGAATGAGTTAGAATCCAAGCCTTGGACTTAAAATTGGTATTTGAACCCAAGGGATCCCCTCGTGGGGAATTCATTCACGTTTGAGAGGTGGCTAGGGTTTTGGAGAGTCAACCCGCGTGCTAGCACACTCATCTCTCTCAAGGTTTCTAAGAGGCTTGTTCGTGTGAATAGCTATAGAGGGTGCGAGCGCTCCTACTACACCTTTCGATTCGATAAGGAAGGCTTGACTCATACATGAGGCTGCAAAGGATCTTTCGGCACCAAGAAGGTATTCTTCAATCCTTGAATCGTGTAATTGGATCACATGGATCCTTGGTTGGGTTATGAGGCTAAAGTTTTTGTTTTTCTACTATGTATTTTATGCTCTGTCACCCTAGAAACCGAACATGGTAGTACATAAATACTAACTTAATAAACTATAGGTACTACATTGGCATTGTTCATTATGGTAGTACGTAGGAGATTAGGTTGTACCTAGAGTTTATTAAGGTAGTACCTAGATACTCTCATACTTGAAACACATATTTTTTATGAAACTATACTAAATCAAGTATGTTGCATTATTATTATTATTATTATTATTATTATTATTGCATTTGTTCCCAAATCAATAAGCTAAAGTACAAGTTTCTCTAAAATAATCTTAATTCAGTAGTGGTACAAAGATAATTGTACAATTGAATTCAATTAAAGGCATAATATACCTTTTAAATTAACTTAATGGTTTTATAGATTTGATGATAAAAAGTGGTAAAGAGAAACGTCAAATTAAAGAATTCAAATACATGATTCCTAGCTAGGGCTAAAATATCTCCCCTATAGGTAGTGACTTGGCAAGTCACCTATCTTAGGAAGGGCCAAAAATATTCACAAAACTGTCATTTTCAAAAGGAATGAGGAGCTATTTTAGAAGTATACATGGATGCTAATTGGATCATATCAATGGTAGATGCAAGGATCAATATCATGTTACTGTACCTTGTTGGGTGACGATCCAGTGATGTCGAGAGCAAGAAATAAGTAATAGTGGTTAAAGTGATTGATAACATAAGCATATATACTTTAGAATTAGTTTGTACCTTCTTTTTTCATTATTTCCTAAGTTTTTTACATCATAATTGGTGAGTTTTGATTTCTAGGGGCTAATTCTTATTTTGTTTTTTGTTTTGTTTTTTTTTTTTTTTTTTTTTTGCAAAGGGAGATTCATAAATTGGCTAAACTTCTTGATATAAATACATCCTATTTAGTAATAATATTAAGATTCAATTTGCCTACATACTAAATAATTCACACTTCTCCTTGAAACATGCTTGTAAGTTTTTCTACTAAAATCATTAATAAAATGCAATTGGACAAATTGGGCCATATACACTAGCATGGTAAGCTAAACTTCTTTTCTATTGCAATTATTTTTCTTTGAAAAAACTTTTTATAGATATATTTTCCAAGTAAGCATCCTTCACAAAATTAATCCTAATAATCTGTAGAGGGCAACCTTTACCATTCTTTTCTTACTCAATAATTTTAGTCCTTCAAAATTCATATATTCAAATAATAAGTGTCAAATCTAAAAGGAATTTTTGAGACACGATTTTAGACAATTTACAATATCATATTGAATATTTATAAAAAAAAACATTCCATTTTTGGTCATGGATACATTAGCAATCAATTTTTCATAATGATATCGGATTGAGAGACTTTTATTTGTGACATTAATATAATAGGCCTTTTGTAAAAGTTGAACCAAAATATATTAACATTCATATTAGGCCCCTCGTAGGCATTTGAAATAAATTGATGTCTTTCATTTCTCAAACAAATCAAGATTTTATCTTTGTCATTTACTAGAATTTTAAATGAGTATCTAAAACTAACATAGTCATATTGCACCTTTTGATTCATCAAGCCCCACAAAAATATTCTCGAATCCACTTATATAATTACTTCCAATGTGAAGATATGACGTATTTATTTCGTAACTTTCTCCTTTATATGTCAATAATAAAGCAAGTTCTCTTGGATCTTTCTTTTGAATATAATTGGTTTTCTTAACATGTTGCTAATGTTTTACGTCCATAAGTATAATGATGAACTTTTACGGTTTTTGGACATTGAATTTTAAATTTATTATATATTCCCATTTTATTTTTCTTTGAGTTAAGCCTTTTTTTAGTGAAAATGACTATGAATAAAGAACTCTACAAATACGATTAAAAGAATATTCATATTAATCTTTAAATACAAATTTTCTAACTTCTCAAAGAAAATTTGACCACCAAATATTTGAATCAATATTGCAAATATCTTTTTTAGCTAAACAATTTGTTATTATATTCGCTTCTCTATAAATATGACAACAATGGTAATTATTTAGATTCTAAACAAGCTTCCAAATATCCCCATTAGAAAAATAATTGAACTAGATAAACTATTTTTTTGTTATAACCATCGATAATTACTTTAGAGTCTGGCCCCTTCAATCTCTAGGTTTGAAAAACCATTATTTGTAACTGTTAGAACTCCTTCTCTCAAAGCCACGCATTTTTCAGTAATTATCGAAACATTACCTAAATGTTTGCTTCGTGCCATCTCAATAGTATATCATTGGTGTTTTTAATAACCCCACCTAAAGCACTTATATTGTTAAACCTTGAACCATCAAAATTTAATTTGAATCTTTCATTAATAGAAGGAATCAATCAAATCTATTTTTCAACTCTACGAGGGACATTTCGTCCTTTGTTATTAAGATAAGAATCACTCACAAACTCATTAAGATTTTGGAAAGTTAAAGTAGTTTTCTCAATAATGAGAAAGGGTTTGGGTTTACTTTTCCTAAACACAACATGATTTCTGTGTCCAAATATTCCAAAGAATAATAACAATTTTTTCCATAGGTTGTTTGAATAATTTACAATTGGTTTTATAGTTTTTATAAACCAATTTAATCCAAGAAAGGAAATAACCTTCATAAAAGAGAGGAGTAAGACATTTATACTTAATACAATCCCAAATTCCTTGAATAAAAGGACACTATTTAAAAATATTATCAATATTTTCACTATTCTGATTGCACATATGACAAATGTTTGTAATTTCTATCATTCTAGAAATTAAAAATTTACAAGTGGTGAGAGCTTTTCTAAGAATCAACCAAAGAAAACTTTTATTTTCGGCAACAAATTTAATTTCCATACCCAATTTAAAAGTTTATGTATGGGATGTAGTGAAGGCTTTCTTACTACCCAAATTGCTAACTTAAGAGTAATCTTTTCATCCTAAGAGAAACCTCATGATAATTCATCCTCTATAAGACTACATGGAATAGATATTGCTTTAAAATCTGCTATCACATTTAGAGAGAGAAAAAAGCAGAAATTGGGCCAGTCTCCCATTCACTTAGTCTGCGATTGCCGATATTGTGCAGCCTCAAGTGTTATATTGTGGGTGTGTCGTCAAACAAAAGGCACCATATAAACTAAAAAATCTATCAAAAAAAACAGCTTTTTCTGCAATCCCTATATACCATGAAGTAACCTCAATATACCTTCCTAGATTAGTGGCTATTTCCACAAATAAGTCCTCAATCTTTTGGTTCTAAATAGTTATTTATCCTTAACATATTTATCTTGCATGATCCTTGCTCAAATGCTATCTTTATCTATGAGAATTCTCCAACCTAATTTAATTATTGGTGCTTTATCAACATCATTATTTTTCTTGATCATATGTCTCATTCTGACTTGGGTCTAACAAACATCATCCCAAGTTATTAAAAAAAAACTCTAATTTTGTTGGATCCGACATTTGGAAGCCATAAAAATTTTTTGTTTATTATTATCCAAGTCTTCATTATTTCTTTTTGTGAGTTTAAAGCAATTCATCACATAAAGAAGGTATCCAAATTAGCTTTTATTGGAGTTATTTTGTCAACACTTGAATTATTGGACATCCTAGATACTTGCTAATACCATTGAAAATTGGATCTTCATAGCCCCTTGAATGTTATTTGAAAATTGAAATGAAAACTTAAGAAAATTTACAAGTTGACTAGACATGCCATAAAAGTTATGTAAAATTTTATTAATGTTGGAGCAAACTTTTTGTAAAGCTTGGGTAAAAATGATACAATAATTGGTGAATATAAGAAATGGAATTCTAGGCCCACGACAATGAGTTTGTATTCCTAGGTGATTTTTAGGATTATCCGAATGTCTAGCTAATTTTTTACCCTAAAACTTAATACAAAGAATGAAAAAATAATGAGACAAAGGATCTCTTTATCTTATACCTCTTCAAGGTTGAATTTTTCCTTTATAGTTATCATTTATTAACAAGGAGTAAGGAAACATACGTAGAAATGCATTCCATAATCTATCAAATCCATTTGGAATGAAATCTTAATTTTGAAAAATCTCACTCTAATCTATCATAAACTTTCTTCATATCGAGTTTGATTGTCATGTGATGCATCTTTGCTTTTTTTTTTTTCCCTAAAGAGGGTGGCAATGGGGCAAGTTTGAGATTCGCTTTTTTTTTTTTTCCCTAAAGAGGGTGGCAACGGGGCAAGTTTGAGACGGGCACTCTTATCCTATTCTAGTCCAACTTTGTAACAGGTATTTCCGTACCCATTCCAAACCCAAGTCGGGATAGGGAAATACCGTTAAGAATTTAGCCCCAAAATCCCATCCCCGCATCCCCGCCCCGGTTGTTCTTTAATTAATTAAAAAAGATTTCTCACATTCATCTGTTTTCTCAACAACCAAACATGATGATCTTAAATCACCACAAAATCGCAACCGATCGATCATATGCATCACACAACCAAAAATGGGTTCACAAAAAACAACCTATTAACAATATCAATTTCTTTAATGGAAAAATGAAACCTCAAACTGATACTTAACTACGTTAAGTTTCCACAATGATTATTCTAACAAAACTGATATCTATGAGTTTCCTTTAATCCTGAACGTGCGGAAAAACAACACATTGTTACCAGTTGCCTTCATATTTTGGATCAGCCATCACGTAATGGTAAGCAATCATCAGAACAAATATAAAAATGCCAAGAAAATTGGCGAAAAACCCCAGGTTTTGATCATCAATTATCCTTCTCTTAGATCAGATGTGAAACGACAAAGGAGAAGTAGGTCAACCACGATTTCGACTTCTTTCTTCATAGCAGTGCTTCTGAAAAATCCCGATCAACATCATATACATCAACAAAATAAAACAAAAATTAACAATTAAAAAAACTAAACCCTAATAGATGACCGATTTACCGAGGAAAAATGAACAAGAGAAGAAGAGAAAAGAAAAAGGGATGGGAGAAGCGGCCATCGAAGATGCCCCAGCATGTCAGAAGAGGTGGCCATCAAAGAAGAAGAATCTGCTACCACTAACTACATAAGAAGAAGATGTGTAGAAGGCGGCTTTGTCAGAGTTTGGAAAAGAGGAGGTTGAGGGAAGAAGAAGAGGAGGAGACTCTAACAGCTAAGCTAAGGTTTGAAAAATAAGAGAGTTTAAAAACCTATGTAGCTCAAGGACATTTTTGTCGATATGTTACTCAGGGCGGGGCGGAGCCGAGCAAATTTGTACCCGCCCCGAACCTGATTCGGGTTTTGCATAAAAATTCCATACCCAATTTTAAAGTTTCCAGGACGGGTTAATTGGATTTGGGAAAAATTGACATCCCTACTCCTAAAAAAATGCATGATTTCATGAGCACGTATTATATTGAGTTAAGCCTTAACTTCCATATCCTCGCCATCAATATGAGTTTTGATTTATTTTGTTATTATTTGATGAATTAATTCCAAATATTAAAATATATCTCAATCACATAAGTTAACTGTCCTTTAAACTTTCATTAGAGTTTTAATAAATTCACAATCGTAATTACTGTTAAAAAATAATTGGAGATTGAGTTTGTTTCTTTCATATTTTAACTTTTTATTTTTATTTTTTTATCATCGGTTAAAAAATGACTTTCAAGTTCTCTTATTAGTGTTTGAAAATTAACTTTTTTTGCTTATCTTTTAAATTCCTTTTATGTATATTTTGTAACATTTTTTTATGTTTCCAAGGTGGTTATACTTAAAAGATATATTCTTAAATGTAACTCCCTCAAGTGTTTGCAAATATGTGGGTAAGGGCATTTTTGTTATATAATATTATAATCTGTCTTATATCTTTAAAGGCATTTTTTATTTGGGATGGAGTGGTTTACTTTTGCTTTTAAGATAGATAACTTGATATGGATACATTTCATGATTTCACTAATTATTACCTTTTTATTATGGCTTTAACATCATTTATTCAAGTAGCTAGCAAGGTTGAAAAAATATTTTTTTTTTTAAATATGAAAGGAAAGACAAACAATAAAAATAATAATAATTATATTCCACTACTCTAATTCAATTATTAGATAACCTCTTGTTATAAATACCCCCACAATGAAAAAATGGGAAATACAAAAACTCCCTCTTATTTATAGATTCTCTCCTTGGATGCCCAAGGGTTCTGGGAATCCTATGTCTTACCATGTTCGCTTTTCCTTGAAGAATAAACTAAATGCACTTGGCATGCCCCAAGGTCAAACGAGAAGATGGCTTCAACATGACAAAATAGGAACACTTATTAACAAACATCTAGAAACTTCCAAAGCATCAATCAAACGTAATTAGTTTTATTAACTAAATCAACCACCCAAAATAAAATATAAGAATTGAGTTATTCTAGAGACTTCTTAATTCAAGTTTACTTTTTCAACCTTGTTGAACCCAGAATTTAAAAGACACATGGTGAAAATGTATGAGATTGTAAACGAAATCAGGCTTCTATAGAAGTTACATGACAAGATGTGTAAATTTTATGAGAGAAGATTAAGTTAGCAAAAAGCACTAGGATGGATGGTATAACCAGGTAAGGGACAAGGTTTGAAACTTTGATCTAATTTATGACACATATAAGGATGAATTTATTGGTAAAAGAGGCAATCACAAAAACCTTCAATTTGTTGCGGTTAGGTATTTATTAACTGGGCAAAGAGGCAATTAAATAGTAGTAGGGAAACTTGGGCAGAAGTTAATTTACACCATATATAACATGTAAGAATAATATATGGATTATGTTTTGTGTTTTATATATAATATTCGTCAATTGAAAAATAAAATAACAACAGGCTTGCATCCGTATCGCATGAAACGCACAATGAAAACCCCGGAAACATATAGAGATATACATATAAACATGTATTGTCAAGCTTACGCTTCTCCAACTAAATTTTAAGTCTTATCCCGTCCAAATCATGTAGAAGTGGGCATAAAACCATTACTAGTTTATAATAAGGGAGGTTCTTCTCTTTGTGGCTAAGGGTTTAACATAGTGCACTTTGTTTGACACAGAATTTCTCATCAAATAACCAAATACATTATAGAAGCTGTTAATTTTTCATGGCCATTACATCTTTTTAAATTTTTTAATCGCAAGATTGTTCTTTTTTTTATTTAAACTATATATCCAAGAAAAAAAATTATACATTTGGGCCGGGCAAGGCGAAATTTGCGAGAATTTCGATCTCTTTGCTGAAGCATATAACATTTGGAGTACTACAAATGTCTAAATTGAGATGGATATCACCTAGCTTGAACATAAGATCATGAAGTTCTCAGTCATGAAACTAGCCAGATGCTGAATTGCATGCTACCTAGTGATAAATTATCAGCTAAGTTGGATTCTAGTTTCTTCAAAGTATATACTTCATATTTCTAATACTTTACCATCATTTCAGCGCTGATATTATAATATCATCCGTGAACAAATGAGATGCCGTTCTCGCATGGTTTTTCCTGTTTCAACTAATTAAGTAGCCATGATCAAAAGAACTTGAAACTTTTCTTTTCTTTTTTTGTAAAGTTTAATAAATTAATTCATGAAAACCTCATAATGAAAAAATTAGGTGTGTTGTGTCTTAGTGACCTTAGTGCATTTCCTCAAAACATCAGTAGTTTCCGAAAATTATTCTCCAGATGCCACTCAAGGAGACGGTAATGGCTGGTACCTGGAGTCAGATACAAGATCATGGAACAACAGGTTCAGATTCTTTACAGAAGCCGAGAAGTAAGGTGCAACATCAATCACTTGTGGACTTATTGAAGTGGAAGAAAGTACTATTTTTAAGCTAGCACATGGAAATATAACTAAATGCTGACTAACTAAAAGATCTAGCCGTTAATTCAGTTTTGGCTCTGATGAACATACTTGTTCTCATTGAATGCATGGTTTTTTCCTTTTTTTTTCCCCTGGACAACTTGAGGATCAAAAGTTAATTTAATTTCAAATATTATACTAGGACATTGAGCAGTTCTGCTCCTGTAATTTTTGAACTTAATTAGCCCATCAAGCAAAAGTTTTCCTATCTTCTGAAACCTTATCTAAATTGAAAGTGAAACCCATGATTCCTTGAGTTGCTTAAGGTGTATATATGCTTTGGTGAATGGGCAAGAATTAATGCTTAATTAAGATGAGAAAAGCAGCTAATTATGCAAGATACGAAGGAGAAGCGCGCACAGAAGATTACAAAATACTATTATATGTTCGTACAATAAACAGAAAACTTAGTTATACCAGAAACCTCAATACTATCAGAGTTATGATTAATAAGAATTTGGGTTCCCCAGATAGTACCAAACAAATGGTTACCTAACAACTTGATCTTTGATCAAGCCCCTTTAATTATAGCTATTTTTTAAAGAAAAACAACTTCAATAAAAATTTCCATCTGATGATTCAAATATTCAGCATATGATCCTGCAGGGAAAACCATCAGTGCAAAAAATGTTAATATATTTCAAAACATAAACTGTTCATGGAGAAATTTGTTTCAGTACCCTTGGAGTAAAACAGATATTAGCATAAAGAGATCTAAGTCTGGTATCATCAGTATTATTGAAATATTCTGAAGAAATCTCTTTCATGAACATAATAAGAGGAAATGCATTTGTTCCATGAACAACTCGGGATTCCAGACTGATTCCATTCCATGTAGTAATCATAATACCCATTGGCCTGTAAACGAGTAAAAATTAGGGGAATTATTTGGGACTAGGGTCTTATTGCATCTAAAATCACACAAAGAATGAATATGATATGCTAGAAGAGATTACTCATTCTCGGAATTTATCTGACCAGAGTTGAAAGTAATGAGGGAGTGTCAGTTAATATTAAACAGCTAGCAAGAACATTCAGCCAAAAAAGAAAAAAAAAAGAGGAAAAAAGCTATGAAATTAATATGGAATTAGGAAAAAAGATATGAAATTAATATGGAATTAAATTTGGAGTATATTGAAAAATTCAAGATCTACATTATTCATTTTTCCATCCAGGCATATTCATCTGCTAATTCCAGTTTCTGAATTTCAACATGGTACCCGTAGGCCATGGTACTGCAGGTTCACTAATGAGGCGTATCTACCGGATGCATGTTTCCCTCCTGCCTATATATGTGTCAATTCCTTTGGTCCTACCGCGCGCTATTCTATTATGTTCTCAAGCAATAATGTTCCTTTCACGTTGTACCTAGTATTTTGCTCCCCATGAAGATCAAGTAAAACCAAGATAACAATTTCAGTTAATTAAGAGCCAAGAGAGGGGAAGTGAGGATTTCAAAGTTAGTTGGTGCACTGAAGGAGGACATAAATGTTGCAATCTTATGTACTTTCTAAGTTAATTTCTTTACTTCTAGAATGTAGTATCTAGCTAGCAACCTAAATTGGCGAAAATTGATGTCGTTTCAATCCTAAATGTTTCAATCTATCAATAAGGTGGAGAATCAAACAAACCAAACCAAGACTTTGAACCCATGATTTCCTGTCAAACTATGCTCTGATACCATGTTAAACAACATATTCTCCTTAAAGCACTTGTAGGATTTGAGTTTAATATCCAGGACAATTTTCGGTCCTAGATGTTCAATCTAGCAACTTAATCAAATTTAAAATAGAAAGCTGTATACAAACACTCTTCTCAAACCCTCCCATTATCTTATCACATCTCTGTGCTAGTACCATCTATGGTCTTAACTGTGTTTGGTCAAAATATCTTCCCGACTCTCCCGTATGTTGTCTCTAACACAAGTTGCCTAACCACTGATTTCATCTTCTTATTCTAGAACCCTCGCTCAATGATCTTCACTCCATGGTAAAACTATATATCATCCCCACTCTCCCGTATGTTGTCTCCAACAAAATTTGCCTCATTCCATCTTCATAGAATGATTGTTTTTTCATTCAACTCGTAAGGTTTCGAGGGATTGGTGATAAATTTTGTTGAAACAAGATGCAAAAGATGAATGAATACTTGATAAGAACATGAAGGACATTGAACAAAGTAGGAATAATAATACAAGAAATGAAACGTGTGCCTCATGAAGTAGTAGAAGAATAAGATAGAGAGAACTTCAAGGCATCCAATACATACAAACCAGATAATGTATGAACTTATATAAACAATGCAGTTAACCTGCAAAGGACAAATACAAATTAATGAATGAGTATACGTAATTTTGAACCGCCCCACATGTAGATACCTTCTTATTAGCTAATTGAGTAATAAACAGTGGGGTATTAGTTAAAATGGGGGCACTGTAAGCATAAGCAAAAGCAAGAATTGAATATTAAGAATATGGTTTCTCGTACAATTGGCAGATTTCTTACTATGATTCTGTGATTTATATAATAATATAAAGAAGAAAAGGCATCCTAAAAAGCATGCATGGCCTTGTGATATTGATTTAATTAAGAGATTTGAAAGAGACCTTAATTTTTATTTAATCATTTCCTAAACATTCCAAAGTAGTAGATAATTTCTCGAATGCCCTATGAATTGGGGCACATAATCTGTAGAATCCTGAAAAGCCAAAAAACTTGTGAAAAGGGCACATGCAGGTAGGGATTATTTTAATTGGGACAACAAATTAACAGTCTTTTGCATGAGAGAGAGAGAAAGAGACAACTTCCCAGTGATACTGTTAGTGATTCTTGAATATATGCAGACCCCATTAATCTTTAGGTTTTCTATATCTGAAGATGTCAAGAAAACTGGAAAACTGCATTATCCACAATCCTAGTCTGAATATCCCTAAAGATGGTTGTGGAGAATTAGTTCTAGGGTTTTGTACCAAGAAAATGGGGGATCTCCTAAAGTTTTTCCGTAGGAATCCTTCTAGTAAATAACAATTAAATTTTAATCCATATACCAGGACTGTCTATTTCTTGTTATTGTCTTTTGGGGTTTTCAAATTGAATTCAAGGCAGAAATAGGCATCCTTAAAATCACATAGATTTAGCCCCTAGGATTACATATATTTAATCTGTAACTTACTTGGTCAGTCTAAGCAAAATCAAAGACTCTGTAGCAGTTCTATTGGGAACTTACCATGGTAATCAAGAGAACTGCCTGCCCAGAAGTGGATTCTGAGTCTGCACTCTTCTTGTGGAATCTGCTGCCAGGTGCTCTCACCTCGAGATCGTCAGTGCATATGTTGAGATCAGTCTCAAACCATTCAATACTGTCAAACATGTGTTAATAATCATGGGCGTCTCAGCGGGCAAGTGCAAGGAGCTGGCGGCTCGGGCTGTCCGAAAAACATACATCCTTGGAGGTGAACCTTAGTCTTTCCAAACTGATCCAGATACCTAAGGAAGTCAAGCACATGGTTGCAATTGCACTGTGAAAGTGGAACTGGAGGCCTCTGATTCTTCAAGTACTGGCCAAAGGTGTTCCAGTCTCGCCGTTTCTGCGACTCATACCGGGATGGGGTCGCCGCCGACTGATGATCACCGGGCGATCTCGATGACCCTTCTGCCAAATCTTTTCCTCTTTCACTGGACATCACTGCCAGCAACCGATGAAGATTGATTATAATCTTATTTGCTAAATAAGGCAAAAATGTTGGAGGTTGGAGGGAGGTAAAAGGAACAGGAGATCATGAGAGTGGAGGAAGATGCAGATCAAATCTTGGCCCTACTGAATTGACATGCCATGGGGCCATATGCCACTGCTTTCCATTCCTTCTTTTCTCCATACTTCATTTTATTCTACTTTTTTTTAATAGTGCCATTAACATTAACAATAAGTTTCCGCAGTAGCTTACAATTATTGGAGCCCTTTTGTCAACATAATCTTTATCATTAATTAAAGCTTAATCCCTATTATTGCGATAACCTCGTCACTTAGTAGTCGGTGCAACTCGACTATGTCACCCACTAGGGTGCTTTCTAATGGCTGGATGCCACCATACATTATATATATATATATATATATATATATATATATATATATATATATATATATATATATATATGTATACTGTTTTCACGTCTATGTTATGATATATGATACAAGAAATTATATTTGTATCATCATCATTAGTAGTGGAAGTTAGGGTTCACAAAACTTGGCATGATTTGCTAACACGATTCAAACTCAACACGAAATTTACAGGTTTGGATTGAATTCGTGTCAACTTGTTTAATAAATGAGTTATTTTCATGTCAACTTGTTCAACCTAAATTTGACTTATTAATTATATAATTTGACCCATCAAAGTTTTACTAATTATTTGAGTCAAATCTAATAGATTAAATTCAAATATAATCCTGAATGGATTGTTTATAATTAGGTTATACTTGTCGTGTCGTGTCACTAAATTAATAAGTGGATCGTGTTTGAATATGTATTTTCAATACAGATTATTATTTGTGTTGTATTCAAGTTTATCAATGTTGACGAATATCTTTAGTCTGATATGACACGATCATGATCCATTAACACGAATTACCATTCAAATAACTAATAACAATGATGGTAGTTAAAGCAGCGAAAGTTGTTGAACTTGGATCTTAGACCTCATATATTTGACCCTTGAAGGGTAGATATGAATGAGATCTACCATTTAAAGATTTTTCCGTTACTGTTGTGGTTGTCTTTGTCAAGGACTAGAAGAATGTATATTCAAGCTCTAGAGCATGAAGCCACCTATTTATAGAACGGAGGCTTTATGTCAGCTTCTTGGAAGCATGGCTGTGGACATTGGCCCATACAACATGTCGTAAGGATGCGTATGCATTCGTGCAAACAGATCATAATTTCAAGCAGAATCAAGTATGTGAAATTATGTCATTGGTGAAAAAGGGACAAATGTGATTTCAAACTTGGCCAGTAAAACAAATACAAAGATTGCAGCATACGGATTCTATTACTGAAAACTTTGTTTCTATTACTAAATTATAGTCTTATCATATATGTGGTGAGGGTATTAATTTTGAAACAAAGGAAATGACTTTGCTGAATACTTGACTCCGTGGCCGTGAATTAAGTAGTGTTTTACCCGTGGAAAACAAATAACCAGCTATGGTACAAACACTTAGGCCTGAGATGGTTCATGTTTTTAAAACTGTTCTTGAGAAAATATCAATTTTGACGTTCTCTCAAAATTGTTCTTGTTCTTGGAATTTAGTATTTTATATGTTCTTTGTGTTTTTCAGAACAAACAAAAAAATTGGGAACTGTTTTGATGGATTTTTCAGTAGAATTCATCATAACATACAAAAAGCACGGAAATTGGCGAATGTACGGGCGTGTCAGGAAATTATAGCATTTTCAAGCTGAAACTTTGTCGAAATCTGGCTTCTGCTTAGACGAAAAATGGATCCCCTAATTCTCTTGACAGTTCCTTAGATTTTTAATGGAAAAATGCCTTGAAAATTAAATTGTATGGACTGAATTGGAAGCTAAAAGGAAACTTAATTGACTAACTTAGAAAATAGTAGATTTCATTATAGAATTTGATTGAAAATCAAATGCTGAAGCAAGAAAGCTTTGAAGTAATAAAATGCTTTGAAAGAAAAACATATAAAACAAAGCTAGAAATCTAGAAACGATGGTTGTTGAACATGTAGAAAAAAAAAGAGAAATGTTGAAATGCTCTTACTCGGTTTTGAGTGTTCAATCGTTTGTTCCTTGCTCTGATGTTTTGATTCCCTTTTATAGAGGTTCAGATGATTGACTACCCATGTTCCCATCTTCACATTCTTCCTCAATTGTCGTCCACTCTCCCACTAGGGTCAGTTGCTTCAGTTAACTCCTTCCTTGAAGAAACTGTTCTTCCCCATTTTCTCAGTAGAGAAACTGCATAAGGCCACTATTTGTTTGGGAATACTAATTTTGTAACTTCCTCACGTCTCATAGTCCTTTGATCTCACCTTTACACATGTCCTTGACTTTTTCCACTACCTTGGCTTACCAAATTTTCAACCTCTCTACATAGTTGTTCTTCCACGTGTCTTTCCTCGAATATTTACTTTGCATAATCATTTGACCATTTTCTTCAATTTAAAAATTCTATGGTGAAGAATAACTAATAGGCTTGAAAATAAATCTGTTGACATCTTCTTGATTTGAAATTTTATTAGATCGGGTTGAAATTTAGCACGGTTTAGGTTTGACATATCTATTCGATTGATTAACACCATTTTATTAAAATTATTTAAATACCATTTTGACTCAAAAAATTATTTTTAGTGTCAACAATAACAAAACGTGTTCTTCCTGTTTTCTTTGTTATCATTGTTTTTTAGAACAGAGAACACCATTTTGGTTTCCTCTAAATTTGGTGTTATCTATGTTAATTTGGTGTTTTTGTGTTTTTCAGGCTAAAAAACAGTTTTAAAAGTAGGAACCACACATGCCCTTACATATAGATTTAAGGGCACTTCCTAAAAAAGTTATGGGTATGTTCGGCTACAGGTTTTGAAAACTGTTTTTTGTTCTAAAAAAATAAAAAGAACAAGGAAAACACAAATGACAAAAATTGTTTTTGTTCTCTGTTTTTTCCTTGTTTGTTCAAACATAAAACAATTTTAAAAAACATAAACCAAACATGCCTATATCATTGTCAAGATTCATGAGCATATATTGGAGGCCTGAACATGAAGCAGAAATACCCAAAATCTTATAAGAATTTATAGGGTAATGGAGATAGAGAAAGTTGGTTAAAAAAAAGTATCATATTTGATCTCAGTAAGATGCACTCTGGGCAGAAAAATGTAAATCAAGCCACGCCAAACATGGGTTAGAATTTAGATCCAGATGTGAAGCTGCAAAGTGTAGAACAGCAAGGTTTGATAGTGCCATCACTTACAGTGGAGGGGTCATTTAGGTTTCCATGAATGAGCCGAATGGAAAAAAATACCACTTTGTTAAATAAGATGCAAGACACCCATGAAAGTTGAAACGTGACAGATTTGCTCAACATGTGATAATCTTCTGGCATTAAACCTAATTTGGTTGTTTTTGCCACAGCAATTAAATTCTAACTTGCCATAATTTGAGAGTGAAGAAACCGGAGGTACACGTCAAGTTGATGGGGTTGACAACCGACCAATTATTTTTTTATTTTTTTATTTTTTTTTATGGTCCCACATGGAAGATGCTCTAGCCCAAAGTCATTATATCCGTTTGATCAATAATTATGGACCCCCAATAGTCCAAAGCCATTTTTTCGGATGATCCATGATTCAAGGTCGAATATGGTAAATCACTTTATCATGACTCAGTAGACTTTGTAATTAGTTTTTCCGGCTTTGAAGCTCACCGGAAACAAAGCAGGCGGTAATCCAGAAAAACGAAAGTTTCTACTCTATTCGATCGATCTATGCAGTGACCCTACAAGGAAAATGAGATACAGTGACATAATTTTAGATTTTGAGCAAATTGGTTGTAATAACTTATTTGAGCTTCCAACCTCGGCCATTAAATTTTTCCAAAATGCCTAATACAAAGGGAAAAGGAGAAAATAAAGTAAAAGTTTCTTTGGTTCCTATTTTTTTAAAGTGTTATTGAGAATAGTTTTTAAAAATTTAAAAAAAAATATTTTGAGTTTTGTCTAATTACAAATTTTGAAAATTAGTTTTTTTGTTTAAAAAAAAACAAGGAAAATACAAAGAACAAGTTTGGTTTCTGGTTTTTTTAATTCTAAAAAACACAAAGACTTAAGATAATACTAAATTTAGAAAACAAAAACAGTTTTCAAGTTTTTAGTGTTATTTATGTTTTCAAAAATTTTCATTA
Source organism: Tetrastigma voinierianum (assembly GCA_016808115.1). Classification (NCBI taxonomy): domain Eukaryota; kingdom Viridiplantae; phylum Streptophyta; class Magnoliopsida; order Vitales; family Vitaceae; genus Tetrastigma; species Tetrastigma voinierianum. The sequence continues at coordinate 189,954 of JAEQBH010005418.1, read as the reverse complement.
AAAAAAAAAACTAAGAACCAACGAAGCCCTAATACAAATGAAATTACCGGAGGTAGACAAGTAAGATTTCAATTTTGTTGAAGCCAAACCTGCAGCCCAAGTCTGGAACATCATACTGGGCTGATTGGTGTATTTCATTCTTGGAGAGAAGAGAATTTACTGGAAGTGTCCTTTCATTGTAATGAATGATATTATTTTTTTCTACATTTCAACTTTGTCTTTGTCAATCATTGCTTTCCTTTTGCATCCCTCTAACTTTCTCAACAATTATGGCCTAAAGATGACATGAAGGTGCAGGCTTGTCGGAATTGCTCTCACCAATTATATTTGTTTATGTGTTGTTTTGTTTCTTTTTCATGTATTTTTGCCTGTTATGTAATTAAACAAGACAGTACTGCATTATACGACATGAGGCCACAGTACACAGCAAGTGTACCTTCACTTTTCACCTCTTCTTATAAAAACTGCACTATTTTTATGTTCCCTTGGGGGTGAGTAATAAAGAAAATTTTCTTTCTCTATTTCTTTTCACATTATTATAAGATTGCAGTTATGAGACTGAAAGATTCCACCCTTAAACTAATTGAAAAGGAGTGGGTTCATTTATTACTCTTACCTTAAAAGTTTGATCTAATCTGGATGAATGTTCTGTGCATGATTGGGTTTGCCATCAAGAGGATCATTAAAGCATTAGGTGGGTGCTTTATATAAATGGGGTTTTATCTTAAAAGTGAATTCCGCATCCTCTTTCTAAGGTCTAGGGTTTTACATAAGTGAATATAGGATCTCTACTTCAAGCGTAGGATGTTGTAATGTATGTATTTCATGACTCCTATGATTCTTATAATTGGAGTTTGTTTCGATGGGATTCATTTTTATGTTGAGACAAAAATCAAGATAATCATATTTAGAAGGGTTGTTAATTTTTTTGGTTTCGAAAATCTACTCATTTTTTAGTTTGTTTGGAGGATGGAGGATGTAGATATGTAGATTTTTCTTAAATCCTACTCTAATGGCTGCTTATTCAAAAGAGTTCCAAAATCGGATGAATGAAATTAATTTAACCGTCTCTTAAAGCTTATTGGCATACTATCTAAGCATGACCTTTACTTGGACTTGTTTATATCTCTAAATTTCTACCCTAACACCATAAATGATTCCTTCTAGTGGGTCCCACACCACCTATCGATGCCATGGCTTTCTATGACAATGTGATTTATGCCTTTCACCACGTAAAAGTTTTAACTTATGTTTGATTCTTGGAAATTTTGGAGAAAATTGTGAAAGGAAACTGAGAAGATTAGAAGGGAAGAAAATTGTGAAAAAAAAGAAGTAATTTGAAGTATATATATTATTTTAACATGTTTGTTTAACTTATTTTACTTAATTTTCCCTTCTACATTAAGATCAAATAATTTGATCTCGCATTAATTATATTTATATTTTATTTTCCTTCATATTTTCTATCATAAAGATGTAGTCATAGTAGTACAAAGCCTTGAGCCAAGGATGTAGTCTCAAATAGTGCAAATGATGATTTCTCTTTTGCAAAATATTGATTGTACATTTGAAAAGATTCAAATATAGATCATTGAATTTGTTTGTTACGATTAGAATTTTGATGCCAATAATTAACGAATGAAAAAGATAAAATCGCAAAGCAAAAAATTCAAGATCTAAACGTGATTGATATTATATTTTTATTGGATTCTCTATAGCGATGATTTGAGTGTGAGAAGACGCAAGGCGCACGCGAAGCGATTGATAAGATGTCAACAAATTTACAATTAGTCCCACTAAAAAGATGCCATTTGTTAAGAATTTTATAAGGACAATCTTCAATTACCATCCCCGGATTTTATAATATATAATACATTAGGAAGCCATAACCCAAGTACTTTCATGAACTATTAATTGATATGTAGTCAAAGGAAAGTAAACAATTCCTTCATAATGATTCTAACCATGGAGGACACATAAAATAGTCAATCTGTCAAGTAAAATGAAACCTGGGGCCAAGATATGTCATATAGTTTCACACCAAAGTAGCAAAAGGAAGTTAGTTTCCCATTTAGTTCACAGTAGGTCATGTACAATTTTAGAATGTATATATGTGATCTTCAGTGGACCATAATCTAAATCATACCAACTAATATCGATTTAGATGCCTAAGATTTTCGGTTAGCTGCTCGTCTAACCTCGAACGATAGAATCCTTAAAACTGAACCTATTATCCCTCAAAAAAAACGTTGCATATGCCTAGTCCTTCTGTGACAGAATGAATTACTGACTTGAGTAGATAAACTACATCAAGGTCAATTAACTAAGTCGGTATTAATGCATTATTTACAATCTCAAAACTTTTCTATTTTGCAACACAACACCATGCTTAATTTCTTCAATGTCTGAATGGTCCAATCATTTAATTGCATTTGTTCATGGTATGAAGCATTTACTTTCAGTTAAAATATTGGGAAAAGTATATATCACCATAATAAATGCAAAGAAGGTCCAAAGAATGGGGAATAGATAAAGCAAAGAATATATGAAGAATGGGTAATACATGGTTCAAAACATATTAAGAAAAAATAATTGGCTTTCATGTAAAAGTACTACTTTAATTAACTGAAGGTATAACCTTAACCAATTATTTAAGATAGTACCTACAATTATTTAAGATAGTATCCACAGTTAGTTAGTTAAGATAGTAATTCAAATGATTAAGATAGTATTTTTATCTGAAATTCAATTATTTTTCATTTACATGTTTTGAATTATATATTTACTATCTTTCATACATTCTTTATCTTTATTTATAAATCTATAACCCGATGCATACTTTTCCCAAATATCTTTCAAGTCAAACTTCGGGATTTCAGTCCCCATAACCTTACGTACTTTATGATTAAAGTGTATATGCTTTTTATTGTGAGACATGTGTCGGAAACTTTTGGATCCAAATTCAGCCCCTAGTCTACTATAAGTGCCTAATCAACACGTCCAAGCAATCGATTGATCAGTTCGAGTCATGTTTTCGAATTATGATTCCACGTTCTGTCATTATGTTGTCTGAACAATCGGAAGCTGTCTGCAACACGTATTAGTGGCAACTAGGAGCTTGCATTCAAAGTAATTTCTATGTTAAGGTGATCATATTCCTACTTTCCTTTTTTTGTCCAGCTATCATATCCCCCCATGTCATGACCCTTCTCTTTTCTCTATTTGTAAACCATAATGACAGTCCCTATTAAGTTGGTGGAGAATGAGTTCCGCTTTTCTTGCTCTGATCATCTCTCTTACTTTTCTCCTTTGAAGCAATTTATATGTTTGGTGAACTCCTCCCGAGAAATCTATCCAAATAAACGGTTCTTGTTGAGCAATGCTAGACAGTCTACCTTCCCCAAAGCATCAGCTTATCAGTAACAAACCCATGTAAAGCCTTAATATTAATGGAAAGAAAGAGAGAAGGGGAGACATTGAGGGGAGGTCGGTGGTGGGCGGGGCCAGCGGGCCATATATGCAGAAAGAGAGAGAACAGGCAAGTAACGATTTTCTTTGTCATTTGTAGGGGATAAGGTGCACAAATGTTTCAGGTGCAAAATAGGACATACGGGCATGGATGACTAAACATCAAAGATATCTTGGGATCGAAAAAAATTTCAAATACAAAATAGGACATATGTGCAAAAATTGGGGGCATTCGTGCAAGGTGTAATATTTTTCTTCCTAGCTATTTAATGTTTATGTCCTCAATCAACTGGTAAATGTTTTATAGGTTATCAATTTCAAGTCTTTCCATGGATAGTACATAGCAGTCGTCATCGGCGTTCATCTTCCATGACCTCTTTCTAAACAAATCATTTCTCTCAATTAAATAGCCAGCAAATGCAATAGCACACTTGATACCATGTATATCTTATGTTATTTTTTTCACCAGTTGATGACCTTAACCCATATTTAATCTTTTATGGACATGATATTTTATATGTTTACCAGGTTCCCTCTTGCCCAGTTAATGAAGACACTAAGTATGTGATATTCTAGGCTCCATTTGAAACCTGAAAAGTAAGAAAGAAAAAAAGAAAATAGAGAGAAAAAGTTAAAAGAAAGAAAGTAGAGAGGAAAATAAAAAAATAGGTTTAGACTTAATAAATTAATTCTATATGTTTATTCAAACTCAGTTTATTTGTTTTCTCTATTATATAAGGATTACGAAATTTAAAAATATGTAAAATTTTGAAACCAAACATTAGAAAACATTTTCTTTAGTGATTTTTTTTTCTTAGTTCCAAAGACAACCTAATGATCCTCATAGAAGGGAATGTCACTAGGATTCTTTTCTTTTTATTTTTCTTTTTCTTTTTCTAGTTTAAAACTGTCATTTCCTATAACCTATACATAAATATTCTAAATGATCATTATCCATGGAGACTTTAAGGCGACCCATGTGAGCATAAATTCCAAAATAGATGTTAGTTGAACGTGGAAAGCAATTATGATAAGGCTTTTATCCAACCAAATGATTTGTCAAATGCAACCATTGTATCTAGCCATCTCACATGATCTAGTGCTTATGTGAAAGATAGGAAACCTACTCTTTTGGTACTAATGGAGCCAATATTAGGAATTGTCTAATAAATCATAATCATTTGCCGAAACTAAATTCATCACGATCAGTTTTCCTGTCAATTTAATAATGCCAATGATAGTCTAATATATTAGTAGCTCCGAAAATTCGATGTCATTGTCCCCCAGGAGTTCAACTGCCACCTCTTGGAGCCATTAAACCAACCCTACAACTTCTCAAAGCTGCTCGGTTCACTTCTACCAAGCCTGCTAACGAGTACTGCATAGTATATATAGTTCATTTTTTACTTGGGAAAAAAATAATTATAGGTTGTGTTTGGTTTACTAAGAAAAGACAAATAAAGCTAAGAAAAATTAGGGTCTCTTTGGTTACAATTTTTGAAAACCTTTTTCCTTATGAAAAGCAAGAAAAACAATGAAAACAGAACACTAAAAACAAAAATTTCAGAAAGTAATAAAAATGATGTTTTTTGTATTTTCAAAAACTATTTTTAAATATACATAAAATTATTTAGAAACTTACAAAATTTTAAATTATTTAATATTTACATTAACGAGTTAAAATAAATAAAATTTGAAGTAGAAAGTAAAAATCATATATGAGATTTAACTTCTTTTTTTTTTTTTTTCGTTCCCTTGCATTTTCCTTAGGTTGCATTTGGTTCTCCAAAAGTACGATAAAAGAAAAAAAAAATACAAGCTAAGAAAAATGATTTTACTTTAGTTGTTTAATAAAATTTTTTAAAAAAAAGTCAAATATAAATAAAATTACTTAAGAAATCACATATTTTAAAATTATTTTGTCTTTATATTGATAAGTTGAAATAAATAAAAGGGTGAATTAGGTTTCAGGTCAGAGGAGACCTTATATTTTATAAAGAGTCTATTAAACCATTCAAATTAAACATAAGACTATATGACTTGATAAGACAATAATACCTTTTAATAAATTAACTTTATTCCAACTAAACCCACCCACCCAATGCCAAACCCCCACCCACCCAACCCTTTTATTTCCTTTTTTTTACTTCTAAATGCATTTATGATTTTAATTTTAATTTTTAATTTATATATATATATATATATATATATATATATATAATTTTCGTTTTATTTTGTTTTTATACTTTTATATTTTTTACAGTTATACTTATATTTTAAATTTTTATAAACTTCAAATTTTATAAATAAATATAAAAAATACTATCCACAAGTTAAATTATTCTCTAAATAAAGGAAAAGAGATAATATAAAAATATTAATTTTTTAACAAGAAATTAGTGATGATAATCATTATTTTAGTATTTAATCTTAAAAGAAACATTTCAAATATATATATAATTTTAAACTATTAGTATTTATTTACATATTTATTAAATTATCAAATTAATTTTTAAATAATTAAATCATTTATTGTTATATATGAATGACAATGTATTTATATATTAAAAATTAATTTATTCAATGTGTTAATTATAAAAAATAAAAATAATAAATAATAAATAAATAAAATTTTAAATAATAACATTTTAATTAAGTAAACTTTCAAGTTCTCAAGTTCTACATGATTAATAAAGAAAAATAGGGATTTGTCATAGTGTAGGAGGTCATTACACTAACTGTACAAAGAAAATGTAATAATTGTATAAAGGTGTACAACCTTACTGATGATGCTTTTTCAATCGGAACTGGGCTAGAGCGTGCTGGATTTGCTGGGCCGGTCCGCTGGCTCTAGGCGTTGGGCTCCTCTGCAAAAATAAGAAACAAAAAGGATCGGCGGGGGCTCGCTCGTTACCGCTCCAATGCCTAAGTCAGTTCTTTCCTATGGAAAAGAATATCAACTGCTTAGGGAATGAAGTTTTGTGCATATGTCTGCGTGCGCTTCGGCCGATGGGGGTGACGATATTTATAATGGATGATCGCGACCTTTTCCTGGTTGGATGATGACCTTGAATAGTATATTTTCCTTATTGGAGGATGATCGATATTCCTCCCTTTGGGTGGGAATTTTCTTTCCTTATAAATCATCGATTAATAAAGGATAATTGATAAACTTTCTAGTTGGATGATGATCGATATTCCTCTATTGGATGAGAGATTTTTTCTTTCCTTGTATTAACCGATTAATAAGGGATAATTGATAACTCCTAGTTGGATGATGATACGATATTCCTCCCATTGGGTGAGAGATTTTATTTCCTTATTGTTAACCGATTAATAAGGGATAATTGATGGGCAATAATTAGGAAATATTATGTTTTCCTAATTTGTGGAGATTAGGTATTTTCCTTTAATATGAATACTTTGAATTATTATTACCATCCTTTTATCAGCTCAATCAAATCAGCTGCCGACAGGCTACTCTTTTGAGGATCTTATCAGGACTATTGCTAAATCTTTGATAAATTTTAAATCTAGTTGAACACGATCATATGCGACATCTACTTTTATAACCTCATTATGATTTGCCCCTAGTCTTTAAACTAACGGCGTAAGCAGGGATAAATATCAAACTCTCCAGATAAGTGAGTATCAGTATTTCTGGAAGGGTTGGTCAGTTTCTCATTTCTTTTATTGTCTTTTAATTGAAATTTGCTTGGTTTAAGGCTATTGCGCTATACAGGCCCGAAACTACTTGGTTCTGAGCTATTCTACCTTTTTGGCGGTAGAGCTCACAGCGAGTTGCTTGTCTCTGAAGGTGTTGCCTTACGGGCCCGAGCTACTTGGATCTGGGGTACATTCTACCTTTTTGGGCGTGAGGCTGCGACGAGTTGCTTGTCTCTGGGAGCATGTTTTAGACCCGAGCTACTTGGCTTTTAGGCTGATACGCCTCATTTGATTTATGCTCTTTTGGTATTTATTCTCTCCATGAAACTGAGCTGCAAGGCTCTTTTAAACTGAGCTACATGGCTCATGAGCTACATGGCTCCTTGGGCACACTTTACCTTACGAAGCGAGTTACATGGCTCCTTGAAGCGGGCTGCAAGGCTTTCTGGCGGCGCAAGGCTCTCTGAACTACTTCCTTGGCACCTTGAAGCGGGCTACATGGATCCTTGGCTGCCAGCCTTCTTGACGGTTGTGCTATATGTCTGACTCTTGGGCTCTTGAGCTCGTGGATCGGGACTCAGACTCTTTACGGCAGTTATGCTCTAAAAGCGACTCTTGGGCTCACCCAGGCTCCTGGCGGTGAGGCACTTCGGTGTTAAACTTTTGCCAAGCGACGGCCAGGGCTCTTAGGCTGAGGCCTTCTTTGGTACAGTAAGCTATCTGGCCCGAGCTACTAGGCTCTTGGGCGTTGAGGCCTTCCTGAGCTTTTAAGCTCTGCAAACTGAGCTACTAGGCTCTTGGGCGTTGAGGCCTTTCTGAGCTGTTAAGCTCTGCAAACTAGGCTCCTGGGCGATGAGGCCTTCTTGAGCCGTTAAGCTCTACAAACTGAGCTATTGGGCTCCAGGGCGCTAAGGACCTCCCGAGCTGTGGCTCGTGGCTACTTAGCCTTGTGGTGTTATACTCTATAATCTGAGCTATTGGGCTCCTGAGCTACATGGCTCCGTGGCTACTTGGCCTTCTAGGCTATTTTGCCTTTTTGAGCAATTAAGCTCGAAGAAAAGCGAGTACACTTAGGCTCTTAGGCTACATGGCTCCATGGGCTGCCTTCCTTGGCTTGATTACGCTTTGCAATTGAGCCCACGGGCTCTGAGCTCGGCTCGATGCTTCGCAGCCTTTTGAGTTATTACGCTCTGCAAAGCGAGCTTACGGGCTCTGAGCTGCGGCTCCGTGGCTGCCTTTTGAGTAGTGACTACGGCTCTACATATTGAGCTTTTGGGCTCTGAGCTGTAGCTCGTGTTTACTTAGCCTTGCGAGCTCTTAGGCTCTATAGCTGCCAGCCATTGGCTACATGGCTGTTCGACCCATTTCTTGGGCTCTGAGCTGCAGCTCTGTGGCTACATGGCTGTTCAAATTGAGACTGGCAGGCCACGACTGCCAGCTCAGTGGCTATATGTGCTTTGTTTGGCGAGTTACGCTCTGCTTGACCCAGGCCTCTTAGGCTTGTTCGGGGCGGGTTCTTTGGGCTCACTGAGCTACTTGATTCGGAGTGGCTACATGGCTGTTCGGTATTTGTTGGGCTCTTGGGCTACTTAGCTCGTGGTTATGGCTTTGTTTGGTGTTGCGCTCTGCGACGAATACTTGGCTCCTTGGCTACTTGGCCTTATTGAATTACTAGGCTCCTGGCTACCTTGACTCGGGTGGGTCTGTGGCTGTTTGAAGGCGAGTTCAGGCCTCTGAGCTACTTGGCTCAGTGGCTCTACACCTTTGTTGACCCGAGCTACATGGCATGTTATTTGAGGCTGGCTGGTGTGACCTTGACTCGACATAGGATGTCAGTGAGGTCACTCTTTTTTATTTTTCCGCGTATATACTTTAAAATTTAGTTCATTCATATAATGTTAAGCAATTAACTTGTATTATATTACGTAGCAGCAGTTACAAAATATATATCTGACTCCATATAAAGTGTTCAACATCTACAATATTTACATTGGTTTACAAATTTCATATACAAAATAGACACAAGGTCTTCCGGTGAGCACCTATTAACATTAATGGCCTTTGGCTAGCGATGTGGATGGCACGGTCCTCGGTCTCCTCTTAAATGCCTACACGGATTGAACACGTGCTAAACTGCGCTTAGTGGGAATTAATACACATGGATGACCTACGTAAGGGTCACCACACTTCTATACAATTGCATATAACCACCGATTAGCATTCTGATTCTTATCATTTCTCATATAAATACTTTTCATAACAAGTTTCATTTCTTATCATCTTCCATATACTTTTCATGTCATCTTATTACTTTTCTTCTTGTTCTTATGAAGCTATTATCTGTCATCGCATAGCAGTGATATGCTTCTCATATCATGTCATATATTCTCTACATTTCCTTTGCATATACATCATTTCTTTTATGTTTATGTGCGCATAAGCCCAGAAGTGGATCTGAAATATGAGGCGAAAGCGTTATCATTGTCTTGAGACAATGACCATTTATAAAAGCGGAGGCGCTGTGATATATTATACCGGTATCATCAGCTATGCGAGGCGGTGACCTATGCCCGACAATATGATACGAAGGTATCATCGGTACATGCGAACCGGTGACCATCCGGCGAGGAGGCAGGAAATTGGCGTGGTGACCCTTTCGAGGCCAGTGATCAAGCGGGATCTATATCATCGACAAACGAGGTCGACATCAGAACTTGTATCTTGCCGGACTTATTTTTTCCTAATAGGCATGCCCATCTATCCCTCTACCGGGTTCTAGCGGAATGATCAATAGGTATTTTATGTTCGGTATATATCTCATATTCAGAATAATTATTATTGTCATTCGGTATTCATATGGGATATATAAATATCCCCTGACTCATTTATTCATATCTTTGCATTTTCATATCTCGTTGTATGTATAAATAACCATGCTTACCATGTATGCTTTGAGCTATTTATAAATTCATAATCGACTAACTATGGTTACTGCGGGACCTACTGTTTTACATGATTTCTGGAACTAATATAAGTTCCAATTTTTATCAAGCTACCTATGGATGGATTCTTGACTCAATGGGCTTTCCATAGAGTCCAAGAACACCCGAATCGGAGTTCAAACGAAGGAGTTATGACTTTCCGAAGTTGGAGGTCATCTGTGATCAACCCTTGACGAGTTGACTAAGCCCAGCGAGAACTGACGTCTGGGCCAGAGCTCGATCTATCACCACCGATCGTCTAATATCTTCCATAGCATATGAATGTATTCGAAGCTCAATGGGCTTTCCATAGAGTCCAAAGAACACCATCCCGGAGTTCAAGCGAAGGAGTTATGACCTTCAGTTGGAGGTCATCACCTTGATCCAACCTTGGCGAGTTGACCTAAGGCCCGGCGAGCTGACTGTCCTGGGCAGGCTCGATCTATCACCTCCCGATCTCTGTCTAAACTATGCCTCAGGCATATGAATGTATTCTTGACTCAATGGGCTTTCCGCAGAGTCGTGAGCACCAAAGCGAGGAGTTCAAGCGAAGGATTTTATGACCTTCCGAGGATTGGAGGTCATGCGTGGTCGGTCTTGGCGAGCTGACACAGGCGACGAGCTAAGCGAAGTGACGGGTGACTGACACGGGCCGGTGAGCTCACGGGGCCCGACTCTTCGAAACCGGCCCGAACTCTTTAGGGCGAGGTCTGCGGCCTCTGAGGATGAGGTCTGCGACCTCATTGCATAGTGTTCGACCTGCTTTGCATGGGTGTGACTTCTGGCTGCGTAATTCTGTGACCTCTGGCTGCGTGAGTCTGTGACTCTGCTGAGACTGACCTCATGGTGACCTCTCGCCCCGTTTATTTGTTCGGAGTAAAAAAGACCATAACTTGGTCTACAAGGGTTCGAATTGAGAAATTCAAAAGCCTAACATCAAGTTCATTGATGTGGCTACAATTTCCCAGAAGGACTTACTTCCAAATTCTCTTTATTTCTGACTCAAAAACCCGTTCTAAGGTCCGGCTAGTTGACCCGAATTGGCAGAACTGACCCGACCAGATCTAAATGGACCGACCTCGGTAAAAGGACCATAACTTGGTCTACAAAGGTCCAAATCGAACAATTCGAAATCCTAACATCAAGTTCATTGATGTGGCTACAATTTACTAGAAGGACTCATACAATTCCCTGTATTTTCTGACCCAAAAAACTCGTTCTAGATCCGACTACCATATGATCGATAATAGGGAATTTTAAGGTTCAACTTGCAACTAGACCCTTCTGAGCACATATTTAGGAGCCTTAAGCTCTTCTTAACTCAACCCTACAAGAAATGAGTTTAGGAGTTCCCAAACCCAAACCATACACAAGATAGGGTTCTTAACCATGTATCCTAAACTTTATAGTCCAAAACCCCAGACTTCCATACTCCGTAGTTTCCATACAAAAACTATACTCAAATTCCATACCAATACTCAAATTCCATACCTGTGATCTTCTTCTTCTTCTTCTTCTTCTTCTTCTTCTTCCTTTCTTTTCTCTTCTCTCTTGTCCGTATTTGCTCTCCCTTTCTCCAAGACCAAAATAAGATATTTCTTTTGGTTTTATCCTTATTTGATCTTATCCCCTTTTTATTTTACTTTGGTCCTCCAACTCTTATAATATTTGCAAATCAATTTATAATATTTTTACAATAGCCTCAAATCTTCTTTATTATTTGTAATTTAACTTATGCATATTCTACTTTTGTTTTTTATCTTTATTTTATTCGAATAAATATACCTTAGCAGTTTATTATACCCGAAACATGTTATAAAGTGTTTAGGGTATAATTTTGGAATATTCTGACTCCCCTTAGAAAATTTCGTCCTCGAAATTCATACACGTTCGAAGATTCGCGGATCTTTGTGCTCTCATAGTTAGCCGGCTCCCAAGTAGCTTCTTCTCTCTACAGTGGTGTTGCCGGAGAACTTTCACTAATGGTACTTGTTTGTTCATGGCTGTTTCACCTCGAGCAGAATAGTGCTTTGGCTCCTCATCATATGACAAATCTTCTTATCTTGTATTTCTTGCAACGGTAGTATGTGCGACTCATCGACGGTATCTCGAGCATCGACACATGAAACACATCGTGTAATTTGGCCAAACTCAGGAGGGAGTGCCAATCGAGTAAACCTGAGGCAATCGTTCTAAATCTCATATGGCCACATATATGAACCTTGGAATTTGAACTTGCCTTTTGACAAACCTTAAAACTTTCCTCCATGGTGATACCTTTAAAAAGACTTTGTCTCCCACGTTATATTCAATATCTCTCTTCTTTAGGTTGGCATAAGACTTTTTGTCTATCACTAGCCGCCTTTAACCTGTAGAGAATAACTTGTACTTTCTCTTCGTATCTTTTACTATGTACGGACCTATCGGTTTATGCTCATTTAATTAATCCAGCACCACGGGGAGTTCTGCATTTCGGCCATTATAAAGCTTCATATGGTGCCATCTGAATGTTTGATTAAGAAAACTATTGTTATAGGCAAATTCCATCAATGGAATATACCTATCCCGACTTCGAAAATTCCGTAACCTGACCTCGAAGCATATCTTCTAGCACACAGATCAATCTCTCTAAGCTGTCCGTGTTTTGCGGATGGAATGTCGTCTAAAATTTGGCTTAGTGCTAAAAAAGTACATTTGTAAATTCCTTCGGAACCTTGATGTAAATCGCGGATCTCTATCGACCTGTGTAAACCAGCGGCACACATACGTCGCCGCGATCTCATCTACATATAGCTTCGGCTAGTCGATCCATAGAATGATCGATCTGGCCCGGTATAAAATGGGCCGACTTTGTGAGCCTATCTATAATCCACCCCCAGACGAGTCATGTTTTTTGTTATTGTGAGGGAAAGGCTTAGATACAAAATCCATGGTATTATCCCACTTCCATTAGAGGTGGAAGGATTTAACAAGCTTTGTTGGCACTTGGTGTTCAGCTTTGACTTCGCGACACGTCGAGCAGACACGTATTCGATCCGCATCTTTTCATTCCTTTCACTAATAAAAGCTACATTTCAGAATCTGGTACATCTTATTCCCTCCGAGGATGCATGGTAAATCTTAGTATTATAGACCTCGAATAGCAACTTTTCTTTAGCTCTTTATCATACAGCTACATAATCTATTAAAATCTGAGCTTCCGGCTTCTTTCTCTAAAAACTCGGTCTTGTCACCATCTCTAACCATACGTAAATTTTTTACGTAACTCTTCATCATTTTTTAACGCATCTTTAATCATTTGCTTTAAAAGCGGGTTGCGCTTCTAGTTGAACTAACATAGGCTCCATCGTCTCACACAGTCTCGATCAGCGTTACGTAGTGACATTGATACCCACTTGTCTTTTGGCTTAAAGCATCGAAGCTCTTGTATTAACCTTTAAAGGATGGTAATCTATGATGCGGTCATAATCCTTTAATAACTCCTAACCACCTCCATTGTCTCAATTTAACTCTTTTGCAACGTTAGCAAGTAGCGGGAACTCTTATGATCGGTGTAAATTCTACACTTTTCCACATAAGTAGTGTCGCCCGTATTTTAAAGCAAACCTTTACGGTAACTCTAAGTCATGAGTGGGATAATTTTGTTCATGTGGCTTCAAGTATGCTGGGCGCATAAGCCCACTACTTTTTCCCATCTTGCATTAACACGCATCCTAAACGATGCATGAAGCATCGCTATACAAGGTATACTCTTTTCCGGGTAGGGCTGCGTCGATCACGGTGCTTGACTGACATCCCTTTCAATTGTTCAAAACTATTCGACATTTGTGCAGCCACTTTCGAACTTTATTCCTTTCTGAAGGTAACTTGGTGACGGAGAAGCTATGGCGAAAAGCCTCTCACCGTCTTCTATAATAGCCGGCTAGGCGAAACTTCTCACCTCTCGGTTTACATTTTGAGGTGATTTCGATTCTAGTAAGCGATCTTAGCGGGGATCAACTCTTATACCCTCAGCAGACACAATATGGCCTAGGAATGAGACTTCCTTTAGCCAAAAATCACATTTGTTGAGCTTAGCATATAACTTCTTTTCTCTTAACGTCTCCAAGACTATTCTCAGGTGTTGTTCATGTTCCTGTGCATCCTTAGAATACACCAGGATGTCGTCGATAAAAACCCTGACAAATTGATCCACATAGGATCGGGGCTCCCTATTCATCAAATCCATGAAGGCTGCTTAGGTGCATTAGTCGACGAATGGCATGACCAAAAACTCATAATGACCATATCTCGGGTTAAATGCGGAGTCGCCCCGACACATCTCCTTCGCTTTACCCTCAAGCGATAATACGATCGCGAGTGTATCTTCGAAAAGACACGCTCCTTTAGTGATCAAAAGATCTTCAATTCTTGGCAATGGGTACTTGTTTTTCATTGTCACCTTATTGATCTGCCGATAATCGATGCACATCAGAAGTAGGTGCCATCTTTCTTTTCTGAAATAAAGCGGTGCACCCAGAGGGGACACCTTTGAATTGGGATAAATCCTTTATCCAAAAGTTCTTCGCGATTGACTTTTTAACTCTTTCGGGCGCCCGTTGGAGCCATCACATGCAGTGCCCTTGACTATAAGGGCCCATTTCGTACGATTTCTATAGCTAAGTCACCTGCATCACCGAGTGGAATGCACATGGTAACTCTTGAGAATGCCGGAAATTCCCTTACTGTGGGATCTTTTCTACATCAACTTGACCTCTCAGGTCGAGTATCAACGAGAATGTCTCACATCCTTCCTCATAATTCTCCTAGCTTGCATAGTGGGATGACATTAGACATTACACTTGATCCAATGCCTTGTCTTATTACCTCGGTCACGGTCGGAGCATCTCAGCACTACGAGTCTTTTGTCCACAATCCGCGATAGCTCGGTGCTTAGACAACCCGATCCATTCCACAGAATCAAGTCGAGCTCTCGGAATGGTAAGGTTATCAAATCGGCGAGAAACTCTTTTATTTGTATAACAATGGGACAATTTCTATATATATTATTCACCTTCGCCACGTTTGTGCCCCAACGGACTAGTTACATGCATGTCATATGCTAATTTCTCCATCAGTGATACTTTGTCAAATACATGCTCCATGCACACATATGAATGAGTATATCCAGGATCAATCAATGCATGCATCTCAATATCATATAAAGAAAATATACCCACAATCACTTCAGGAGCATCCTGATTCTCACGAGCCTTCATAGCATATGCTCGTGCTAGCGCTGTAGGCATAGGATGATCTACTGTCTCTGACACTGTACCTCCTCGTCCTCTATCCTTTTGAGATGGGCCACTACGACCCTGCCACGATCACGAGTGAGAGGTGGTACCGCGGATCTTCCTCTTCCACTTCCTTGTTGGCTTCCCATTGTCACAACTCTGAGACCTTTGTGCTTTCAAATGCTTCCAGGAAACTCCACCCATGAGAGGAGCACCCTCCTGTCACTATCTGCAAACTCCCCAATGCCCAGCCATGTAATGGGGGCATTGAGGAATTTCTCCATGTCTAGCGAAGCACCTACACTGTACTACGTGCTACGTTGGACCTTTTCATCTACCTCCGTAATGGAACTATCGTTGGATTGGTGGGTTCTCTGGCATATTTTCGAGAAGGGCGAGCCCTCTAGAAAACTTCTTCTTTTGAAATCTTTCTTCTTTGCTCGTTTCTAGTCTCCTTTCTATTTTCGTGCCGGCTTGGACAGATAAAAATCTCTTGTTTGGAGAGAGAAGTCATAGGTGCCAAATACCTCTTGATGGAATCATGCAATCCGTCCTCAAATTGCCCACCTGTGAAAGGCCTCGTGAGACGGTCACGTGCATATTTACTAAGATGGCTAAATTCTTTTTCATATTCAGCCACTGATAAGCTCCTTTGCTTCAAATTTAGGAACTGTTTCCACTTGGAATCCCTATACATCTCAGTAACATAATTTGTCTTGAACTCTTGGACGAAGAATTCCCATGTCAGGAGATTTGGAATCCTTGGACTTTTGAGTACTAGTTCCACCCGATCATATGCCTCACTTTGTAATAGTGAAACGCATGATACTCTCTAATAGGGAGGACATCTAACCTCTTCTAATACTCTTTCTATTTTCTAACCGAGGTCGGCTTTCTCGACTCTTCATGCTCGTTTATGGAATTCCTCACGCTCCATGTCTTCTTCTTTGTGTCTATTGGAGCTTTAGGGCGATTCGATCTATAAAACCCACGAGCCATGTCTTGTGATATTCTCAGCAAGGCTTTCGTGGGCTTATTAGGTACATTACTTTCCGAAGGTTGAGAAGTGATAACCACTTATTCTCTCTTGGGTTGACACTCTCGGCGAAACTAGCCGGGACGATCCGTCTATCTGAAACACAGGACATCCACATCAGGCCCACGTTACTACACCGCGACTTTTCTATCATATATATTCTGTTCGAGCCACCTAAACTGAAGCTGCAGGAAAGCCTAAACCTAGGCTGCGATACCACTAAAAATTGTGACGCCCAGGCTCGGCGTAGGATGTCAGTGAAGTCGCTCTTTTTTTTTTTCCATGTATATACTTCAAAGCTAGTTCATTCATATAATGTTAAACAATTAGGTGTATTATATTCTGTAGCGACCGGATTACAAATATATACTCTGAGCTCCATATATCGTATTCCAGCATCTGATATTTACATTGGTTTGAAATTTCATATACAAAATAGACTAAGGTCTTCGGTAGGCACCTATTCTTTGTGTGGCCTTTATTTCTTGATGTGGATGGCACAGGTCCTGCGGTCTCCCTCTTATGTACCTACAGTTGAACACTTTACGCTTAGTGGGAATTAATACACATGGATGACCTACGATAAGGGTCCACCACACTTCTATACAATTGCATATAACACAATTAGCATTCTGATTCTTCTCATATATAAATACTTTTCATAACAAGTTTCATTTCTTATCATCTTCCATATACTTTTCATGTCATCTTGTACTTTTCTTCTTGTTCTTGTAATTGTATACTATCATCGCATAGCAGTGCTATGCTTCTCATATCATGTATATATTCTACATTTCTTTGCATATACATCATTTCTTTTATGTTTCATGTGCATAAACCTTAGAAGTGAATCTGAAACCATGAAAGGCAGTATTTATATTCAGCATGTAAGCTTGATGGTCCATATGAGGGCCCGAAAGCGTATTCAACGTATGAAGCAGTGGTCCATGAGGCGGCGCTGTTATCATTAATGCGAGACAATGACCATTTATAAAAGCGAGGGTGCTGATATAATATACCGAAGGTATCATCACATGCGAGGCAGTGACTATACGATAATATGATGCTAGAAGGTATCATCAGCTATGCAGGCAGTGACCATCCATGAAGACCAGGCGTTGTGGTGACCCTTTCGGGGCCACGCCCAGTAAGTCCAAACGGGATCTATGTCATCGACCGAAGCGGTCTCGACATCGAACTTGTATCTTTGCGAGACTTATTTTTCCCTAATAGGCATGCCCGTCTATCCCTCTACCGGGTTCTAGCGAACTGATCAATAGGTATTTTATGTTCGATATATATCTCATATTCAGGAATAATTATTGTCATTCGGTATTCATATGGGATATATAAATATCTAATCATTTATTCATATCTTTGCATTTTTCATATCTCGTTGTATGTATAAATAACCATGCTTACCATGTATGCTTTTGAGCTATTTATAAATTCATAATCTGACTAACTATGGTTACCTGCAGGACCTACTGTTTTACATGATTTCTGGAACTAATACAAGTTCCAATTTTTATCAAGATATCTATGGATGGATTCTTGACTCAATGGGCTTTCCATAGAGTCCAAGAACACCCGAATCGGAGTTCAAACGAAGGAGTTATGATCTTCCGAAGTTGGAGGTCATACGCAGTCAACCTTGACGAGTTGACCCCTCTTGGCCAGTGACTTTGTCTGGAATTTGAGATCGATCTATCACCTCGATCGACATCTATCTTCCTCAGGCATATGAATACTCAATGGGCTTTCCATAGAGTCCGAAACTTTAGTCGGAGTTCAAGCGAAGGAGTTATGACGCCAGAAGTTGGAGGGTCATCACCTTGATCGACCTTGACCAGAGTTGACCTAAACGCGAGCTGACCTGTCCTGGGCGGGCTCGATCCTATCACTACTCGGTCTAACATCTAATATCTTCCTCGGGCATATGAATGTATTCTTGAAAAGGCTCAATGGGCTTTACTTAGAATCAGAACACCAGTCAGTTGAAGCGAAGGAGTTATGACCTTAGTTGGAGGTCATGTGCGATCGATCTTGACTAAGTGACTGAGCCCGGCAGGCTAAGCGAAGTGCGAGCTGGCTGACTGGACAGGCTGGGCTCTACGGGACGGCGAGCTCTTGGGGCCAGGCTGAGCTCTTCGGGACGAGGTCTGCGAGCCTCTACAGGGATAGTCTGGCCGACCTCCATTTGCATGAGGTGTCTTCAACCTCTGGCTGCGTGAGGTGTCTTAACCTCTCTTGCGTGGGTCTGGCGACCTCTGTTGCGTGAATCTCTTGGCCTCTCTTTGGTTTGTTCTCTATGATCTCTCCCTTGCATGATTGTTGATAAAAGATATAACTGGACCATAGATGGGTGGGATTCGAAAACTGAACATCAAGTTCATTGATGTGGCTACAATTTCCCATGAGGACTTACTTCCAAATTCTCTTTTCTTTCTGACTCAAAGCCCGTTCTAAGGTCCGGCTAGTTGACCCGGAGTGGCAGAAGCGACCCGACCGAGATCTAAATGGGCCGACCTCGGTAAAGGACCACTGCTTGGTCTCTGAGAGGGTCCAATCGAAATTCAAAGCCCTAACATCAAGTTCATTGATGTGGCTACAATTTACTAGAAGGCCTCACTTCACAGATTCCCTGTATTTCTAGCAAAACCCATTCCTAAGATCCGGCTGCATATGATCGACAACAGGGAATTTTACGGGTTCAACACAACTAGACCCTTCTCGAGCACGTATTTAGGAGCCTTAAAGCTCTTAACTCAACCCTACAAGAAATGAGTTTAGGAGTTCCCAAACCCAAACCATACACAAGATAGAGGGTTCTTAACCATGTATCTAAACTTTATAGTCCAAAACTAGACTTCCATACTCCCATAGTTTCCATACAAAACTATACTCAAATTCCATACCAATACTCAAATTCCATACCTGTGATCTTCTTCTTCTTCTTCTTCTTCTTCTTCTTCTTCCTTTCTTCTCTCTTCTCTCTTGTCCGTATTTGCTCTCCCTTTCTCCAAGACCAAAATAAGATATTTCTTTTAGTGTATCGCTATTGATCTTATCCCTTTTTATTTTACTTTGGTCCTCCGACTCTTATAATATTTGCAAATCAATTTATAATATTTTACAATAGCCTCAAATCTTCTTTATTATTTGTAATTTAGCTTATGCATATTCACTACTTTTGTTTTATCTTTATTTTATTCGAATAAATATACCTTCACGTTTATTATACGAAACATGTTATAAAGCGTAGGGTATAATTTGAGATATTCTAATTTGGGCTCTAGGCTGCGGCTCCATGGCTACATATTTGTTCGGTAGCTGTTAGGTTCTGAGCGGGAGCCTTCACGATACGTTAATCTACGCAAACTAAAACTCTTGGGCTCTAGGCAGCAGGCCTTTCTTGTTTGTTAAGCTTTCTGTGAGCTCTTGGGCTCTGAGCTCACGATGGTTCGTGGCTACATGCTTTGTCGAGGCGAGGCTATTTGGGCTCTAGCTATAGCTCCATGGTTACATGGTGCGGTGGCCCAATTTGCTAGGTTCCTTGGCGAGCCTTCTTTGTTTGTTAGCTCTATGGCTAATTTCTTGGGCTCTGGGCTACATGGCTCCTTGGGCTGCCTTGGCCTTTTTCGGCCCGGTACCTTGGCTCGTGGATACATGGTGCATTCGAACTCGGTACGCTAGGCTCTCTGAGGCTCCTTTGGGCTCTGACTACCAGCTCCGTGGCTACATGGCCTATTTGGCTGATTCACGCTCTATGGCCCAATTTCTTTGGGCTCGGACATCCGTGCGATTCCATCGGTGCATGCGTATTGAGGTGATCTACGGCATTACGAACTTTAGGAAGGGAAGTCGGCGCAGCCCGTGAATGGAGACTCGGTTTTGTTGCACGAGGCGTCCATGGGCGGAGCTCGGCCTTCCGCTACCTTCATGTGGCTGATTTCTTACTGGATGTCCCTGAACCTTTGCTCCCACGACCTCTCCTCGTTGCGATCCTCTGGGGGTTGGTAAGGATCATGCTCCCTGGTGTGGCTAGTTTCCCCTTCTCTATCCGCTTCTCGACGAGGGTCGAGGTGTTGCTCTTCTCTGGTAATAGGGTTTTGATCTTTTCGGGCTTGTCATGTCTCCTAGGGGCGTCGTATTTGCCTGGTGAGTTGTTCCAACTCTTTCAGCAAGTGTTGGTTGGTGACGCGGAGCGCCTCCACCTCATCGGGTGTTGGCACATTACGTCTGCGGCTCCTCGGGAGGTCGGTACATCCACCCGCTAATTTAGTCTTGCATCCTTGGAGGATTAAGCGTTGCTCTGCTTGTGTTCGAGGTTGATACCATCGGTCGGTAGGTCGACTTTATTTATGAGCTATCGTTCCATGAATGGCCTTAGCCAGTGATGCTTTTCAACGAAGCCCAGGCTAGAGCGTATTGGATTCTTTGAAATTTCAGTCCGGTGACTGCAGGCGTGAGCTCCTTGCAAAAACAAGAAGCAAAAAGGATGTTCAGCGGGGAATTTCGCGGGTTAAAGCTCAGATACTGAAGTCAATTCTTTCCTGTGGAAGAGAATATCAACTGCTTAGGGAATGAAGTTTTGTGCATATGTTTGCGTACCTTTCACTGATGGGGTGACCTGATATTTATAATGGATGATCATGACAAATTTCCTAGTTGGATGATGACACTGAATAATATCTTTCCTTATTGGAGGATGATACGATATTCCTCCCACTGGGTGGGATATTTTCTTTCCTTATCGTAAACCGATTAATAAGGGATAATTGATGACTTTCCTAGTTGGATGATGATACGATATTCCTCCAATTGGGTGAGAGATTTTCTTTCCTTATTGTTAATCGATTAATAAGCGATAATTTATAGGCAATAATTAGGAAATATTATGTTTTCCTAATTGGTGGAGATTGAGTATTTTCCTTTAATACGAATTCTTTGATTACATTACCAGCCCAGCACGAAGTGGTGAATTGGGCCATTGTTTTGGGCCTATATTTGGGGATGTTATCAAGGGCCTATTGCTAGTATTGGGCCCATTTTTTAATCCCATTTTGGGCTTCTAGTCTTAAGCACCTTACACTTATTATTTCAAAGCCATCCTTACATTTCTTATGAGTTAGTTGTTTTATTATCCCAGTCTTTTTGTGGGTTCGAATGCTATTTTCTTATGCCATTAACTATATGTTAAAATAATTTCATTATGTTGAAAATATCACTAGCAGGAACATTCATATTGGTCAATCAGATTGAAAATCACGGATTTCTTGAGCGTACTGAATCTATAATAAAATGTTAAGTATTGTGAATAAGTCAGTCACGAGGCTTTATGATCTTCGAATCTACTAGTTTTAATACAATATTTCTCTCTGACTTGATGGGAATAGAAGAATTGAAAATCATTGTGATCTGGGACCGCATTTGTTATAAACAAATGGTAATACGTTTATAAGAGTCATGTCTTTGTTAGTAAACAATCTTGATTTGTTCCATATCGATAACGTCACATTGTAATTTATATTTTAACCCGTCTTAAAATAGAAATTCACCTTGTCCCACATTAGTATACTTTATAATATATTAATTAAAGATACGAAAACTTAAATTAATCTACTTTAAATTGTGACCTCTTTATTTGATGGCTATAATTAACATTTATTTTAATATATCATTACATATATTTAATTTTGCTCCCCTTAATCTCCCACTTGAGGCTATATATGCAGCTTTATAAGTAGATTGCTACTTTATGAGCTCAGTTTGCTATCAAAACTTTATATATTTTAACAATCTTGTCCATTAACCACACCAATATAGAACCCAGAAGTCATCGTTACATATTTCGTAACTAGACCCGTCAGCTGATGCACATAATAATGCAACTAAGCGTAGATCAAGTGTGGATGTGTAGCATGAAATTTAAAATACTGATATGATCTTAACATGCCTATTTCAAGCTGGTCATCTTAAACCTTGGTGAGATCAGGCCATGAAAATCAAAGTGAATGAAAAGCTTTGAATAACTCTTGCAGTAAATAATAACCTTAAAATCCATAATATCCATAACAATGTATCTATAAATAGCATCTAAAATACAAACTCCCACTAAAATGACATATCCTGCGAAGAAGCCACACCTATAATAAACGGTGTATATGAAAGACCTTAGGTGGTAATCCCTTAGTTAGTGGATGCACAATCATGGAGTTTGTCTGATGGCCTCTTTCCTATAGATATAAGTCCACTCGAACCTTTTCTTTGACAACTAGGAATTTGAGGTATATAAATTTGGCTTCTTTGAACTCCTATTGTTGTTGGAATATGAATACTGTTGATTTATTGTCACAAGTACTTAAGTGTTCTTTAATGCCATCAATCATGTGCAGTGACAAATTTGCAATATATTCCATGATTGGATGCCTCATAACAAGCTACAAACTCAAGCGCCATGGTAGAAGAAGATACAATGAAACGTTTAACGCATAACTTCCAAGATGGCACCTCGACCAAATAAGTAGATATAGCTGAAGTAGATTTCATGCTATTTCGGCGTGACAAAATCGAAATTCGGAATATCGATGATCTCTGGCGATCGACTTTAGATAAGTGAGCATGCAGATACTGTTTCTCTATAAAGTACCTCGCGGCTAAGCAACATTATCAATGATAATTCCAACATTGTAGTATCTGCGACGTGCCAGCAATGCGCCAATATGCGAGCAGCGTACATGCCGAGCTTTTTATCAGACTTCCTATTCTTGGCATAAGGAATCTTTTGCATCTCACGAATCTCAAAATTATTCTTAGGGCATTGGCGAGACTAAGATTTATACCATAGCCCGCAGGGGTGTCCTGCCTGGTTTGCAATCATGCATGCTGACAGCACCAAGAGTACCTCAATATAGCTCTTTTGTGATAAACAAGTATACGAGGCGATCGGTGTATCATATATCTAACCATAAAAAAATACTGAGTCTCATCTCAAATTTCTTTGATAGAAATCTCTTAGTTTCATTCACAACATGCCTATCGTTGGTAATAAGCAATATGTGTAACATATAAACCAGTAAATATGCTTCCTCCCAGCACAGACTTATGGTATATCTGATCATCAGCCATATTCATCCTCAAAACTGACAGAGCCGTAACAGTGAAACTTGTAATGCCATTAATGGCTTAGGTATAGATGGATTTCTTTAACTTTGGCCTCTTCTTTGTATCTCCCGACACAATTTTTTGGTTGCACCATATAGATTGTTTCATCAATGTACCATTGAAATGCGAATCTTAACATCCATCGATGAAGCTCCAGAGTCAAAGTCTTGCCATAAGTGCCATTATTGTCCTAAAAGAGTCTTTCGATGAAACTGGAGAGAAATTAGAATCTCTTATAATCGATGCCTTCTTTTGTGCCTTCTTTGCGACAAAATGAGCTTTGTATCTCTCCACATCACCTTTCGAATCCCTCTTAGTTTTAAATATCCATTTGCAACCAATGGGTTTCACACCTTCAGGCAATGGGACAAGATCCCAAATGTCATTGTCCTTCATGGACTTTATCTCCTCATTCATGGCATCAATCCACTCTTGAGATTTAGAACTTTCCAAGGCTTGGTGGAAGTTGATTGGATCATCTTCCGCCGCACCAATTTCAAACTCATGTTCTTGAAGAAATACAATGTAATCATCTGACACTGCACTTCTCCTTTCTCTAGTGGATCTCCTTAATGGTGTACGTTCTGGAGGAGATAGAGTTTGTTCTTCTAAAACGGGAGGTTCTTGGATATTGTTTTGATTTGGATCTACTTCTTGAACAATGTCAGGTATAGGAGCCTGATCAATGTCAATAACAGCTATGGGAATATCAACATATTCTCTTGAAAGCAAATCCCTATCCTTATCTCCCCCATCAAAATCCAACATCCTCAAGAAGCCCAGGAGCATTTCTCGTCTCAAAAATTAGTTTTAATCAAGTAGGATCATAAATTTGCAATCCTGTATCTTTCAGTATCCAATAAAATAGCAACTGCGGGTTCTTGATCAATTTCTTTTCATGGCACAGCAAGGCTAGCCGGCTAACCATCCCCAGCGTGCAAGTGCTTTGGCTGAGCTTCTTGCTGTCCAAAGTTCATAAGGGGTTTTAAGCAGGTTGCTTTAGTTGGTACTCTGTTAAGGATATACGCTGCAGTCTTTAATGCATCACCCCAGAGTGATTTTGGCAAGTTAGAATGACTAATCATACTTCTTACCATGTCTTTGAGCGTTCTGTTTCACCTTTCATCAACACCACTCATGCTTGGAGAACTTGGCATAGTGTACTGTGGGACGATACCGCACTCCTCTAGGAATTTAGCCAATGGTCCTCGACGTTGTTCACCTGAACCGTCATACTTACAATAGTATTCACCACCACAGTCAGATCTGACGTTTTAAATCCTTTTGTTGAGTTGATTTTCAACTTCAACTTTGAATGATTTGAACACTTCCAGTGATTGAGACCTTTCATGAATGAGATAAAGGTAGCCATAACGTGAAAAATCGTCTATAAATGTGATAAAATATTGTTGGCCATTCCATGAAACCGTAAGAAATGGCCCACAAATATCTGTATGTATCAGCTCTAAGTCATCTGTAGCCTTGTTGGCACCAAATCTCCTTGTGTTTGTTTGTTTCCCCTTTATGCAATTTGTGTAAATTTCAAAATCTTCAAAATCAAGGGAATCTAGAATCTCATCTAACACACAAGCCTTTCATTTACTCCTTTTGGATATGGGCTAATCTATACCAGTGGTAGAGGATTTCTCATTGGTTAATTTTTTTCTTTCTCGAGTCGCAGTACAGGTTTCATGATATGGAAAGCGAGCATGTCATTATCTATGATCAAGAACCAGTACCAACCAAATTTGGATTACGAAAAAGACTAAATTTATTATTTCAAAAAGAACAAGAATAGCAATTTGTCTATCTGAAATAGAAACCAAATTCCGCCTAAAGAATTTATTTGTACAACAAATGTCTCATTCAAATCCAAATAAATGCTGACTTTAATAATACGCCTAAATATCCCAATTGCCTCAGCGAGCCTTCTTGAAATTTACTCTGAATGTATCTTTCACCGTCATTTGGCTTTCGTGACTCGACTGTTCTATCATGCGACCTGTTTGATGTGAGTGGGTTTTTTGAGAATCTATCCACCAAGTGTGTTTGGGTACCGAAGTCAAATTAACATAAACAAACTAGATTAAAGTGTACCTTTTTCTTTGCATGGCTTGTGATAATTTGGTACATTGCTTCTTCTTATGTCCCACAAACTCCCTGAGAGAAACAACCATCAGCCTTTTTTTCTTTGTATTTGTTTTGATATGGAACCTTTGCGGCTTCTTTATCCTTCTTTCTTTTTCTTCCTTTATCCTTGGAAGTATCGTCAATTAGCACTTTCTATCTTTTCTTATTCACTTGTTTCCCTCTTCTTTCACATAATGTGAGATAGGCTCATTAAAGACCCGTCTCTTTTAGCGGTGCATCTGCCTTAAATTATTTGAATTGGCGTAGGAAGAAATATCATAACCAAATGCTAGAAAATCTCGGAGAGATCAAGTTTATGTGCTCTTAACTTTGAAGCAAGATGAGACATTTCCATAATCTATTGCTCCTAATGTTCCCATTACCTTTATATCTCTCATTGGTGATTTTCCCATAATACTTGTTTTAGACTTTCATTCTTCAGCAAATCTATTCTTAATTTATTCTAGAACTCTTTAGTTTGTCTTTGCTCGTTTTGGATATTGTACTTTGAATCATACGGAATGGCCTTATATGATCATCAAACACATGCAATTTGACTTCTCACTTCGATATCCTATTTTCATTAGGAACTTTCAATAGTAAAGTGCGGGAGAAGAAGCCATGAGGTCGGATCCATGACAAGGGAGCTATTTAGGTTCTCATACCATGTCTTGAAGTTTGTGCCATTTAGCATAGGAATAGAATTAATCTTTGGCATTAATGTTAAAGCGAGCAATGTTTGAATTATGAAACAATAAACAAGCAAAACAAACTCTTATAAGACTTAAAGCAAAAAATAAATTCAAATAAAGGCAAACCCCATCTCAAGATATGAACTCTATATTAATATTTTTATCTTTGATTAAAAATATTAACTTGTAAGTGATATCTTGGTGTAGTAATCAAACATTGAAATAGAGCATGTGAATAATAAATCTAAATTGATAGAATTTATTATTCATATAAAGCTCTGTAAATCTTCTCAGCGCATTTATTACCACAGGTGTATTTGCAGATGCATTTAAATATTAATTTCTTTGAAGTGATTAATATTCACATAAGTTACACGCACACAATCTTGTTATATTTTGAAATAACAAAAGTGGTCACTTTGGTGACATATTGTTTTAATTAACTTATCTCAAAATCTATATATTTAAACACCTATATTTGAATGGAAATTTTCGTAAATACACTATAACAATAACATATTTATATATTTAAATGACCCGGCTTAAACTGACCAGTTGGCTGCCTTAGGTGAGTCATATCTTCGGTAGACCCTTCCCTCTTTTTTTTTAAAAAAGCAATTAAAATATAGAGACCAAATACTCATACCGAGTTCGAACCCAGAGGAGACCTGGGTTACAAACCTTTTAAAATACCCTTTAAACGACCTGCGCTGTTTTGAATAGGTGCGTTGAATAAATATAAGACTATCGTCATTATGGTAGACATAACATATTGACAAAACATATGAGTAATAGCCAGTTCTACATTTCTCTTGAACTTTTAAAAAATGTATAAAATCAATCGTATGGCCAAAAATTATGAAATTTATATCGTTGGACTCGTAATGAGATGTAGAATTTTTCTATTACAAATTTTTTCCATAAATATTAAACTTTTGAAAAAAATATTTCGACCCTAAAAGAAAAATTATTTTTCTAACTTATTCAACATGAAATCGCTCTGATACCACATGTTAGAATAATTTTATTATGTGAAAACCATCACACAAACAAGAACATTCATATTGAATCATCAAGAATCAAAATACTGGATTTGCGGAAGCGTACTTGAATCCATAACAAAATATTGAAATATTTGAATATGAGTCTGAGTCTAAGGCTTTATGATCTTCCAGATCTACACTAGTTTTCTGTCTAATATTTCTCTTTGATAATGGGAATAAGAAGAATTGAAAATCACTGTGTGATCTGGGGACCATGACCCATATTTATAAACAATCGTGTCTGTTTATAAACAATCACGTCTGTTCGTAAACAATCGCGTATGTTCATATGCTGTCACGTCTGTTCGAAATTTATATTTTAACCCATCATAAAAATAGAAATTACGCTTGTCTCTACACATTAATGCACACACTTTATAATATATTAATTAAGACCCCAAAATTTAAATTAATCACTTTAATTAGCCTAACTTTATTTGAAAACCTATAATTCACATTTATTTAATATATCAGCTCATTTATTTAATTTTACTCCAACATTATATGCATTGGTGGATGTAGTACTTAGCTCACATATGATAAATAACATACTACATGTTTATGTCATAACTTCCCAAATTTAAAAATATAGAAAATATAGTTGATCTCATTTTTTTATCACCAAAACATTGAAAACATGATCATATTAGTTTTTAATAAGGAAAAATAAGGATTTGTTGTAGTATACAAAGTGATTATACTAACTATACAATATAAATGTACTTAATGTACAAGGGGTGTACAAGCTTACATTTTTCATAGAATTTGAATATTTTTTTATCTGAAATATTTTTCCTATGTTGTATGCTAATACACTAACTTAGAACATACTTTATACGTATTCTTTGATATCATACTTAGCTCGCACATAATGAATAATCTAGTGCATGTTTATACCATAAACTTTCTCCATTTAAAAATATGAAAAATATAACTTATGTAATTTTTTTTTCCTTTATTTTCTTCACCAGAACAATGGAACCGTACATATATTAATTTTTAATAAGGAAAAATAGAGATTTTTATAGTGTACAAAGTGATTACACTTATATTTCTCATAAGATTTTGATTTTTTTTTCCAAATATTTTTCCTAAGTCATATGCTAATACACTGATGAGTGCCTAAAACACTCATAGTATACCCGCATCCGCTTTATGTTTTTAGTTGATTTTACATTTAAATAAGCACATTATAGCCCAAGATCTGATTTCCGGAGTTTTTGTGAATTGCAGGTCAGGATCATGGTTTTTAGGCGATTTGGAGCTAAACATAAGAAGTAAGAATACTAGCTGCTACGTCGCGACCTTTGTGACGTCGCGACGCCTAGTCAACAGAGGAAAGTCAACAAAGTGACCCAACGTTGCAACGTCGCGCGTCGCCAGCATCACCCACGATTTACGCACCCGGCATCATTAGCAAGGAGACCTAATTTGAGATCATCCGAAGAAGCGTCGCGGATGAAAGGGCGAAAAATAGAGCAGTGGCTTGGATTATTGGAAGACACTTCCTTTGCTTATTTTCTCTTTTCTGATAAACTACGGATGATTGTTAGATTGATGATGTTTATATCCAGTTCCAGTATGTTCTAGATTTCTATCTAGAGTTTTGTTGAACCCTGTCACGATTGCATGGATTAAGATTTTGATTTTATATTATTCAGTTATTTTTGACTTGTTAGTATCTGCTCTGATTTATATACATGTGATGTTTGGCCCGACATTGGCATGATTTTCTTGAGTATCCAGAGATCGAGAGATGAGGCGCCGAGGATCATCGAACAACCCTTAGTAAATTCGATAAATAGAATATCTGCAGGTCGGTGTTGATTAAAGTTCGAACATTTAAGCGTTGGGCATTGGGTTGGGAGTAGAGATACGCTCGACTGCTAAGCGAGATGAGCGGATACACCTCGAATGGGGTATCATAAACACGATCACCCAGCCATGATAAATCCATTGAATAAAGTTAAATAGTAATTTACTGCAGGTAGTAATCCATCAAAAGTGGCAGGGGGAGACAGAGGCCTAGTCTCCACAACACAGTGATTTACTAAGATAATTTAGTTTAGATTAATCTCACACCTTAGTTAACTAGTCATTCAAAGTTTAAGTCCAGATAATATTCAAAGGCTAATTTCAGTAATCAACGCGCTTCTCCCCATGGATCGATATTCGTACCTAAGTACATTATATTACTTGATACGACGCATGCAATTGAGCACATAGGCGTACAATTTTACCACATCACGCTTTCGGCCTATCAAGTTTTTGGCGCCGTTGCCAAGGAGTTATTTTAGAGTTGATATTGAAAAAGTGCAATTATATATTACTCTGGAATTCTTATTCTTATTTTTATTTTGCTTTAACAAGTGCTTGTAATTTGGTTATTGCGTTTGGTGTGTGATTTAGATTAAGGGTTGTACATTATGAATGTATCTGAAGTCGAGTCAGGGGTGAACTCGTCCTATTTGATCCTAATTTGGAAAAGAACTTTACACCATTTACGCAAAGAACAAAGAGAAGCACAACCACCAATCTAGCGATTATACGGGACATTGTAGAGCAAGATCCTTGGCGAGAGCAAAATAGACCGCAAAGGGTCGTAATAGAATAATGGAAGGAATCGGGCGCCCCGGACCCGTTTATCTGACGATGATCCATTCATGTTGTTGCTAGAAGAATTTTCCCTACCACCTGATTCTTCGGTGCTCTCCAGAAGACCACTATTCAATACGAGCAACTTTGAGAATTTGAGTCGAGGTGACCTTACAGATGCTTCAAAACATCCTATTCCACGGATTGCCAAATAGAATCCGAATATGCACTTGACCAACTTCATCAAAGTATGTGACAAGGTCAAAGTATAATAGAATGGCGAAGAGGCATTCGGTAGATTGTTCGCTCTCACTAGGTGATAAAGCAAAGCACTGGTTGACAAGTCAACCACCGGATTCTATTACTTCATGGAACGACCTAGTGCAGAAGTTTCTGACAAAGTTCTTCCCACCTGGAAAAATTGCACAGTTGGTGCAAGAGATCAATACTTTTGGACAACTAGAGGGAGAGAGCTTGGAAGAAGCATGGGATAGATTTAACGAACTATTGAGGAAGTGCTCACACCATAGGCTGACCAGATGGATGCAAGTCCATACTTTCTATAATGGTCTGAGGAATGCGACTAGAACAGTGATTGATGCCTCGGCGGGAGGTGTCTTAATGAAGAAGACCACATACCAAGCATATGAAATCCTGGAGGATGCTGCTACTAACACAAATCAATGGCCTAGAGATAAGATTACACCAGTGAAGGCGTGGTGACACGGATAACGAGGTTCCTCGGCAATGCGTGGCACCATAATACATAGCTTACTACCACGGTGACTAGGCGGTAAAGTGCGCGAATGCCATACAGACCAGCCCATGGGAGTTGTGAGATTTGTGGAGGGCGACACGGTGGTGCAGGAATGTCGGTTGGGACAATAAACGATAGAGCATGCCCAATATGTATCGAGTTTAATCGAATCGGCCACAGATAGGGTTAGTATGGGAGCAGCAGCTATCGGAA
Source organism: Tetrastigma voinierianum (assembly GCA_016808115.1). Classification (NCBI taxonomy): domain Eukaryota; kingdom Viridiplantae; phylum Streptophyta; class Magnoliopsida; order Vitales; family Vitaceae; genus Tetrastigma; species Tetrastigma voinierianum. The sequence continues at coordinate 158,930 of JAEQBH010005418.1, read as the reverse complement.
CCAGGAATCGAGGCCCGAGGTGGCATAATGTCGAATGTCGAGACGGTCGGGGTTATGGATGGAGGAACAATCAGACCAACATGCCGCCACCCCGAGTGAGGGAACCACCTCTTGAGAAAAAGGTGGACTTGGAACAAGCCCTTGCGTAAATTCTTACCTGCATGCGCAGCATGAATGAGACAAGGCGAATATACGGCACGAAGCCACCCGATTGAACAATCGGGGCAACGCAGTTGAGAAATTTAGAGGTGCAGATGGACCAAATGGCCAATCTATTGATAGAAAGGCCGGTCGGGTTCATACCAAGCAACTCGAAGTGAACGAGACGAGAAGGAATGAACATGTAAAGTAGTCCGCGTGAAGTGGTAGAGAATTGTATCTGAGGCTGACCCCGGTGATAGGGGAGGTAGCGGGAAGTCATCCGGGGTGGTCAGATGATAATACGAGAGAGGGAACAGCCACTGGAAAAGTTTGGGAGAAGGCGAAATGAGGATCCTTGACCAGCGATTCAGTATCCCAGTGCTAGAGGAATAAGCCCGGATAAAGTTCACGGATTTATGGAAGTATTCAAGCGCACATCAACCTCCGTTTGTTGACAGTGCTCTAGAACAAATGCCAGTTATGTCAAATTTATGAAGGGCGTCTTGTCACGGAAGAGAGAAAGGCTATTAGATTTGAAGACAGTCAACCTCAGCGAAGAATGTAGTTCCATCCTTGAGAGGAAAATTTGCCCATGAAAGCTAAAAGACCCGACGATTTCACTATCCCTTACACCATCGGGAACGCCATCTTTGAGAGAGCTTTGTGTGACTTGGGCGCCAGTATTAATCTCATGCCGTTATATATATTTAGACGCTTGGGATTAGGAGAAGCTTGTCGACACGGTCCTCCAGATTGTAGATGGGTCCTTAAAGCATCGAGAGAGGTGATAGAAGGCGTTACAGTAAAGTCGACAAATTCATCTTCTGTAGTTCATTGTATTAGATATGGAAGAAGATAAAGAAATACCCATAATATTGGGTAGGCCCTTTCTACCATAGCTGGAAGAGCGATGATTAGTCTGAGAGGGAGAGCTGAAATTGAGCGTACAGGAAGATGAAGTTAATTTTAATGTGTTCGAAGCGAAGTGAGACTACCCTTCCCAGCTGATACATGCTTCATAGTAGAGGAATTGTGGGGCTATAGTGTCTAGCCAAAATGGTCTCACGTCCTTCTAGAGACTAAGCAGTGCGAGTGATTCGAGAGAACACAGGAGAAAGAGTAGGAGTATGTGGTTGGATTCATTCGAGGCCCAATAGAAGGAAATATTTTGAATCTCTAGGTAGAAAATACCTAACACCGGTGCCATCTGTTTGAAACTGACCACCCAAGATGAAGCAAAGCCACTACGGCCATTTGAAGTATGCTTATCTTGGGAATGCCTCCACTTACCAGTGACTATTTTAGCGTCCACACGATAGCAATAGAGAAGATAAGTTGTGAGGGTACTCAGAGATCCTGAAATGCGCTCGGATGGTCTCTTGCTTATTTAAAAGGGATTAAGCCCTTCTATGTGCATGCATCGGGTACGCTAGAAGATGGTCATAAGCCTTCGGTGGAAGCATAGGAGAATTTGAATGTATGAAAGAGGTAGTCCCAGTACTAAAGTGGCTAGATATTGGGGTTATTTATCCTATTTACGACAGGTGCATTAGTAAGTCGGTCTGAGTAGTACCTAAAGGGAGGAACTCGCGTGCAACGAGAGAATAACACATTCTTGCCTTAGAGCGATCCGTTTGGAGAATTTATATTGTGCTCAGGCGAATAAGGCTACTCGAAAGACCATTTTCCATTGCCGTTTCTGGATCAGATGTTGGATAGACTAGCAGAACACGAATACTATTGCTTTTTGGATGGGTATTTCGGCTACAATCAGATTGCTATAGCCCACGAAGATCGGGGAGAAAGCCGACATTCACATGCCCACATGCTTACGTTCGCATTGATGGATGCCGCTTAGTGTGCAATGCACCAGGCACATTCCAACGTTGTATGATGACCATATTCTCTGATATGGTTGAAAAGACAATTGAGGTCTTCATGGATGATTTTTCTGTCTTGGGAAACTCCTTTGACAATTGCTTAGAAAATTTGAGATCGGTGTTGATTAGATGCGAGGAGACCAATCTTGTACTTAATTGGGAGAAGTGCCATTTTATGGTACAAGAGGGCATTATACTTGGGCATCGGATTTCTGCAAAAGGGATAGAGGTAGACAAAGCAAAGATTGAAGCAATAGAGAAATTACCTCCACCCTCATCTGTAAAAGGCATAAGAAGCTTTTTGGGCCACGCTGGGTTCTATAGACGTTTCATAAAAGACTTTTCCTCAGATTGCAAAGTCGTTGTCTAATTTATCGGGGTCTAAGGGGACACCATTTGAGTTTGATAGTTGTATGTGAGCATTTTCTACTGGAAGATAAATTAGTATTTCCACCCTATTGTAGTAACACCGACAGCCTTTCCATTCGAAGCACAGATCAAGTGACTACGCTGACTGAGAAAAGAAGGTAAAAGAGAAAGAATATTCCAAGTTATCTACTATGCTAGTCGAACCTTGAATGATGCCCACCGAACTATGCCACCACCAAAAGAACTATCGGGCCATTGTCTGCCTCACACCTAGGCCCCATTCGATTAAGGGAATAAGGTAGTCATCCACACCGACCACTCAACCCAGCACCGATGACCAGCACGCCAAACCAAGACTAATCCAGTGGGTTCTCTTACTGTAAGAATTCGACTTAGAGATTAAAGACAAGAAGGGAACAGAGAACCTAGTTGCAGACCATCTATCACAATTAGAAGGGGTAAGAGATGAGGTCCATGTGAACGACGATTTCCTGTGATGAGTTCTTAGCTATCGTGTTCCATGGTTTGCTAACTGCAATTTATTTGGTGGCCAAGGTAGATCCCTCTCCAAGAGTTTAGCTATCAACGTAAAAGAGGTTCTTCGCAGACCAAAACACCACACTGGAGGAACCTATTTTATACAAAAAGTATCATAGCCGACCAAGTGATACCTGCGAGCGCGTGGCTGTAAGATGAAATGGCCGGTGATTCTAAACCACCGCCACACTTCATACATTTCGACGGTCAGTAGAGAACAGCGCTGCTACTTCACGTTTCTACCGTCTCCATGTCCAAGGATGCTCACCCGCCAGATCCACTTGCAACAAATGCCAAGTGTACGGGAGCATTTCTAGAGCGGACGAACCACCACGAATTACACTCGAAGTCGAAGCTATTTGATTCAGGGGGATGGACTTCATGGGCCCATTCCCTCCCTCTTTTAATAACTTGTACATCTTGTTTGGCAATGACACGTCTCTAAATGGTCAAGCACACCACCCATGACTTAATATACAAGGTGGTAGCCCGGGGCTCCTCGGCAGCCACATATTTACACGGTTCGGCACTCCATGAGCACTGATCACAGATGGAGGTACCCATTTCTGTAATAAGATGGTTGGACAAAGTCCCGCAGACAGCATGGGTGTGGCACCAGACATCACTCGTGATGTCATCCACAAGCAAATGGCGCAGGTATCGAATCGAGAAATCAAGTCCATTATGGAGAAAAACAATACCCGTGAAAGACTGGTCGAAAAAAGATCGAGATGCACTCTAGGCATACAAAACAACATTTAAACACCATTGGGTAAGGTCGCCATTCGAATCGCTTATGGAAGCATGCCACCCGCTGCGGAATCGAGCATAAATCCTACCGCAACCTCGAGGTCAATGACGGACAAGACATTAGGCCGGAGAGAAGTGATACAAACTAAGAATTGATGAATTCCGCAACGAGGCATACGAGAATGCTAGAATATATAAGGAAAAGACAAAAGCATGGCATGACAAACATATCATGAGGAAAGAGTTCGAGGCGGGTCAAAGAGTCCTCCTATTCAATTCCCAACTCAAACTTTTCCCTGGAAATTAGTAAAGTCACTGATTGCCTGACCATTCGTGACCCAGTCTTCCACATGGAGGGGCAGAAATTATGCACCCTGAGAAAGGCACGTTCAAGGTTAACATACAAAGGTTGAAGCCATACTTCGGGGGCGAGATCAATGCGAATAAGAAAACCGCTCGCTAAGCGCACTGTGAGGTGCTGCCGTAGGAGTCGACAAATTCATCTTCATAACTACATCATTGAGATGCAAGGCGGTCGAGCTAACGACGTTAAACAAAGCGCTACTTGGTAGGCAACCCAAACTTTTTGAACTTTTTCTTCCTAGATCAACTCGTGTGTTTTCGCTTTTTTTCTCAGATTAGTCAACCTCCTTCACATCGGGCATTTATTTCACTGTCTACTTTAGACCATGTGGAGCCTCAAGCTGCAGGAGATGGCTCACGGAAGATCATTTCGAACGTGCACACATGTCAGATTTCATTCAGGGAGTTTTTCTCAACACGAACACGGAAATGTGAGCATTTGTTCTTCTCGCCACGCCGCCGACATTGGTTCGCAATGTCGCGACGCTAAGGTCGCAAACCTGTGTCACGCACGTCATCCCATAATTCATCATGTTCTATCACGTCGCGACGTCAGAACCACGCCACCACCTGAACTTCCGCCACATCGCCGATGATGGCTTTCCACGACGCGGATTCCAGCGTCGCTGATGACGCTTTAGACCCCCTCTACCACGCCGCACGTTATTTCCAACGTCGCTGAACACGCTGACGATTATCTCTCTTCACGCCGCCGGCCATTACGGTCCAACGCCGCAATGTCGTAATTAATAAATCCTCGCATCGCCACGACGTTAAGTCCGCACGACACAACACTACCCCGGTTTATGAACACCACTGTTCAATCTTCTTCCACGCAGAAACCCTCAATTTGAGCCTCTCCCTCCCGGTCCACCCGCTGCCCCTCTCCGCCAGAGAAACCTCGTGCTCCTGCACCTCCTCGTCCCGTGCCCATCTTTATGACTCCGCCTCCCATTTCCCTCTTCCCGGTTTGTTCTACTCGCCGGCAGGTGTGTTCCGCCCATCAAGGCTAATTTGTATCGTCAGGTCCAGGCGAGGTAGGTTCTCTTGGGCCTATTCACGATTTTGCGCTCTATTTAGGCCAAGCCACCACATCCTTCCCCATCGTGCCCCCTAGGTGTTTAATGCTATGCCCGAGTGAGCTTTGGGGGGGCCGCCAGTAAGCCCACTCTTCCCTCTGTTTCACTTGGGTGTTAGGGGTGTTGGGACTACATTTTGGCCCCCATCCTCGCCCATCCTTCCGCACCTATGTCAAGTAAGCGCCAAAAGTTGATCGCTGCCGGCGGCGCTGACGAGCCCACCTGCATATGACCAAAGTTTGTCAATGAAGTAGGCCAAGAAGTTCGCCTCATTTGCAAAAATCGCTCTTCATTAAGGGAAAAGGTTTCACCTCACCCCGAGGACTCTTTCGCAAAACGGCGCTAAGGGATGGCAAGTCACAACCGCCTCGTCTACCGCGACGTGGCACGAATTCACTAATCTCGCTCCCATGTCGTGGAAACAAAGCCCGGCAAGGCGTACAGTGTTGGTAGACTTCAGCGCGAAGTCTATCAACCAATTTTATCACCTCGACTCGGTCCCTCATGAGCCCTTTGATCGGCTCCATGCGCAGCCCAACTACCCTAAGGTCATTCGAGTATTGACCAACGGGCAAGGGCATTGGAAGCTAACTAGTGACAAATTTTCACGGCACTCAAAGGAATGACGGCTATATCCCAGAATCGCATCACTTCATCACTCGCCTCATCCCTACGCCGAATGTGTGAAGTGACGGCCAACGCGCCGCTAATTATGCTATCCTCCAGACATTCCTTTCGATGTCTGGGCAAAGTTATTCATAGCGATCTTCCATTACGGATAAAATGAACCTTGGGCACCTCTTTCAATTACGGCCTCATGCAAAGGTTTCTGCGCCCTTAGAAGACAATGAGGGTGGATCCACCCGATCAAGGCCATTATGGTTAAGCGAGACAAGCCAGGTGTCCCATGCCCCAATACGATGTATGACTCGGGCAATGAACCCTCGGATGAGGATGAGCTTCGAGAGTATCAAGCTCGATTTGGCCTCCCGATGGACCCTCCGGATGATGCTGGCCCGACTTCCTCCCCTCCACCACCACCACCGTCTTCCTCCCATCCCCCACCACCCTAGCCTTCCTGTGGACCTCGATCGCCCTCCACTATCCTCGAGACCCGGTGCACGACCACCGCCCGCTTCAGTGGCCTTCGGACAAGACCTAGGAGCACCGCGTCCCTCACGCCCAGATTTGTGAGGCCCTCCGCCGCATAGGCACAGCTCAAGCAACTAAGCCGCCATCCTTCGTGACTCAGTCTCTTCAAGACCAGCTTGCCTAGCTTCTCGCTCTCCACCAGCCGCCGCCACTACGTTGGATCCCACTGATCACCGTGAAGTTTCCTCACCCTCTCTGCCATTGACATCGGGACACCGCCCACTTGTCTGGGAGGTGATCGAAGCTCGTGTATTTGTTTTGCTTTTGGGAAATATTTGTCTGGCGCTTTAATATGTTATAGGTTATAATTTTGAAAAGGGCATATTTAGTATTTTGAGTCGTGTGCTTAGTTATAGGTGTCTTGTTTAGGGTTGGGATTCGGTTTTTAGGATTGTTTTAGGTAGTTGTGTGCGTGATGCCGCATCAAGTAACGAGGATCACTAATTCACTTCGAATCTTATTATAAAAACACATATAATCAAGAAAAGATTCAGAGATTGTTAGATGCCTAATTTTAAGGATGCAGTATGATGAGTGCAAATTCCCGTGGCCCAAGAAACCACCTCAACCAAAGCATCGCACCCACACCCGCTGATCTCTAGGATATGTCTAGGGTCCGAGTTTCTCTACCAAGGTTCAACAAACCCGTCTTTAAACACCAGCGATGGGACACCTTGAAAAAAAAAAAGATATCGGCCACCAAGCCCCAATAATAAAAAAAAAAAAAGGGAAAATATGAATATAATAAGTGGGAGCTTCCACTGAACCCACAACCGGCGGGCTTTTCAAAAGCCTAATGCCCCGATCCAACCGGGCCGGAGCTATTAATCTCACCGCTTCATTACATGACGAGGGGACGGATGTGTCCCATGCTAGGGCCCCTAGGGGCCGAAGGCTGAGTGCTCCGGGTGAAGTTCGAGGGGAACTGAATGCCCGGTGCCCCTAACCAACTGGTGGGGAGTCACCAACAAATCCCCGCTACATGGACACTCAACATTAACTTATGGGCACTAGTTCTTCTTTCATGAGTAGGTAGGATAATGTGATAAAAGTGGGGTGCCTCATCCTTCCATATTAGATTCTTCCAAATAAAGAGCTGGATTCAAGTCAAGTTCCAACTGAGTTATATATGCTGTGAGACCATGTATCACTGGGCATGCTCTCGGAAAGGCTTTGAAAACCTAGAGGTCGAAATCACGTCAACCTAACTCAGTTCGAACCCGATTTCTCGAAGTCAACTTCTATGGATCCTATGAAATTCGACTAAAAAAGGCAAGATTTCCTCAGTCGGCCCATTTTACCTTTCTTCTAGGCAAAGATATACCACAATCATGGCGTCGAGAGTGTAATACATGGGTCGTAGTATCGTGCTCCAAGCCGGAGTTTCCGCCAGATGCTGCAGCTGGTTTGGCTGATGAGTGCCTAAAATTCCATAGTATACCCGGCCCGCTTTATGTTTTAGTTGATTTACATTTAAATAAGAAATTATAGCCCAAGATCTACCGAGTTTTGTGAATTGCAGGTCGATCGGGTTTTCGCCATTTGGAGTTAAACATAAGAAGCAAGAATATCAGTCGCCACGTCACGACTTCGTGATGTCGCAGATGTCGAGCTTCAACAGAGAAGTAGCCAACAGTGACCCAACGCCGCAACGCCGCAACATCACCACGATTCGCACTAAAGATCATTAAAAGTGCGGAGACCTAATTTTGATATCATTGAAGAACGTATCGACGAAGCGACTAAAAACGTAGCAAAGCAGCTGACCGGATTACCGAGAAGACACTTCCTTTTGTATTTTCTCTTTCGATAAACTACTGATGATTGTTAGATCGATGATGTTTATATCCTTCCAGAGATGTTCAAGATTTCTATCTAGGGTTTTGCTGAACCCCGTCAATGATTACATGGATTAAAGATTTGATTTTATATTATTCATTATTTTTACTCATATATCCGCTCTATATCTCGTGATTTATATACTGTGATGTTCCGCCAATATCATAGATGATCTGTCTGGGCATCCGAGATCGAGAGATGAGTATCGCATCCAATAGAACCACCTTCTACCAATTCGATAAATGTGAGATATCCCACCCGGCGAGCAAGCGTTAGAACATTTAAGCGTTTCGGAGCATTGGGTTGTGGTAGAGATACACTCAACCCTGCTAGCGAGATAAGCGGATACACCTCGAGAGAGGGTATCTCGTAGGCACTATCACCCCGCCATCAATAAGTCGTGAATAGACTGAATAGTAATTTCTCTAGGTAGTAATCCATCAAAAGTGGCAGGGGAGACATTAACCCCAGTCTCCACAAATACGTTGATTTACTAAGATAATTTAGTTTAGTTTAATCTCACACCTTAGTTAACTAGTCATTCAAAGTTTAAGTCCAAATAATATTCAAAGGCTAATTTCAGGAATCAACGCGCTTCTCCCCGTGGATCGATATCCGTACCTAGGTACATTATATTACTTGATGCAACGCGCAATCGGCGCAGGCTGCATACAAATTTTACCATCACGCTTCGCCATCACACCAACACCTTGAACATACTTTATAAACCTGAATCTTTTAAAAAAATATTAATAAAAGATATTATCCACATAGTTTCTATTATTATTTATAAATGAAAAATAATACTAAAAGTATTAACTATCTTCAATTGACCTATTGATTATAGCCGAATATAAATTCTGTTATTTTACTCCTTTTATTAAACAAAACAAAAATACAATAAAGAAAAAATAATAAATAAATAAAACTTTAAAAATTAAGTATATTTTAAAATAATGCAAATAATATGTTATCTTATAAAATCGATTAAAAATTGTAAATTTAATTTATTTACAATGTGGAAAATGGAGAGTTATTTCTATGCAAAAAAAACACAACAAAAAAAAAAGAAAAGAAAAGAGAAAAACAAGATTGATTGTAAAAAAAAGAAAAAGAAAAAGAGGTTGGGTGGGTGCATGTGGCGTTGGATGGAACTGTAGAATGGCGGAAGGAGAGAGAAAGGGGCGTGGGCGTTGGCATGGGCATGGGCATTGGGGGTGGGGTTGTTATGGAGTCCTAAGGGTAGTATTGGTATTTTAGGTTTTTTATATCCTTGTTGGGGGTGAGGTTGTTATGGAGTCTCGAGGATAGTATTGGTATTTTGAGTTTTTAATATCCTTGTTCTTAATTTTATTTAGTATTTTGGGTTTTAGGCTTGATTGTGTTACTTTAATGGAGACTTCTTATAAAATCAAGAAGAGCTACAGTAAGCTCGAGCTTATATAAGCTCGACCTTTTTATTGTTAGATATAGATTCTTATCACTTTTTGGAGTGAGATTCATAAAAAAGATATCAAAATATTTCCATCGAATGATTGAAAAACGCGAGTTTATATAAGTTTGAGCTTTTTTCAACCAAACCCTATAAAATATAAAGCCATCTAACCCTTTGAAGTAGTAAATGAAAATAAATTATTAAATTTAACTTAATTTAATTTTTATTTTCCTTTTATTGATTTGTTTTTATCTTTCCTTCAATTTTTCCTCTATGTTTTCTTTTCCTTGAATTTTTGAGGAACCAAACATAGTCATAACGTAAGTGACATGCATGATCCACAAATGGAAATATTCTTTAACAGGCTATATTTTCATGGCTTTTTCTCGGGAAAATGATAGTATGACTAAACACCATCCTCGTGATTCCCATGATCGATGTGTTAGGTCGAATTGTCTCATAAACTGATCTCCGCTAAAACGAGTGCGCTGAGCTTTCTCGATCAACTCATGATAGGTAAAGTTGGTAGAAGGGGGGTGAATTAGCTTAGATGTCGTTAGCTTAGAAGGAGGGGGTGGTAGTGATCCCAACAAGATACACAATTAATAGACGATACCTTATATGAGGCTGAGGTTGGTAGGCATATCAGTTGTTAGGTGACATCAAGACCATCGACAATATATGATTACTTAATTTCCTTTCAAGCCTCCTACGCTGAAATTTCTTTTAGCCAAAAAAAAAAAGGAAAAGAAAAAGAAAAACTGGGGGCAAATGGCAATGAAGATTATTTCTCCAACATTTCCAAGTTCCTATCCACTCTCCAAGCCAAAATGAATGAATCTACTCAGTTCATGGTATAATAAGATAAATTGACAAGAATCTCCTATTAATTATTTTACCACATATTTCATAAACTTACCATATTAAATTGCATTAATTTTCTATTTGGTTTTCAAGTATTTTATCCAGGATGGGGTTGGGGTGGGATTATGAGAGGTTTCAGGTTCTAAGTCCCAGTGTTAACAAAAAAAAAAGGCTTAAGGATGTGGAGATTCAATTAAACACAACAAATTTCTTATTTCTCATTTCTTATTATATGGGCCAAATCAAATGATCCTCTTAGTTCATAGTATTGATGTATTCCAACATCTTTTGAGTAGAAAATAATTCGTCTCAAGTATGATCAGTGGTGTTATCATGGCATATGAAGTATAAACTTCTCCTAGGTTGTGTTTGGTTCCTTAAAAGTAGCAAATAGAATTATCATCTTTTTTTTTTGGTTGCATTTTCCCTAAGGTTGTATTTTGTTCTTGGAATAGGAAAGAAAAAAATACTAAGAAAAATGATTTTCTTATATTTAATTATCTAATGAAAAATTTCAAAGAAAACCAAAAATAAATAAAACTACTTGAAAATTTATACATTCTTAAATTATTTAATCTTTATATTGATGAGTTAAAATTAATTAAATTGGCTTGAAATAGAAAATAAAATAATATATTGGTTTTAGCTTGGCATTTATTTTCTTTCATATTTTTATTTTCTTTTACTTTTCTTTTCTATTTTCTTTCCTTTGTATTTTTTCTTAAATTTTTAGTGAACCAAACATAACATAAATAATATTTTCCAAGAACCAAACATAACCTTGAAAAGCAATTAATTCCTATTACAATTGCCCCATGGTATTTAGTTTGATTATCACTTCTTGAAGTAGAAAAAAATTAAAAAAAAAAAGATGAGAAAAATAAATCATTTATCGAATCCCTGTCAAATGCTTTGCATGAAAAGAAAAAGCACCAATAAAGGGATGGTTAGTACTATTTCACTTTACTAACTGATGGGAAAACTTACCTTCATCATTATCAATTGCCTTAAAACTAACTTGAAGTTTTCTGAATTCCTTGTCAAATTCTTTGCATGATAAGAAAAAAGCACTAATAATAAAGGCATGGTTAGTACCAATACTTTAATGATGGGAAAACTTACCTTCATCTCCATTAATTGCCAGTGGGGAAACTTACATTTTCCATGTCACACCTTGTCTTCAAAATATGAATATAATTTTATATGTTTTATATCTTGATATTGAAAGATATCACTTGCTTTAGCTATTGGACAAGATATCAGTCATGGTTGTAACTCCAACAAGAAATATCTCATTTTTGGCTTGCTTATCTGCTACAAGTTGAGACAAAATGGCTTCTATTCCAATATTCCCACTGATTTTGTAGTTTAATTATTAAATGAGTCAAGACCCCAATTATCTGCCAGTCAAATAATTTTTTCCATTGCCAACAACATATCTAGTGAAAGATTTGATGTTTCAGAATGTGACCATTGCAAGGCCAAAAAGCATCATTGATAAATTTTAGCTTAACAGAATATTTGATGTTTAATTTCTAGAATATTATTGGGCCATAATAATGTTATAAATCATGGTGCATTAATCATTTGGTTTTATTAGTTAGAATTATTCATATATATATATATATATATATATATATATATATATATATATATATATATATCCCTCCTCCATGGCTGATCTTGATCTTTTGTCCAAGACCTAAATCCTTTGGCAGTCATCTGCAGATCTCTTACCAGTCTGCCATTAGATTGTGGTTTGACTCATCATTATTGAACCTTTGGAAAAGCCTTCACATGTGGGAGGGCTTTTATAAATGTTAGATTTTAGTTGGAAAATCTGGAGTAATCTAAATGAGTAGTTATAGAATGACACAAAAAATATATATTCTTATTGCATTATCAAACCTAAGTAACATGTCATTTTCCTTCTATTTGGCCATGAGTGTTCTTGTAATCAAAGAATATGAATGAAAGAAAATTTGTCCACATATCTTCTTCCACAAAACAAGGAGACGACCATGTAAAATGTAAATATTAGAGAAAACGTATGTAAAGAAAAGAACAATTATATAAGAAAAATTAAAATAGAGTAAATCAGATATTATTTTCACTTACTACTTCAAACTAATTTTATTTATCTTAACTCATCAATATAAAAATTAAATAATTCAAGAATATGTCAATTTATAAATAAACCAAATATAAGAAAATCATTTTCATTTATTATTTTTCTTTATTCAATACTTTCCTAAAACCAAACAAAACCTAAAGAAATTAATTAACAAGTCCAAACCGAAAACTCATAAATGATTAAAAAAAAACCCACAAGAATGCCACCCAAGACATGGTGATGTGGATCCCATTGAATTTGGCTTTTCTCTGAGAGCATCTACGATGGGGCATACATATCTTGCAACATTTTTAAATCTTCAAAAACAACCAAATTTCTTCATGATCTCCATTTATTGTGGTTCATAGAAGAATCACCATGGTTATATTTCGTTACAATTTTTAAAAACTATTTTTTATTTTGAAAAATAAGGAAAATAAAGAAAACATAAAAAACAAGTTTAACTCCCTTTTTTATGTTAGTTGTAAAAAACATAAACATAAAGAATATAAAAAATACTAAATTAAAAAAATATTTCAAAGAACACCAAAGACCTGTTTTTCGAAAACCGTTAATAAAAATAGTTTTTGAAAATAGAAAAAACATCAAGTTTCGAACGCTTTTCAAAACTCATATCGATTTTTAAATTTAAGATTGCATTTTCAACAGCTTTCATAACAAAAAAAAGCTTAACGCTCTTCATTAATGTCACCTGGCTTTTGTGAATAAACTACTTATTACATGAATCAAAGAGGCTGATGTTTTAAAAAACTATCCTCTAACAACAATTTTCAAAAACAGAATCAAATATCACGATCTTGCCTACGCTATGTCCCTGATGATTTTGAACAGTGATCCAGTGAGGCGAATTGTTAAAGGTTTGGCTCTAGTGTTTTGTCCTCATCTCTGCCGACTACCCAAAGAAGTCTTTGTCAAATAGCTAAGTGGTACCCTTTTGTCTTCAAAAAATCGACTGTCGATGTCCTTTGGAATATTTTTTCTTGGCTTCATGCTGGTAAGTTGGTGCTAGAAACTGGCCCACAAATCTTTTTCCCCTTTTTGGGTTGACAGGGAAAGCCTTCCCTCCTTTTTTATCATACATTTTGATTGGACATGTTTTGGGATTATAAAGCTACTCCTACTGTTTGTTTTTTCGCATCGAATCATGAACAGTGGCCATGGATATTTGCTCTTTTTCTTGTATACTTTTTACCATGTTACATGTTGGAGTAAGTAGTTAGCGGCAACCATTATTGGTCTAGGTTAGAAGGGTGTATTTTTTTTTACATGTATTACTCTGTTTTGGGATTCGATCAAGTTCTCCTTGTATATACATTCCACCCTTTTATCATTTGAATGAAAAGAATTAGAAAGGTTATCATGTACAATTTTAATATATGTGGTGACTGACTTGATAAATTTTTTGCAAATACCATTTGTGTGTGTAGGAAAAATAAATTATTTTACTCCATATGTAATTTTTTTTTAATCTAAAAAAAATATACAGTGAAATCTAAAGAATTACTTGAAATGATTTTTCCGAGTCCTCTAAAAATTGTTTTTTCATTATTTTATGGATCACCGTCATTCTATCAAAAATTATTTCCTTTTCATTCAAACTCTACCTCATTTTCATAAAAATGAGCATTTTTAAATGAAGTACTTTTGATAAAGTGCTATTAGGATAATTATTTTTGTTCATGTACTAGTTTAAGTTAGCATTTTTTGCTCAAAAATCACTAGTTTGAAACTATTTTCCTGTAAATGAAAGTTATAGGTGATGCCTTGTAATTGAAGACACTAAAATTAAATCACAATAAGTGTTTTCGAATTTGAATTTAGGACATAATAATGTTATTATAAAACCAATATTTTAGTCATTATTAAACATTAAGTGAGCCATAGGTCCTTGAAACCAATAAGGTGGGATCAGGCATACAAAAGTCCATGAAATAACGAAAATTGCATCATACACTCATATGTCCAATGGGGGACTCTCAGTACAATAGGGTTCTCAAACATTACCCTAATACACTAACAATGTTCTGCACTTTTGCAAAAGTTCTTTAAAAAAAATGGTCACATGATTAAACGCTAAGACTTAGGTATATAAATGATTATATATAAAAAAACTACTGGATATACAGCATTTTAGCCACAAATAAGAAAGCACCACTGTGTTTCTGTCCAACTTGAACTCTCAGAAGTAAGGTTTTATTCAAGAAATTTGGTGTCGTCATATAAATGGGAAATGTTAAGAACGAGTCATCAACAAACAATAAGATGTTGGTGTGATGCCTCGTTATAATGAAGAAGGCATATAAAGGATCAGGTTAATTAAGTAAATGCGCTGTAGCTTCCAAACCATGCAAGTAGAACTATACATGTGCCCACATTTCATTTAGTACATTATTAATACAAGTGATCGACTTTGTATGTAATTTTTCATGTACATGTAGTCCACTATCATGATAGTTTATTATTAGTTTTGGTGGGTTTGATATTGTCTATATCTTCGTCTCAAAGGTTCTCCAAGAAGATAGTTATTTTAGCATCAAGCGCCACAAGATTACTTAAATAGCGCCAAGTTCTCTTTTGCACTGTAAAGCGCTCATATACTAAGATCGTCCAAAGTGTAGAGGATGTGAGACTCAAGAACTGATCAGAGTTATTTGCGGACGCAAGGTTGTTTGAGGCTATAACCAGATGTAACCATGAGGTTGTGATCTATTTATATATTAAAACCAAATTTCAAAAGATCCAAACGTCTAAGTTATCAAACTAGAATTAGAAACAATCTAGGATTATATTCTGAAGAGAATATCGAGTAGCCGCTTCCAATTCATTTTGATACTGGGTCGAACAGCAAGATAGTACGGAAAGTTATATTTAAGACAATGATCCACCTTACCTGGTACTTCAAAGACTCACAAAAGGCGAGTAAATTCGGTGTCAAAAGTTCTCAACATGAATTTCGTGGAGCAGAGCTAGCCAAAGATAAATAAAGTCCAACACGCTGGTGTGCAATGCGACACCAACAGGCATTTGGGTGCTAAAAAGCCAACTTGTGTTATATGTTCTTTATTTTCATCTATATTGATGTAATGTACTGGTGAGTGTGCTATGTTGTAGAGGTGAATGGAGGAGTCGTCTCAATCTATTATGAGCATTAAGTTTTAAGAAGAATTAATGGTAGATGAGTCTCATACAATATAAGACTAATTGTAAACCTTAAATCACATCAATGAAAATCCTTGCATCTAGGCATAGTCTATGATGGACAGTTTCAACTACGTTAAAGATTGTGCTTACTTATTGCAATGATTTAAGATCTGCTTATCACACAAGATCTACAGAGTCCAAACCACCATTAAAGTCCGAACGAGATCGCAACTCAAAACACACCATTTAATTCGAACAAACACTTATCCACAAGCTTTATTTTAATTATACAGACATTAAGAACCGGCATTATATCATTTTTCGCGATAAATTTGTTCAATACTATCAAGCTCAACTCCTATTTGTCACATGTAATTAAATCATTGTAGAGATATCATTTCAACACTTTTAAACTTCAAAGGATTCCAGTGTGAACAACTGCTATCATCAGCAACTAATTAAAAGTTACTAATTACCAATTTTATTTAAAGTAGTAGAATATTTAAAATTCTGTAATCCTCAATTCTCATTTTCAAAAACAACACTTTTACTATAGTGCTATTCTCCGCATAACTCCAAAACATAATAATTCACATGAAAATAAATTTAGCATCTAAACAATGTTGATGCTCCTTCTTTCCTCTTTGATAATAATATTTACCCCTACTAGAAATCTCCCATGGACTTTGTTCTTAAAATGCCAGTGAAAGGGTATGAAATCCTATGAAATTAGGGAGATGCCACTATTGTTTATAAACTAGAATGGATGGATCCACCAATGAAATCAAGATCATTCAAAAATGTAATAAATATAATAATAAGGCCAGGAAAGCAAATTCAATGGTATGTATAATCATATTTTCAACAACTTAAGCAAATTCAAGCTTATAATATAACAATATGTAAAAATGCTAAAAAGGACTTGGGATATTCTAGCTATCATGTACATGAAACCACTTCCAGCAAAAATAACAACTAAATAAGTGTTATTTAGCTTATTTATACTTCTAGGAGAGATCTCAAAACTCAAGGATCTTTTTATCTAAGTCATAACTAGTTAGAATGGGTTATTTCACCCTAGTACCATCAAAAACTAGATAATATTCTTTGTGAAGAAAATCATGTCAAGGCAAGATAGGTAGGTTTAGGCTACATTAATAATTGTCACTCCTAGCGATGACTAGACAACTTTTCTGGAGCGTATAGATAAACATTCTAATAAAGAAAGGAAAATCATCTAACCGCAAGATAAGTTAAGTATTAAAATGCAAGATCACATCTTAATATTCAAAAGCTAGATTATGCCTTTTAAGGGAAATTAGCCCATGAATAAGATAGGCTTATACCACATTCATCAAGCAAACACTCTTAGAAATGGCAAGACAATTTTTGTTGAGCTTATCAAGAGACTTTCACATGAGAAAACTCCTTTAGGGCCTCTATTAAATATATGTGCACCATATCATAAAAATAAGCGTTATGGCAAGCTATTCGATAGATTCTAAGCTCATGCCATTAGTTTAGTAAGTGAGTCTAACTACCTTATAAATAATTTGATTTTTAGTAATAGAAAGCCTAGCTTTCTCCTCTAGGAAAGGTTAACTTGGTGTTGATTCCCAAGGTTAGGCAAATCTGAATTAGGAAAGACATTCTAGTTGCATTTAGTAAAGAGATTTTCCAACTTATATTTGTTTTTATTTTGAACTTTAAATTACCTTAAAATTATATCAAAAGACTATTGAATATACTTGTTTGATTCATTTCAATGTGTACAAAGTAGAGCTAGGAATGTGGGCCTGACTAGATGGGGGTGCCTTCACCTTTAATACCTAACTAGGAGGTCTTTAATTCCCTATAATTTTCTCGCAATCACTTTGAGAGGTTCAGTTGGAGTTCTAATACGAGCGTCCAATCCTTAAGTGAATACCATCTATTGATCATGTGCCTCATGGTCTTGTTATTTTGGCCATAAACACTAAAGCTATTCATTGACATCCTCTAGTTAATTACACCTAGCTTAGTCTGCTCATTATCATCAAGGTATTAGGTTGCATCACTCTCAATCCTCATTTAGCTCCTCCTACTGCAATGCATGGACCCATACCTCTATTCGTCGACCCATTGATAAAAATATTTTTTTAGCATATCATCATGTTGGGTGAGTTCAAAGTCCCATATCATATGAATGTAAAGACTCATGTAGCCATAATGAACAATCAATTGATATAAAATCTTTTTGGGAAAGCCCAAACAAACCATGAGGGCTAAACTCATTGATTGATTTTGGTCAAGCCCATGCTCATCAAGACCATTATTGGAACAAAATGATGGGCAATGAACTCACATGTGGCGCTCACGCAAGATGCGCCCAAACGAGCGAAGACAAGAAAATCCTAATTTGAGGGGAGGTTCGATAGAACTTTATTTGAGGGAAGGATTGTTAGGTATGCACCCAAAGTCTCATATAGGATCGGAATGAGAAAACTTATGAGTTTAAAAGCATTTACAATATTCAATTGATAGGAGGCCTTTTGGGAAAGAATCAAAACCCAAAAACAAAACCATAAAAACTTGTAATCTAAAGTTTTAATAATATTATACAAATGCTATGTTATTAGATCAGTTTATGTTTCAACACATCACATTTATAACTCATCTAAGTGGATATTTCCATTATATTAGTGTATCCATAAGGGATTCTAGGCTTGTGTAGATGGATAAACATTTGTCATACAGAATTATAGGCTAGGCTTGTGCAGATGGATAATCATTTGTCATGCATGCATGGAGTTATAGGCAACATCTCAACCTAATTTTAGTTCTTAGCAAACTCCACCAAGAAAGATGTTGAATATTTCATTCATGCAAGCATGTCGTAGCTCTTATTAGTTATCTATTCTTATTGTGTTATATTTGGATAATTAATACTGAAAGCATATTTTTATTGTGGTTCATTTCCTACCTTTGTCATTTTTGTGATAAAAAGAGACATGTATGCTTTTTCGGATGGTTATTTGAGGGAACATATTTTTGTTGTCTTACGCTTATGTGGGGAGACATACATACACTTCATATCTTTGTTTATCTAAGAAGCAGACATATTTTATCATCATTGTTTTGTTGATTTCCTTAAACACCGTTCATTCCATAGCCATATAATGATTTGAGTTTTAGGTGATAGAGTCATTGACAGGCTAAAGATGATATGAAGTCAATTATATCATTTGTGTTGATTGATTTTTGGTAAGGACTTGTAGAGTGAGATAGTAGCTCCTGATTTGAGAGTTTTGAAGGATCCATTTGTAAACTTATTTTTTTCTTAAAATTTCCAATGAGAAAATTGTTAATGTATTAAATAGCCACTAGTTTGAAACAACTTCTCCAGTAGGAAGAATTATAAATAACTTGTTTGAACTAAAAATACGAAAAATGAAGCTTACGTATGTCTCAACTTTGAATTTAGGGCAAGATATAAAAATGACGTAATATGAAATTCATATTTAGTTGTAGTGAACATTATAGGCAAACTATGGACACTTGAAAGCAACCGGAAGCAATCTATAATAGAGATACTCAAGCGCCTTATTCAAGTGCCATCCTAGAAGACACTTAGTTGGGCCCATAGTTTTTTGTGGCTACAAATTGTTTAAAAATTTAATAAAAGTCAGATCTTCCAATTATATTTGATGTCCTTGATAATGTGCATAAATAATCTCCCTGAATTTACGCACATCCCACTCTTATTTCTAAACTTTTTCCGACCAGCATACTGACATTTACTTTACAACTCACTTGCATGTGATTCACTGCTAAATGTCACAAATTGACAAACGCTCATTAAAATACCCGTTAAACACCCAACACGTGTTAGAATTCCTAGTTTGATTGTGAATTATTTTTCACGAGATGCAGATGCGTGAACTATAAGCACATCAGCCGATTTCAACCCAAAAAAGTTCACAGCGAATAAGACATACGCAAGAAACTGGTTATTTTACGTACCTTATCTCTTTATATATCTGGAAAACTTTATTGATAATTATTTATGAAACATCAATATGCACATAATGAAATATATATCAAAACTGATACCATAGAATTGTCGAGCTAATATATGATAGATTTAGATAAATCAATAATTGTTCATTGTCCACTCTAGATAGTTATATGATCAAGAATATTGTTACAACTTCGAACAAGCCCACACTTGTTTATTGTCCAGGGAAATATATAATTTACATCTAAAAACTATAATATTACACAGCATCCATCCAATACACCACATCCCAATATTATGTCATCCATTCTGATAATTCAAATGAAAAACCAAAAATATCATAAAAATAATGTGAAAACAAGAAACAGAAAAATATAAATAATCGAGAAAGCAAAGAGAGATTTGGTTGATGGGATGAAACTACCCAACAAACTTTGAAAGCATGCACGATGAAAGATTCTAAAAATATTGGACGCATCCAAACTAACAATCGCATTCGTGCGGTACAAATCTTATCTTCAATATCCTATAAAACCCCCACCAGTACTACCACAGTTACAAGCATGATCAACAAATATATATTAGAATCATTATTGACATAAAAACATTTCAAAATTCGTACGTTATTTCTTCTTTTTTTTTTTTTTTTGGGTATCTAATCACCTAGCAACAAAGTCTAGTATTATGTTCTCATGGATATTCAAACTTTCCTTATGCTTTGTTCAATTTTTAACCATTGAGTCAAATTTCATTAATTATTTCCTTTCATTATTCATTTCATCCTTTAAGTAATTAACCACATGTTGGTGATACTTCAATGATTTAAGATTTATTCAATTTAATGTTGTTTTGTCCAAAATATGGAGACGCGGAAATTTCTTGTTGTCCTAACTCCTATCTCTTGAGGCTACTTTTATCCTAAGGGATCTATATATCATCTTGGGCAGCATATGTCTCTATGTAAAAGGGGGAACCAGGATTCAATATTAATGGGGTAAACTAAAGTAACATATGAAGCTTTGGTCCAATTATTTAGGCACCGTTCGGAACCTGAAAAATATTAAGGAGAGAAAAAAAATATTGAGGAAAATTATTTTCTCATATTTTGATTTCTTCGTGGAAAATATAAAAGAAAATAAAATATAATCAAAATTTCCTAAAAACTTTCTTAATTAGTCCTTATATAATAGAGAACAACACGCTCTGCTCCATTTGGGCATTTGTCCAGCCCTTTTAGCTTTAATACGAGCCATATGCTACAACACTTTTTTATTTTCTTTTAAATTTTATTTCCTTCTTTTTTTTTTTTTCCATTTTCTTTCCTTAATACTTTTGAAGTTCTAAATAAAGCCTTAGTATTTATAAATTTTAGTGGTTCAGAGTATAGTAATTGAGCTTGAATTGCCTTAAAATCCTAGATCTAGGGTGGATTCGCCCCTGTCTATGCATATACGTATGCACTTGATATAAATTAGTTTATGAGCATATATATATATAAGTTCAACTATGCTGTTTCATTTAAAACGAAGGAGTAATGCTGGGGACAGAATTTTATCTTTTTGTGATTCATATTAAAATTCCTTGTTTCAGAAACACAAATTCACTCACACGAAACTCATTCTCATATCTAATTGTATAAACTGCTCTTATATGCATTTAACATCTTATAAACAACCCTATATATATATATATATATACATTAATTCAGAAGACGTTGAGGAATTGCATGTGGCATTGATGGCCGTCTTTAATGGGCCAGATTGTCAAATAAAGGCCTAGAACCTTGAAGGCACTGAAGTTGGGCGGGCATATCATTGACCATGTTGGGCCTTCTAGGATGACACATTTCTTTTTTGGCGAACGGGCCTGAATTTGGTTTTATGACATAGAATATCAAATCTAAACGTCCGACGACTACTACAAGCTACAAAAATCGTTTCAAACATCTATTATAAAAAAAATAAAAATAAAATGTTAAAATAAGACGGAAGATTTAAATTCAAGGTTGTAATGAATAAAGAGGACACGATGTTCATGTTCTATTAGGAATCAAACAAAGCAAGTAGATAAATGGGCTAACTTTTGAGGAAGAATTGGAATAATATGTTTTGGAATGCTTGTTTAGACAATCAGTTATGCTATGTTTGGTTCTAGGAAATTTTAAAAAAAAATTATAAAAATAAACAAATTTAAGGTCACTAAATTATTTTTGTAAATGATTTCAAACTTATTTTACTTGTTTATATCCTTCCAATTAAGGAATTTATTGGCCTACTTAAAAACGATCTTGAATTAATGATTTGAATTTGTTCACTTACAAAGTTCCAATTCTATTTTCAGAAAAGTAATTTTATTTAAATTTAGTTTTTATTTCAAGAAATTTTATTAAAATAACTTATTAAAAATTTTAATGCAGTAGTAAAAGTAATTTTTTTACTTATATTTGTTAGAAAGAGCATGAATTTATAACTTCGTTTTATTTTATTAAGAAAGAGGGGTTTTTTTTTTGAAAAGAAGAAAGAGGGTTTTATTTCTTCAAAAAAAAAGATTGATTTATTAAGGTTAGCTTTTTAGACGATCTCGTTTTAAAACAAATTTTTAGACGATTTATTTCAAATAAATAATTTTTGGAGAGTCTTAATTAAAAACTATATGTTGAATTTTTATTTTAATAAAAAATAATATTTTCTAAATTATTATTTTATTTACAAAAAAATTATTAAAGTTTTATATTTTTAAAAAAAAGCTAATAACTTTTTAATACAATATAATAGACTACTTCCGGTGAGACTTGAGCCCATCCTCTCCTTTATTTCTAACCAAGCTAGGCTTGTGGACAAAGTATTCTTTTTATTAACACACAATTTCTAAGTTTCTAATATTCAATCGTGTATGAACAACAAATTTGTACAAAAATAAATTTATCAAAGTCCATAAAATAAAATAAGATATAATTGAGGAAATAAAGGGTGTTCTCAAAAAATTCTATAAATAGTACCGTAATCAAATAAATTTAATTACTCACAAAAATAAATATTTAAAATTAGATTAAAAAATCTTAAAGATAATCGTTATATTTGTGGGTACCATGACTTTTTAGGCCAAAACCCACTACTCACTAAGCTCGATCCCTGATAAATACCTGCCCGCCCCGCTCACGAAACGCCCCAAGCCACTATATTAAAAACCACACGCGAACTCCACCCGCAAGATACCCTAGAACCCGTCTGGGATCCCGAGTCCCTCCAGCCGGCCATCTCACCGTATATGATAAATTTGTTATGGGAAAATACACAAAGTAGATATTTATCCATAAACTTCATAATTTCTAAATCCTTTATTTTGAAGGGTAATCATTGACAAGGAAAAACAAATATTATCCTAAAGATAACTTCACATAATAAAAACATATCTTATCTCAAGGAAAGATAACTTTAATAAGAAAACATATATTATTCCTAAAATAAGAACAAAGATTGGGAATCGAATCTCTATAACTGGGAAGATATTCATATCCCCACGTAAAAGGTATGCAATTCCAACTATCTCAACCTTCTTCTCCTTCGTTATCATTTAATTAATTGAGAAGCGGCCTGGCACAACCGCCGGCTTCTGGGTCGCCTCTTTTGCGTTCATCACAACCGATGCCCCGAGATCGACAAAAATGCAGAATAACAACGCGCGGCATTCGCGAAATTGAACAAAAAGTTTCACCGACGATTGGCAAGAGCTTGGCTCCAACTGGCCCAAGAGTCTTGTCACCTGGAGCTCATCAATCCCATTCCACATCTGATTGTCCGGGCGGGCCGCAATGTCATGCAACCTAATAACCTGGCCGCCAGATCATCTTTCCATTATCGGATATGGAGAGAAAGCAAGAGGAACAAGCAAGAAAGATAAAGGAGTTGTAAAGTCATGTTGAAGGCTCACAGCGAAATCATGACCAATCATAGACTCAGATTAGAGAGAGCTATGAACCTGGAAGAGGTATTATCAATAAAGCTTTCTTTAAAGCATTATCTATCAATCTTTACAATAGCCTACTAAAATCTGATGACTCAAGAAAATGATCCGTCTCTACTTCCAGATAGACAACATCTAACCGATCCACTTAAAAGCCCGGATGGGCAGTAAAATGACTTGTCCGGCCCGGTATAGAGAACATCTAACTGGTCCACTTAAAAGCCCGGATGGCGCTACTAAATGACTCCTCGTCCATTCCTGATGCATAACATCTAACCTGCCTACTTAAAGCCCTGATGACAAGTAAATAAATGACTTATCCGCTAGTATAAGATAACATCTAACCGGTCAAAGACAAGTCTTGATGAAGTGAAACATGTCCAAATTCTCTAAGATAGATAATATCTAACCGCCAACTTAAAAGCCCGTATGGCGCAAAGAAACGACCTATCCAAATGCAAGATAGATAATAACATCTAACTAGTCAACATTAAAAGTTCGGATTGCAAGAAATGACCTGTCTCGGCCAAGATAGACAACATCTAATTGGTCCACTTAAAAGCCCAGATGACGCAGTAAAATGACATATCCGGCCCAGTATAGATAACATCTAACTGGTCAACATTAAAAGCCCGGATGGTGTAGTAAAATGATATGTCCGGCCCGGTATAGACATCATCTAACCGGTCCACTTAAAAGCCCGAATGGCATAGTAAAATGACCTATCCGGCCCAGTATAGATAACATCTAACTGGTCAACATTAAAAGCCTAGATGACGCAGTAAAATGACCTATCAAGCCCGTATAGACAACATCTAACCTACACTTGAGCCCTGACATAAAGAATGATGTCCCACCATGTACAACATCTAACCTGGTCCACTTAAAAGCTCTGATGGCGCAATAAATGACTGTCCGGCCCAAGATAGATAACATCTAACCGGGGTCAACATTAAAGCCCTACGCGCAGCAAATAACCTCCGTCCGCCCAAAGATAGATAACATCTAACCGTCAACATTAAAAGCTCGAATCGGCGCAAAGAAATGACCCGTCCCACCCAAGATAGATATGGAGACCTGCCGATAAAAGCCCGATGGACGCAAAGAAGACTGGTCCGCCCAATATAGATAACATCTAACTAGTCAACTTTAAAAGCCCTGGTTAATGCCAGCAGAATGCCCTATTTCCACCAGATCGCCACGCTCACCGACTAAAGTCCTGATGCGCTTAAATGCCCTATCCAAATTTCAAGATCGCTAATGCCCAACTGTATTCATTAAAGTCCCGATAGCGCTGAACGCCTCTATCTGCCCGACATCGCACCGCCAGCCTCTGGGCCAAACTGTGCATCCTGGATGCATTTAAATACCTTATCTCGACCCGACATGCCCAACAATGCCTAGTTTGCTCGGGATTAAAACTGCAGATGGCAAAATGCCTGTCTGCCCAGATACTAATGCCTAGCCTACGAATAAAGTACTGATGGCCTAAAAAAGCCCTATTCGGCCTTGCATGACTAATGCCCGGATGGCTCAAACTAAAGTCCAGATAGAGCTAAATGCCCTATTCGAATCTTGCAAGATGGTTAATGCCTCAATTAGTCCGGGGCGATAAAGTCCGGATTCGCCTATTGCCCCATCTGGCCCAACATGGTGGATGCCCAGCTGGTTCATTACTAAGTCCGGGAAAGGTCGATGTCCTGTCCGGTCTAGTATGGTTGATGTCTAGCTGGTTCATTTAATGCCAAACTTTGGCTCTAAGTCGTCTGGCACTTTCAAAAGACCAGACTTGTGGCTCTAAGCCGTCTAGCACTTTCTTAATGCCGACTTGTACGGTCAGTCAGGTGACTTCTAAAAATCCATATGGCACTTTCTTAATGCCGACTTGTGGCTCTAAGCCATGGCAATTTCTGCCATATGACACTTTCTAATGCCAAACTTCCTACTTCTGCCGTCTCGACACTTTTTTTAATGCGACTTTCGTCTCTGCTTTAGTACTTAATGCCGTATTTCTCTCGGGCTCCAAGCCATTTGGCACTCTCTTAATGCCATTTCCGCTCCAAGCCCTCCGCGCACTTGCTTAATGCCGCACTTCGCCCAAGCCGCTTCTGCACTTCCTAATGCCGTACTCGTTCCAAGCCGTCTGACTTCCTTAATGCCGTACTTCATGCTCCAAGCCGCTTAACTTCCTTAATGCCGCCGTATCCCATTTAAGCCGTCTGCACTTTTAAAAGACTAGACTTATGTCAGCCTAAAGACTTTCTTAATGACTGCAGGTTCTAAACCACCGACAATTACTAAGTCTATCAAGACTTCTTAATGCTGACTTTTGGCTCTAAGCCGTCAGACACTCTCTAAAGCCATATGGTACCTCTTAATGCTAATCTCCGGCTTGTCGCCCGGGGCACTTCCCACGCCACTGTGGCTCTAGTCAGTTTTGGGTACTCTAAAGCCATCTCGTGCTTCTTAATGCCGACTTTCTACGGCCGCCGACACTCTTAATGCCAACCAGCTCTGCCGCCTAAAGACTTCTTTAATGCTGATCGGGCTTCTTCAAGGCCGCCCGACACTTTCATAATGCCAGACTTCCGCCGCCCTGAACTTCCTTACGCCACTTGGTCGGTTGGCTCGACACTTTACGTTATCTTTGGCCGGCTATCCGCACTTTCAAAGACTAGATGATCCGGGCTCTAAGCCGCCCCCGACACTCCTTAATGCCGACTTGTGGGCTTCTAAGCCGTCTGACAATTTCGCCAAAAAGCCATACGGCACTTTCTTAATGACAACTGTACCGCCGCCTAGCAATTTCTAAAAAGCCATCTAGCGCCTTTCTTAATGATAGAATTTCTATTTAAGTCGTCAGCTAAATCTCCACGCCAGACTTCAGGCTCCAGTTCGTCCGACAATTTCTAAAAGCCTTCTCGTGCTTTCGACTGCTCCAAGCCGACCGACACTTCTTAATGCCGCACTTCTGAAATTCTCCAAGCCGTCCGACACTTCCTTAATGTGCCGCACTTCCGTACTGAGCCGTCCGCACTTTCAAAAGACCTGCACTGCGGGCTCTAAGCCGTTTGAAGACTTTCTTAATGCCGCATTTGTGGCTCTGCCGCTTCGGGAAATTTCTAAAAAGCCATATGACGCTTTAATGCTAGTCTTTCTTACTCTAAGTCACCCGACACTTCACGTCATACTTAGGCTTCTGCCGTCCCGACAATTTCTAAAAGCCATCCGTGCTTGTATAGACTTGTGGCTCCTAAACTGATGGCAATTTCTAAAAGCGAAAATCACGGCGCTTTCTTAATGCGGAACATCATTTCAGCGTGGACACTTCCTTAATGCAGACTTAGCTCCGTTGTCGGCCATTTTCTTGGCCGCCAGCCTTCGGGCTCGAGCCGTCGACACTTTCTTGTGCAAACGAAACCAGCGTGTTTCGCAATGGGACAGTTTTAAACCGTTTTGGCACTTCCTTGTCTGGGACTTCCGGCTCGCCGTGCGGCACTTTCAAAGACCAGACTTCTGGCTACAAGCGTATGGCACACTTTTTAATGTCTTCGAATGGTAGCTCACAATTTATCTAACAATTTCTAAAGCCATCGACACTTTCTTGTGCGGACCACGGCTCCCTAAGCGTCGACGCCCTTTCGAATGCGGACTTCCGACTCAGCCTGGCACTCTTGGCGTACGGACTTACGACTCTAAGCCGTGCGGTACTTTATTAATGCGGATTTTTGGCGCAAAGCATCAGGCGCCTGGCAATGCCAGTTTTAGGCTCGCGTTTCGACACTTTCTTAATGTCGGACTTACAAAGCTCCGCCGTCGCGCTAAAAGACAGGACCGTGGCTCTAAGCACGAAAGGTGGCACTTTAAAGACGGACTTACCCAGACTCGCGGCGGCGCTTGTTCGCTTACAACAATGCCTCTTGCTTTGTGGCTTCTTTCTCTTCACCACTTGAGGGGCAGCCTGTGAGTCTTATTCCCTCAAAGGTGATTGATCGGGCCGGATGAAGCTAACTTCCCGGGCCCCGCCAGTGATCTTAGCCCGGGGTTCTCACGGCCCAGAGCCAGCTTAGGAAAAGCTACCGAGGCCCGGCTTCAAAAGGTGCAGAGAGAAAATGTTCTGCACCTCAGCGACCTCCTACGTGCAGAGGCGGGGGTATGATGAGGCTATGTAAGAAAGGGGCGGGCGACTCACGAGTTCTTCATAGACAAGAGGAGCTCACTGTGCTCCCTCTCAGTGATCTCGAGCCTGTTGGGTTTCCCTCCTTTATGGGACTCATCAATTTGCTAAATATGGTTTTGCTATTTTGGCATGCACCTTGGTTTGGTATGCACCTTGGTTTGGCATGCATGACTCTTAGCATATCCAAGACTTGTTTTGGCGTGCATGACTCTTGGCATATCCAAGACTTGGTTTGGGCGTACATGGCTCTTTAGTATTAGTTTTGGAATCTTCGAGGCTCAAAAGGTTTTAGTGGTGTTAGTGGACGAAAGACATATACTAGGTTATGACACCATTACGAAGGACTGTGTCTAATCGACAATAATACCATGAAACTTATTGGTTATATTTCTTTGCAATTATACTCATTTAAGTGATTTCCTTAAGATTAGATACATTTCTTTTACGCTTTTGATCCAAGATCACCTGCGTCTGGCGGGTGAACAAGTAATAAAAATGGATTTAAGTCAATGTCGATCCAGAGAGATCCTGGGTATGATCTTCCTGCGAACCATTAAAATTTCACACTATTTGGACTTTAAAGCGGCAATTGAAATTAGCAAAAGCTGTAATATAATGAAAACTAAAAGAAAATTGAATTAATATGGAATGAATTGAATCTTTGAAATAATAAAATTACAAATTGGGTGACGGTTATCTTTTAAAGACGTGAAAATACAACTATTGTGAAACGAAACATCAATTCCTCATAGACAGACCGTACGCCGCTTAATGAACCACATATTTAAACTAGTCCAAGGAATATGATAGTGCAATGGATCTCCAAACCTCACCGCTCATTATCTAATCTTCACCGTTTCTCGGCTACGCAGTGCTAGATAACTACTTTTAACTGGCCGCTTCATAGAGTATTTTTCTTTTCAATACTTCATACCCAATAACATGGACTAAACCTTAGCTCCTAAGATTAAGTCATCAGATGGGTTTACACTATACCGGTTTCTCTTCCTCAAAATTAGAATAGCTCATTCTTTCTCGATTAGACTAATACTGATCAATCCATTATTCGAATCGAGGCTAACTCTTCCGCAGTTTTCTAAATTGATAAAAGCCCAACCCATTCGTTTCCAAGTGAGAAGAGGATTTATCGCGCACTTCACAAAGCACACTAAATCAACAATATCATACCCTCGTAAATTGTTCATTACTCTCAGAATGCCTTCGTGTCACTCGTGAGGGCCTCTCCCGGGAAATCAGAGCTTGAGACAATCCTGCTAATGGGTAAGGAGACACTTATATCAAAGATCAATAACAAAATACACAAGACTGCCAGGCGTAGATTTACAAACCTAAGTTCAAATTTTTAATGAATAAAATTTTGCAAGAAAGATAATTTCGATTAATAGCTAATCAATGGAAGCTGGTTTCTAAATCACCGGATTACACCATACAATAGCTATCGATCAAGAAAGCAACTTTAATGTGCAACCGTAGTTCGAATTCCAAAATTTGTCCAAATTCAAACAAACTGCATGCACTTCAAAGGAAAATAGAATTTCGTGATCCAGCCTAAAATTTTAACAAATGAACGCTCGGGATCCAAATTTGAAATAAAGAACAAACTAATCTAAAAATAAAAAACAAAACAAAGAAAATTAAAATACGTGAGCCTTCAAGAACCCGCATCTCTTTCAAGTCGCCGTGCCGCGCTCCTTTTGTAGCAACCAGATTTATGTGGTTCTCGTCATCTTAATTTCATGCACCTTCTTCGACTTCCGCCAATCGCCCACTGGTTGTCATGTCAGACATCTATTATTCACGCGACTACAGTCTCGCTTATGTCAGCAGAGGTTTTTGTTTGGTCGCGGACGTGTCGCCATTATCTCAGAGCCGTTGTCGCACCTTCATATTCACAATTGATGTCGCCACTAATTTAATGATGTCGCGACCGCTTTTCTGTTTTCCGGTGTCGCGACCGCTTCGTCACGACCTAACTCTTAGGTTCGGCGTCGCTGACCATCGTGATGATGTCGCGACCTTCCGGTCTCG
This sequence comes from Tetrastigma voinierianum, assembly GCA_016808115.1. NCBI lineage: Eukaryota > Viridiplantae > Streptophyta > Magnoliopsida > Vitales > Vitaceae > Tetrastigma > Tetrastigma voinierianum. Next base: position 129,057 of record JAEQBH010005418.1, on the reverse strand, counting down.
CAATGATACCGACTCGACCGCTGTCGCAATCTCACCCTTTGTAACCGACGTCGCGATTAATCGGCCGACATGTCGCGACATCGGGTGCTGGGCTTCACCGATATCGCTGAATTCTCCGATCGCTTGTCGCTGACCTTCTTCCTCGCTTTCTATTATCATATCGCTTAATGATGTTGCGACCTCCTCGCGTAAATACGTCGCGCTGATTAACCAGGTGTTGTCGCGACTTATTCTCTTTTGCTCATGATGTCGCGACTGCTGACTGATGTCGCGACAATCGCTCATGTTCCATCGGATGTCGCGACTCGACCGATGTCATGACTTCGATCGACATGTCGAGACAACTTCTGATGCAGTGTTGATGTCGCGATCTCTGACTGATGTCGCGACAACAGTGTTTAGTCAATTGTACATCTTATGTCGTGACTTCTATTTGGTGTCATGACAACCTTGTCCATCAGACTGGCTTAATCGTCGCGACTTCATGTCTTTTCTTCATCAATTCATACGTCGACTCGAGTTTCGTCGACCTCGCCCATTCGCTTTGATTTCCCTTATGTCGCGACATCCTATCTTCCCTGTGCGAGCTCCAAACTGCAACATTCTTCCATTTTTATTCAACCAGTCATTCTCATTTCAGATCTGCCACTTTCTGCATCTCTCTACTGCAATATCTCCTTTCTTATAAATTCCCCTCACGAATAACAAATCGCTAGCTTTCTTCATATTTCTAAGATATTAATCATTCTTTTTTTGATTAAAATCGCGTAAAATGGACTAAAAATAGATGATTTTAAGCTCATCAGTAGTTTTTTTGGATATATCATCTCGTCAGTTCGATAAGAAGGCATTCGGCAATGGTTCAAGAAAAATTCAGTCTTTCTTCCATTTTGTAAGGGGGCTGCCAAAATCAAAGAAGTTTGTTCTTCAAGTGAGTAACGCTTCTTCACTGATATCAGTTTCTCGCGCTTGTCTTCGAGATTTGGTTCACTTTTTGTTAGTTATTTTCGTGATTTACACTTTGGTGTGTCAGTGCTTATGCCTTTTTCGCCACTTTGTAAACTCTGCGATAGTGAAGAATCGACGACGGTCGTCGACGCATTCTCAAGTTATTATTTTCCGAGGGAACCACGAAATCTGGTGTTGTCATTTATTTACTTATTTTATTTTATGTTATATTGCTTCCATTGATTTACACTTATGGAAAGCCATTTTCCAACATCCGTATAAGAACATTTGCTAATTCTGCCTCCGGCCCATTATATTTGTGTGTGTGAATTGACACGTAACGCTGGGGTGTATGGTTAGTTTCAATGGCACAATCGGGTGACTCGAAAACTAAATGGAAGACCTTGCTTTTTGTAAAGATTTAAATGGACCCATAAAGGGTGATAGTGGCAAACCTAAGGAATGAAAGATGACGAAAGTGAAAAGCTAGACCGAGTTATCGTTTCGCTTTATTTGGCAATGGATCGATGATGTTGCTGCTCATCACGTCTCTTACAAAAAAATTCAGCACACATGGTCTTTGGACCAAATTGGAGAGTCTTTATGATAGAAAGACACTGTGAATAAAGCATTTTTATTTCGAAAGCTTGTGAATTCTAAATATAAGGAGGGTACTCCTATTGCAGAGCATTTGAATGAGATTAAGAGTATCAGGAATGGGCTTGGCCGCCAGAAAATTACTTTGATGATGAGCGTGCTTTGTTACTCTTAGTTCACTTCCCCGAAAGCTAGAAACTTCGTGGTCACGCTTAGTAACTCTACACTCCACGGAGTGGTAACAATGAGTCAAGTTACCAACAAATTGCCAATGAAGAGACAAGAAGAAATCATCGTGTTCTTCACTCCGAGGCACTTGTGATGGAAAACCGGGGAGAGTGTGAGTAAGAGTATGGTCTTCGCACAACTCGATAAATCTTAGAGGTCGTTCAAGCTCGATTTCAAAGAAAGATGTTGAGTGCTATTATTGTCACAAGAAAGGCACATAGCTGAGTGCGTAAAACCCAAGTTCAAGGAGCAAAACAAAGAGAAAAATTCGTGAGAAAAAAACAAATGATACAGTATGTAGTTACCTATGTAGAACTCATGATTATCCGTGATGACGCATGCTAATTTGATTTCGGGCAAAGATATGGATCGTAATCGATCGAGCTTCATTAAGCATTACGTTGACTTTACTTCTTACCGCAAGGTGAATTTGGAACCAGATGGGAAATGAAGATGTGTCAAAAATTGCCGCATAAGACATTTTCTAGAAACAAATATCGATGCAATCTGTCATAGACGTGAAGATGCACCTGACATTCTGGCCAATTTAATCACTGAAAGGGATGACGAAGGCTACAACAACAATTTCAGTGATGGAAAATGGAAGCTCTCCAAAGGTTCTCTAGTAGTAGCAAAGGAAAGAAGACTTGTTCTCTTTACACTATGCAAGCAAAATCTACAAGGGTGTCAGTGGAATACCTTGTAGAATGACTCATCCATCGATCTATGGCATGGCTCGACATATGAGTGAAAAAGATTGCAAGTTTTGTCCAAGAAAGAGCGAATGGATAAAAGGTACGCCTTGAAAACTTGTGTTCATTGTTTCCATGGTAAACAAAACACATCTTCCGTATAAACATTGCTACCAGAAAATCTCTTCTATGTTCTAGATTTGGTACATTCAGCGTATGTGGTCCTTGAAAGCTAGACACTTGTGGTGCTTATGATTTTGTCACTTTTATTGATGATCACTCTAGAAAAGTTTAGCTTATACACCGAAAACCAAAGATCAAGTTCTAGATGTTTAAGCATTTTCAGCCAATGTTGAAAGAGAACCGTGCATAGCTTGAAATGTGTTCGCCTGGGATAATGGTGGTGAATATATTGGACCATTTGATCAAGATTGCACAATCATGGCATTACATGAAAAGACACAAAGACACCTCAACGTAATCCGGTTGCAGAGAGAATGAATCACGTGATTCCTTGGAGAGTAAGATGTTTGCTCTCACATTCTAAATTGCCAAGATTGGGGTAAGAATGAGACAACAATTGATCTTATCAATTTGCCTTTCCGCCCGCTGAATGGTGATGTGCCGTAAAAATTTTGATAGGAAAGAAGTCTCTATGATCACTGAGGGTATTCATTACGTAGCTTTTGTTCATATTCCAAAAGATGAGAGGTCCAAGCTTGATCCAAAAGCAAAGCAAAGGCATATTTCTTACTCATGGGCATGAAGAATTCGCTACTGTGTCAGATGATCTAGTCGATAAAGAAAGTTGTCGGGGTTAAGATGTTGTTTTCGAAGATCGACTATCAAGACATCGACAAGCCGGAAAGTTAGCCGAGTCTAGCAATCGATGATCTTGTCGACTTAGATCCTCTCGATCCACCTATTGTTCATGATATTAATGAGGAAGCGTGCACACCTCATGACGACGCAAAGGAAGATGATGTCGAGAGCCAGAGATCGGTGGGGAGCAAATTTAAATTCCCAAGAGTCACTACCATGCATAATCGCATGAGATCTACCAGAGAAAAACAACCATCCAGAAAATATTCTTCAAATGAGTATGTGATGATATCAAATCAGGGTGAGCCAGAGACTTATCAAGAAGTCTTGAAGCATGAGAACAAAATGGCTTAAGGTAATGAAAGAGAAATGAAGTCTTGCATGAGAATCACACTCATGATTCGCGGGAGCCACCTAAAAAGAAGAAAATTTTGAAAATAAACGGGTTCGACTAAAGAAACGATGGGAACGCTTCTCAACCGAGATTCAAGGCACCCATTTGTTGTGAAAGGTTTTGGTCGAGGAAGGGAGTTGATTTTGATGAGATATTCACTGGGCCAGAAGATGTCCTCAATTCAAACTCGTGTCAAAGAATAATATGAATTTAGTTGAGTAATTTGATGTAAGATCGATTAAGATGGTGACTTAGAAGAGGAAATTCTATATGGAGCAACCTGAGGGCCGCATAGATAAGGGTAAATGATCAGCTAGTTCGCAAATCAAGAAGAGCTTATATGGATTAAAGCAAGCACCGAGGCAATGTACGGTAATTCGGATTCTTTTCAAGGATCGACCACGGGTATTCAAGAACCAATTTCCTGCACTATCAGGTGTTTGTGAAGAAATATCTAGATGGTAATTTTATTATTCTCTTGCTTTTATGTCGATGATATGCTCTGTGGGTTAAGACACAGCAAGATTATGTCAAGTCGACCAGCAAGTCTTTTAGCCATGAAGGATTCGGGGTCCACGAAAGCAAATTCTGGGATAAGAATTGTTCGTGACTGCATCACTGGGCTAATTTGGTTATCTTAAGAGAATTATATTAAAAGGTTCCCGAGGTTCACTATGGACAAAGAAAAGCCTCGTTATTCGTCCACTCTGCGTGCCACTAAACTTAGTTCAAGTCGTCCTACAAGTCGGGACGGGGCGAGAAAATGAGATTAAAATTCCCTATGCTTCAAATAGCTGGTTCTTTTCGATGTATGTCATGGTTTGTACGGTTCCGATATTGCTTACGCTAGCTAGTTGTTAGTCGATTGCCCGATCCGGGGAAAGAACTCTAGCAAGAAGGAAATGGATTCTCGAGGTATCTTCGTGGCACTTCAAAGATGAGTTTCAGGTTTTGGTAAAGGCGAGCTTCTTATTCTCGATGGGATCATAGATTCTCGAGGCGGCTGGTGATATTAATAGTCGAAAATCTACTTTTGGTTATTTGATTACTTTTGCAGGGGGAGCAAGGGGGCATGGCAATCAAGATTACAGAATGTGTTGCCTCTCCACTACGTAGTTCTCGAGTTCATCGCCATCATGTGAGGCTTGCAAAGAATTATCAGGATTGAAGAAATTTTACAAGAGTCTGGGTTTGAAACAAGAAAGGTATGTCCTTCATTATGATAGTCGAGTGCAATCTACTTGAGTAAAAATTCTTCATTTCATCTCGAGATCGAAACACATTGATGCTAGATATCACTGATTCGTGGATGTCTTCAATGATAAGTTGTCGCAACTCAAAGTTCATCGATCATGAGAACACTCGTATATGCTGACTAAGGTATCAATTAAGGACAAGCATGAGAAGTGTCGATTTTAGAGGGAATATCTAATCCTCCACATAAGCTCAGAGGGAGAATTGTCAGTTTCCTTCTTTACGGACTCATCAATTTGCTAAATACGGTTTTGCTATTTCTGACGCACCTTGGTTTACGTGCATGACTCTGGCATATCCAAGACTTGGTTTAGCGTGCATGACTTTGGTATTGGTTTGAATCTTCATGGAAAAAGGTTTTGGTAGCATTTTTCGGGGATGATATCATCTTGTTGGCTCCTGAAGAAGGCAGCATTCTAAGCAATTTTTGGTTTAAGAAAAATATAGTATTCTTTTCTCCATTTCGTGCCAAATTCAGCAAGTTTGTTCTTCAAGTGAGTAACGTCTTCACTTGATATTCGGGGTTTCATGCGGTTTGTTCTCGAGATTTGCCTTTTGTGAGGTATTTTCCTCTTGTGATTTACACCTTGGTGTGTTTGTAAGGCTTATGCCTTTTTTAGCCACTTTGTAAACTCTTTTGGGGATAGTGCAAGAAACTGACCTATCGATCGTCATGGACGTACCTCAAGTTATTTGAGGGAACCACGTAAATCTTGTGTGCTCATTTATTTTCTGTTATTTTATTTTATATTATATTGCTTCCATTGATTTACACTTGTAGGAAAGCCTATTTTTCCCAACAGAGACATCGACTGATGTTGAGAAACATGTGGTTCGCACGTGCTTTATATCCAAACACACGTTCAGTTCACGCATTAATTCTCCCAGTCCCTTCAACTTTCTTCACTAAAGGTTTGTAAGCATCAGATTTTTCCCGACCAAAGTACCAACCTTCCGCCGCAGTGCAAAGTATTGTGGGTACCTTGTCTTTGTGCCTGCATCTACTAATTAATGTGCTCAACGCCCATGCAAGTCCATCGCTTTGGCCCGCCCCACATGAAATGGCCCAAGGCGGCCCACTATATTAAAACCACACAGGAACCCATCAGACGGTGCAGTCCTAGAACCCGTCTAGGATCCCGAGTCCCCCCAGCTGGCCATCTCATCGCATATGGGAAATTTGTTATGGGAAATATACAGCAGCATTTATCCTCGAACTTCCTAATTTCTAAATCCTTTATTTGGAAGGGTAATCCCCGATATGAAAAAACAAATATTATCCCTTTTTTTTAAAAGGATAATTCTGATAAGTGAAAAACATATCTTATCCCATAAAAGGATAATCCTTAATAAGGAAAAACATATATTATTCCTAAAATAAGAACAGAGATTTGGGAATCGAACCCTATAAATTGGGAAGATCCCCCACAGAAAAAGGTATGCAATTCCAACTATCTCAACCTTCTTTTTCTTCCTCTCCACATTGCTGACTTAATCATCGGAGAGAAAGCACGACACACTGTCGTCTGTCGTCCTCGTTAGCTTCACATCACAAGAACCGATGCCCCTGGTATCAAACGAAAAATTGGTAACAAATAATATTTGATCTAATGAAGAAGATAAAAATAACCTAGATACATAAATGAGCCCAACAAGAAATATTTGATATGCAATTAACCAAAATCCACAATTCTAATTTAATTATCAATATGCAAGCACATTTCTTAGCCAAAATAAGACAAACTGAAAATAAATTCAATTGGAATAAAGTTGAATTTCACAAAATTCAAACCCATTTAATGGTGTAAAACCCGATTTCACAACTCAAAATACAGGTCCGGTTTAATTTAAAGCCCAAAATTCAATCCAAAATATAACACAATTTAATATTAAAAGTTTCAAAATATAATTATGTCTAAAACATAAAATTGAAGCCCACAAATATATAAATTAAACATAATTCAGAATTTATCAATAACACAAAATGTCACTTCATTTAACAAGTCCAATCTCATAATATAAGTCCAGAGAAAAATAAGACAATTTCATAAACCATTACCATGCAAATCAAAATGTGAGGGAAAAAAATAATTCACTTTTCTTTTTTAAAGAACTAGGGGTAAATACAAAGGGTGTCTAGTGAAAAAAAAAATTAGGTTTATATGCACTATAGCAACTAGCAAGTAACATAGAAAAGGGAATCCAAGACATCCTAATGCATAAAAAAATACATCCTTTAAGTAGAAAATTTCTTCCAAAATACACCAGTTAATCATGTAACACCTTATTGCATGGTAAGGGCATTACATTGTGTTTCATTGTTTGTTTAACATTAATGAAAAATTTGATGTGATGATGTACCTTTTTACTATTTTTTTACTTTGTAGATCATTAATCGGATTATAAAAAAAAAAGAATTTGAATGTGTGACCAACTAATTTTTTATATTTATGTTTATAAAAATATATTTAATATTATTTTTTGTAGAAGGAAATAGACTTACTAATAAATACAACATAATAAATAGATTTTATAAGTACTAGTGTAACCACTAGTATAATATAGGGAAACCATTTAAAAGAGGTAAAAGGGAAAAAAAAAATAACAAATCTAATCCCTTATTTTTATAACCTTAAAATATACATGGACAAAATTACCTCTCCATGTGTCTCTTCACATCGCCCCCAAATCCATCCCTCCATTGCTTCTTTTGTCTTATGACTTTTTCATTCACTTCAAACCTTTTTCCTTTGAAACCTTCAAATGCCAACTTTGATTTCCTCCTTACTGATAATCTTCATAATCCCTTTTGTCCTTTTTAATCATTTATCATGTATTTGGTTTGAGAAAAAAGCCCTAAAATTGAAGTGGAGGACAGACATTTGGTTCAAGAAAGACTACGTAAGTTTCATTGTTTCTTATTTTTCTCCATTTATCCCTTTCAAAATGATTTTTCCAACTTTATTTGTTGAAATGAGAATATTGAGTTTCGAATTTGGTGAATAAGAGAACTAATAAGGATTCATATGAAATGTGTTTTGCTCTTGAATTTTGTACTGTTGAACTTTGTTGTAATATGTTTGAATTTGACTAATAACTCAACAAACTTATATCATTTTTAGCTTATTTAGTTATTTAAGAGGGATGATAGTTGTTATTCAGGATTCTTGTGGCAAGAGAAAAAAAAAAAGGGTAATTTTCAGAATATCTTATCTACCATCTCACTGTATGCAACACTTTCTGTTGAACTCAAAATAATGATGTAAAAAATGTAAAACACATTTTGGGGTACAAATAATCAATACAACTGGAAAATCTCCATAGTTATGCTGATTTACAAAGATTCATTCTCAAAAATATATTTCCTTTTTTCTCTATGTTTCCATTAATAATTGAGATAGGACTTGATTTAGTCTTGTCATGGTTATATTCTACACGCATTGTTTTTGTTTCTTACAATTCTAACATTATTTATTTTAGTTTTTGAAGTTGATCTCAGTTGAAAATGGAGGATGAAGAAAATTCATTAAATAAAAATACAAGAATGAAAAGATACAAAATTATTGCAAAAAAATAATGAAGGCTCTAAAACCATGTCATCGGCATTAGAAAAGGAGAACCGATCAGCTAAATCTGTATTTAAGTAATAATTTTATCATTGAAAAGTTAGTTTTTTAATATATTTTTAGACAATTCATATTAATATATTTATAATTTGTTACTTTTTTCATATTGATATTCTTTCTCCTGGCCCAACATTTTTAAATAGAATACTCAAGGAGGAGTATTTTTCTAGAAAAATTGCATGTGTATCTCATTTGGTGGCTACAGAAAATATTAAGAAAAAATTGATGGTTCCACAGTTGGAGATGTCCAAGAACTCACGTTTTGATAAATTTTTACTCTTTTTTGAACTAAAATTTTCAGCTCAAGCGGTGATAGTTTAGTATTTCGAAATGTGAAATAAAAAATGACAATGAAATATGAATTACATTGAAGTCAAGAGGTTTAAGAATTAGTAAAGATGAATTTGTCTTGATTACAGGCTTAAGTTTTGGTCCTTTTCCAAAAATTATTAAAAAAAGAAATCATTATGTATAAAGGAGACATATTTTAAAGGAGAGAAAAAAAATGTGGAATGATGAGTTGAAGAGAGTTTTCCTTTCTTTAGGAAATGTGAAAAAAAAGAATAAACATAATAATAAGAAGTAGAAAATGAAATAGCCTAATGATAAAGATGTGGTAAAGTTGGCATTTTTGTATTTTTGGACCATATTTTATTTGGGAAAAAAGAAAATTTTTTGATAGATATGCAATGGATTGCTTCAGTTTATAATTTAGAGGCTTTCAAAAAATATCCATGAGGGAAATTTGTTATGAGATGACATTATTTGATTTGAAAAGAACTTTAGGGAATCAGGCATTCAAATTCAAGATAAGAAGGAAGAAAATGGAGACATTGAAGGTGAAGCATATAGTCTTATGGAATTTGCATATGCCTTCCAGTTTGGGCATATGAGGCTATTCCACTAATTAGATTGAAATGTGTCACTCGTGTATCTCAAAGTTATCCTCAAATATTGAATTTGAGTGCAACTGGTGCTCTAATGGCTATTGAAATTGAAAATGTGTTTTAGACCCTAATGTAAGTACTTTCTTACCTTGAAATTATAAGTATACAATGTTGGATTTTTTCTATACAAAGCTGTGCTCAAGTTTGTTAAACACTAATTGTTCATTACATGACTGGGCTCCTAAGGTGTGGAGGCCCAAATGGTTATTAGCATTCTAGGGTTTGTACCCATTAATAGAAAAAGATAATACAACCCTAGATCCGAATCTAAATTAGTTTTAGAATAGCCGAGAAAGAAATCCTTTCTTAGTGATTCAAGCTCACACGCTTCCATCACCTCGAGGATAGTTTGAAGATCCTCGCGCTCTTGTGTGCATACTTCTTGCAAATCCACAAGAAACGCATCTGACTGGTTATATTAGTTTAGTAATTAAATTGAATATTCTAAATCACATGATGACTTTGCTCACGATTATTCCTACAATTGCATCATCATAGCATGTGTGTGATTAAATTTTAATTTGATCTAAACAATTTCATGTATTTTGGTGTCTGACAGCAATATGGCACCTAGGTTTTCTATATTTGTTGATTCGCATGTTTGCATGTTTAATATGATTTTTTGTTTATAGATGGTTAATCAATAATTGTGGTTTTCCCTTCAATCTATGGTACAGTTTTCTATGTATTTCATCGGTTTGTAACAAGGGGGCTAATCATAAGGTTAGGTTTCCTTCTTGATTTATTTTTTCCATCATCTAGAATTCTTGTACACCCTTTTATTAGGGTATAGGATTATTTTTTGTAAAATTTTGAAGACTAATGAAGAACATAAGCGAAGAAGAAGAAGAACCCGCGGAGAACACTGTACACGCGAGATTGTTTGCGTTGCTGCGGAGGCTACAGACATCCAAATGACAAACGGCCACCGAGGTTAGAAGTGCAAGGAAGAGACAACGCTGCCGAACAAATTTCAGGCCGAACCACTACCGACGCGCCCCCACAAGCGGCTGCGTGTGGGCTTCACGCGCCTCCACTCAAGCCGCTCGTGAGAGCACGTGGAGAGGGTTTTGGTCATCGGATTTTGCAGACTTCCTCCTCCAGATGTCGCGCTTCTATGGGTGGCTCCGTTCTGGTGGCAGAACACGTATGATGGCTTTGAGGGCTAGGGTTTCATGTTGTGTATTTAGAGTTTTGGGTTTTAACTCAAATCTCTTCAATTTTGGGCAGGTAAATTGAACCCAAATGGACGGGCTGGACCAAAGCTGGACGGGATTAATAATAGTGGGCTCAAGTGTTATTGAGCTTGTGTTTTTTTTTTTCTTAGGAAAAACCACATGGATCGGGGCTTTTATATTTATTCATATATTATTTTTATTCAAGTGATGATTAAATTATATTTGGTAACATGCTTTAGTTGTGATAACATGACATATAGGCTAGGTGGTGCCATATTATCTTGCATCAACATTATACACATGTGCATAATTAAATTTGATTTTTTTCAAATCTAGATAAATAATATAATTATGAAAATTCCTTTAATTTTGTGGGTCCAAATAATAAAAACAAAGCCATGTGAAGCCCCATCGGATAAATCAAGATCGGCTTTATTGATTGACCTAAATAATTTTTAAAATCTTAATTAGATTGATTGATCCACCACCGGCAACTCTTAGAGATTAAGAAAATTTTAAAATTAAACAAGGATTCAAAAACCACGATAATTTTATTAACTCCTCCCAACGAGGCTCTAATAATATTATTGCGGGGGCCATATGAACAATGATTGAAACAAAGTGTATTATCTACGAATGTTCTACCTGGAAGATCGGGGATTTAAGTAGTCCCAAGTGACCCCCAAATTTATTTTTTGGGACCCGACTTAGTTGGATACTATTCATTTTATGATCAAGTTTTGAATTGTTATAAAATGTCTTGCCCACCGTGAGAGAATTTTTATTATGAAACTAAATTATTGTTTAAGCAATAAACAGCAAATATTATTTTGTTTTGGATTTACTAAATATATGTTTATTGTTTAATATACGAGTTAATATTAGTGTGCACAATGTATAATTTTTTTCCAGAAAATGGCATCTTTCAACCCTCTAGCTATGATTTTGAATCAAAAACCATTGGATGGAAATAACTTTGAATATTGGAAAACAAACTTATACATTGTTTTGGATTATGAGAAAATCAAGTTTGTCCTAGATACCCCTAAGCCAGCTATCCCGGAAGCTGGTGCTAATGATATAACAAAAACAGAACATGCGACTTGGGAGAATGCAAACACTTCACTTCGGTGTTATATTCTTGCCAGTGTTGTGGGTCATTTGAGGCAGCAAATAACACCTCTCGACAAGGAGTAGAAAATGCCCGACTCAAGGGATGTTTGCTAAAAGCACGCTTCGAGAGACAAGTCGGGATAACACACGTGATGATCGGTGGGCTTGTGAAGGATCATTGTTTGGCAATGATTTCACATATCAGTCGAGCGGAAGTGATGGGGGCAAAACTTCAAAAGGAGATGAAAATAGATCTCATCTTACAATCACTGCCTAAACATTTCAATCAGTTCAAAGTCAATTACAATATGCATAAGATGGATCTAACTTCAGTTCTATTGATGCATGAGCTTGAGAGTGCTGAACAGTCTCTCAAAGAGCCAAGCAATATCAATTTTACGGAGGGTTCTATTAAACCTAAAGGGAAACCTAAGGGTGGAAACAAGAACAAGAAAAGGAAGGCGTTGGATACCGCTACTAAATCGACATACGAAGCAGCTCTAAAGGCAAGTGCTTCGCGCGACGTAGCGACACTGAAATGCATCTGCCCAAAGGCCACCAAAAGCCGTGCATGGGTGATTTACTTGTTGTTGAGGCTTCGTTGAGAATTTTAATGATAAATGGATCATTGATTCAGGAGCCACTAATCATGTTTGTTATTCTTTGCAGTGGTTCAAACATAGCACGTCTATTGAAGAAGGACAAAGATACTTGAAACTTGGGAACGGGAAGCTAATCTTTGTAAAGGCCATAGGACCAGTTGTTTTATTTTTTGAGAATAATAGGACTTTATGTTTAGAAGATTGTTTATTTGCTCCGGATTTCAAGAGGAATTTGGTTTATGTCAGTTATTTAGTTGAACACGGTTTGACAGTATAGTTTAATTCCTTAGTTTCAATAAGAAGTAAATCTTCTTTTATTTGTTCCTCTGATCTTATGAATAATCTTTATTTTTTAAGTCCCTTGTCCTATGATATAAATGCCATTGAAATTGTTGAAATGAACATAATCACTTGAGCAAGAAAGGAAAGTATCAAATGAAACTTACCTTCGCATTTGCGAATAGGGTCATATTAATCCTAATAGGATACATGGCCTGGGTGAAAAGTGATTTTAAATTCCCTAGCATTTGAACCTATACCAATGTGTGAATCATGTTTGGAAGGTAAAATGACTAAGAGGCCCTTCAAGGCCAAAGGATATCGCGCAACCAAACCATTGGAATTGGTGCATACTGATGTATGCGGCCCAATGCGTGCGCATGCCGTGAGGTGGGTATGAGTATTTTGTCACTTTTACAAATGACTACTCAAGATATGGTTTTGTTTACCTAATGCGCCAAAAGTCTAAAACTTTTAATAAATTTCGAGAATATAAGGTCGAAAAGGGTGCTAAATTAGGTGTCCATATCAAACAAATTTTCGGGATCCGACCGAGAGGCGGTGAATACCTATCTGGAGAGTCTAAGTTTTACTTAACTCAAGAGGGGATAGTTTCACAACTGTTAGCCCCTGGAACACCTTAGCAAAATGGAGTTGCAAAAAGGAGAAATATAACTCTCCTAGACATGGTGAAATCGATACTTAGTTATTCATCTCTACCTATATCAAGCTAGGATTTGCCTTGTGAGACTCCGCTTTATACTTATCAACTCGATTCCTTCTAAGTTAGTTTCTAAGACACCCACCGAATTGTGGAACGGGCGTAAGCCTAGTTTAAACCATATTCGTATCTGGTGCTCCGACGCATGTCTTGAGAAAGGAACCACATAAGTTAGAATCTCAGATTACATGTTTGTTCATCGATACCCTGGGCAAACGAGGTGGACTTTTTATAGTTCTGAGAAGAAAGTTATAGTGAGCACTAACGCAAAATTCTTCGAGGAAGACTATGTAAACAATTTCAAGCCCAAGAGTAAGATAATTATTGAGGAGCTTGGCTCAGCTAAAGAATCGCCTAAACTACTAATTTGACCTATTGTTACAAAGTGAGGTTCAATTGTAGGGAAAATGAAAATATACTCGAAGGTGAACAAGCACGAGTGGAACCAATAGTAGAACAACAGGTAGATATACAAGTGGAACCAGAACAACCATAAATCAAATTCAAAATGATCAAGAGGATCTTCCTATAGAACCACAACAACCAGTGGAGCTTCAGCGTAGTGGGAGAACGACACGCAAGCCATCGAGATATCTCTCGCTTCGGGCGACCGCATCAAGTTATAACCATTAATAGCGAAGAGGATCCCGTGAAATTACAAAGAAGACCGAGGATTCGATGCACAGAGTGGCTAAAGCCATGGACCATGAGATGGAGTCTATGTATTCTAATCCTTGAATCTAGTCTCTGTAGAGGCACCCAAAGGGGTAAAACCTATAGGGTGGTGATCTACAAGAGAAAAAGATCTAATTAGGATGGGAAGGTAGAAACTTCAAAGCTAGATTGGTGGCAAAGGTTATACCCAAAAATGTGGGATAGATTATGAAGAAACCTTTTCACCAGTAGCCATGCTTAAATCCATTCAGATTCTTTTAGCTGTAGCTGCAAGTCTAGATTACGAGATTTGGCAGATGGATGTCAAAACAACATTTTTATATGGCAGTTTAGAAGAAGACATCTACATGAAGCAACTAGAAGGGTTCATAGCTAGAGGGCAAGAACACATGGCATGTAAGTTGCAAAGGTCCATTTATGGACTTAAGCAAGCATCCAGAACGTGGAACATTAGGTTTGATCAAGCCATAACTTTATATGGTTTTGAGAAAAGTCCTGATGAACCTTGTGTTTACAAAAGGATCCAATGTACAAAAGTAGTTTTCCTAGTCCTTTACGTATATGACATTCTACTAATCGGAAACGACATAGAGGTGTTATCAAGTGTAAAAGGATGGCTGCAAAAGCAATTTGATATGAAAGATTTGGGAGAAGCCAACTATATTCTTGGAATCAAACTTCCACGAGACCGGAAGAATAAGGTGTTGGCATTATCTCAAACTTTATATATAGATAAAATTCTAGCTAGGTTCAGCATGGAAAGTTGAAGGGGAACTTTATCCTTCGGGCATGGGTTCATCTTTCCCTAGGAGCAATCACAAAAAACTCTTGAGTAGAAGGGCGTATGGGCAGGATACCTTTTGCTTCGACGATAGGAGTCTCATGTATGCTATGTGCCTTTTGGGCCGGATATGCACTCGTTGTGGGAATGGTTAGTCGATATCAATCCGATCGGGGAGAAGAACATTGGATTGCGGAGTGAAATATTCTCAAATATCTAAGGAGGGAACAAAGAGATTATATGCTAGTATATTCTAGTGGGGAGTGTGGCGCCCCCGAGCCCGACCCGACCAGGTGAACGAAACCGGGATGCTGTTTATTTCTTTTTAGAATCATTAATTAAATCTCTTTAGTTATCGTTTTATTAAATTTTAGTTTTCAAAGTGTCGCGACCCGAATCCCAGGCTTGACTGATTGGCGGATCAATTTGGAGCCGAGTTTACTCCCGACATTTCAATTATCTTATAAAACATTTGGCTTGTCTTATTCATTTTAGATTTTCTGAGAATTTGTTGAGCATTTTCATTTTAGGCAAGCCTGGAGCATTTACAATTAACAAAAGATTCATAATGTTTACATTTAACAAAATGCCTTTACAAAAATAAGGATCCAGAGTTCAAACTGTTTTACAAAATATCAATGTTCGAAAGAAATGGAGTAATGCATATGACGGAGCATACTCCGTAATTCCTTCTCTATGACTCTGAGCTCCTGAATGCCAGGTCTTGCTTGATGTCTACTCTACTTTCCGTTACTGCATTGATAAAAACAATACGCTAAGCATTTTCATGCTTAGTGGTTCTATACAGTTCTGTATTCCATTTTCGTTCATATAAATCATGCATTTATCAAAATAATGCCTTTATACGATATCAATGTAATGTAAAGATACTTATACGAATACACTTTTCAATACCATCATTTCATTGTTCGGTTTGTGATTCCACATATAACTATAAAGCGACATCCACGGCCAGTTCGAGTTGGTGAATCCACGCTTTGTTTGTCATTCAGTAGTAATGTGGTTTCACATCGATAATACCGTCTCACATATGACTATAGAATTCGACATTCACGGCGGTCGGTTGGTAGATCGCATTTATCATTTAGTATTAATAATGTGATTTCGCGTTCCAATATTCACCGTCTCACATATGACTATAGAAGTCGACATTCGACAGATGATTGTGAATCTGTCATATCGTATTTCGGTAGCAATGCTTGATTTAGCATTAGACCGTCTACGGTTACCTTCATGGCGGTCGAGTTGGTGAATCCGTCATGTTGGTCGTTCAACATAATACGTTCAAAATCAATTTACTTTTATGCAGTAAATTCACTTACAGTTCAAATACTTCGCATACATGCATATATTTAGCCAGCGAGTTAGAATAACAATGATTGAAATCAATACTAATCATTCAAATCGATATATATGCATATTTTACCAAATAGAAACAATATGAGAATAAAGGCGTGTGAATGAACAAACTAGAATAAAAGAACAAGTATAGAACAAATAAAGAATAGAGAATGGGTATAGAGCAGGACCAATTATCGATTCGTTTCTTTCGGTGTCAATCCTAGAGCTGGGTTATCGTCTTCACCGCACCTAGTCAAATACAATTCCATTCACTCTTAGTGATTATGCAAATAATCGTACTAAATGGATTAAAACTGCTGTGACATCGGTATGGTCGCTTTTGACTTAGACTCATTCTTCCTCTGAGTCTACTTTACTTAGGAATTGGAATGTTCAATCGGATTATCCGAACTAAAATTCTGGCATTTTCATGCCAACTAATAAATTTACCGATTACAGGAACATGTTCTAACCTTCTTCTGTTTCCGGGGTCTTAACTCCATATTTGACACTATCTCTTCGTACTCTTTTAAAGCTAAGGTGCTAAGGGTTCTATTCCAACTGGAATTACCCAATTCGGAGCACCGAAACTCAAGTTACGTTAGAAACAACCCAGACTACTCTATGTCCAAAGCTGATGCGGGGAATTTTTGTACACATGGCTCCACTTTGGTAATTTTAGATCACTTAGGATCCAGGGTGACGATTCCTTCTCTTGGATTTGGTTCTCCTTGAAGTCTATTTACTTAGCCACATGGATCACTCAAATCGGATGAAATGAGGAAGTTATGGCCAAAATCTGTGAAAACTGGTGGGCAGGGAAAACAGTGATTTCCTGGCCAGAACTTAACTAGAGCAGGCTAGCCAAAAATAAACAGAGCTCAAAGGGTTACTTTTTGGTGAACCAGCTTCCCACAGTGAACTCTCGAAAAGTGCCCGGAATGTGTGTTTCCTCACATTTTCATATGTTTCAACTCAGTCAACTCTATACCTCCTCGTACTTCAGACCACTTCAAATTCATCTTATGATCTCTTTTCTATAATTTATCATTCAATCCTTCTCTTATTTCAAAGACTATATTATGAATTTCTTCAAAAACCATTAATATGGGTCTTAGCAGCACATACCAAATACACAAATTTATAGGGTTTGTTCTAGCCAGCCCTTTTTCTTTGCAATTAAGCGTAAATCCAACCTCAAGGAGGATTCCATGTTTTCTTGTACATTTGGGGGTTTTACCCACAACACCTCAACAAGTTAAGGTTTGTGTGATCTCTTCCACAAAAACCCTAGACAAGGAGGACCATTCTCCAAAACAAAGCCTTAGGAAATCAAAACACACTTGAACCTAAGATGAATCATCTGTGGTTTTGATCTTGCCACTTCTCCTTCTCCTTCTTCTTCCTCTTCTTCCTCTTGTTCTCTCCCTTCTTCTCCTCTCCCTCTCTATCCGTTTTTCTCTCCTCCAAATGAGACCAATTTTTGGTCTTTTAATCCATGTTTGTCAAGGCCATGTTTGGCCAAGACATGAAAACCCTTTTTTTGCTTTAAGTTTCCTTATTTGCCTTTTTGCCCTTAGGTTCTTCCCTTTTTGCAATTTAATTTGTTTTAATTCTATTGTGGCCCATCTCTACTCTCTTTATGATTTTTATCTCCCTTATGGCATTTACAATTTTGTCCTTGTTTGGTGTCAAATTTTTCGGGTTCACCTAAATTTCTTCATTTCATAATTTGTCAATTCATCACTTTTCGGAAAACCCAGTTTTGTAATTCATACCCAAAATATATAATAAATTATTATAAAAAATTCTAGGTATTTGCCAATTACAATTCTCTCCCCACTTAGAAAATTTAGTCCTGCAAATTTACCTTGGTCTTGATTCACGCGGATCTTTTCTTCTTTTATAGTTCTCACTTTTACACCAGTGGCTTCTTAGGTCTTATGATTTCTCCACAACTTACTTTGACCGCGGAATCTTCTTGTTCATAATTCTTTCACTTCTGACTAAGACCTCTTGGCTCTTCTTGATATGTCAAATGGGTCTAAGCTCGAATTGTCTCGAAGAGACTACATGTGTCGGATCCGACGATATCTCAGTAGCATTGAGACATGGAAAACGTATGGATCTTTTCCAAACATCGGAGGTAAATGCTAATCGTAATATACTAGACCCACTTTTCGATTACTTCATATGGGCCAATAAATCACGGGACTCAACACTTGCCCTGCCGAATCATCACCTTCTTCCAAGGCGATACTTTTAAACACTTTTCACCGACCTGTATCGAATATCCTTTCTCTTACGTATCGGTATATACTGACTTACGTGCAATCGGTGTACTTCGATTTCTCTAATCATTTTAACTTTTTTCTTCGAGTTTCTTGTATCAAATCGGGGCTGTAATCACTTTTCTTTCACTCAATTCCGTCCAACACAGCGGATATTCTACATTTTCTTCCATATAGAGCCTCGTGGCGCCATTCCAAACTCTTGATTGAAGCTGTTGTTAATACAGATTCAACCAAGGAATGTGTAATAGATCCATTTCCCTCTTGATCGCCTGACTCCACTAACATATCTTCGGAATCGGATCACTCTCTCGATTGTCCATCCAGTGCGGGTGGAGCGATGTCTTGAAATTCAGTCGAGTGCCAGTGGCCTCTTGCAATTTCCCAATCTCGAAACAAATCTCGGATCTCGGTCTCGAAATAATGGATCTGAGGAATCCGTGTAACGAACTATTTCCTTGATATCTGACTACGCTGGCTTGTCAAGCGAATAATCGGTTCTCCTTTGGTAGGAAGTTAAAGTGACTTGGTCAATCGGTCCTACGACTAAAGCTGAGTCATGCTTCCTCCTTAATCAATGATGGCTTTATTCACAAAATCCATGGTGATTCGGTTCCATTTTCACTCCGGTATTCTGATAGGCTGCAATAATCCCGAAGGAACTTGATGCTCTGCCTTTACTGCGACACACGGACGCGGATTTTAAATTTACGATACATCTCTTTCATTCGGACCACGAATGACATTTTCAAATCTTGATACATCTTTTTTGTGCTACGGGATGGATAGCAAAAAGATCCACTATGTGCCTCTTAGTATGAGTTTTCTCAATTCGTGTCATCAGTGCATGACCCGATCCTTATATCTGACACCATTTCATTATTTTGTGAAGCTAGGTTTAAAATTAATCTGTCGATCTATTATAGCGGCCCCATCTTTCTTTGTGCCTCTAGCACTTGATTCAACAAATTCGGTCTATTACTGACTACGCCCTTCTTTTCATCATCGTGTGACAAAATTGGCATTTAACGCTCGAAGCGTTTGCTGTCTTCTTACTCGAGGCATCGACCACTCATTGGCACTCTGGGTGATAATCAATCGCAGCGGTCATAATCGCACTATCAATTCATCTATCTCAGTTGTCTCAAGTTAAGCTCTGGATTGTGGTAAATGCCCAAGACTCTTATGATCGATTATCAAACAAAACATTTTCTCCTTATTAATGTCTCAAATTTTCCAAGCATAAATAATTGTGGCGATTCAATCATCGTGGGGTAGTTCTTTTCATGGCTTCAATTGTCTCGGCTGCACCATTTACCATACCTCTTGCATTAGTACACATCAGAGTCCATTTAATTGAAGCATCACTATAAATCACATATTCTTTCTGGTCGGTTGATTAACATGGAGCCTCGGTTAAAATGCTAGCTTCGAAACTTCTTTGTGCTGCTCGTTCTTTTGCATTTTACGGAGCAATCTCGTCGTCGGGGTTTGCAATCATAGAAAACCCCTTAACTCAAATCTTCACATGTCTTGCTGGTCCCGAGAA
The DNA here is from genome assembly GCA_016808115.1 of Tetrastigma voinierianum. Lineage (NCBI taxonomy): Eukaryota > Viridiplantae > Streptophyta > Magnoliopsida > Vitales > Vitaceae > Tetrastigma > Tetrastigma voinierianum. Next base: position 108,998 of record JAEQBH010005418.1, on the reverse strand, counting down.
ACTCTACGTATTTCCGTAACATTTCTTGGTGGCTTCCATTCGACAACCACTTCTTTTCCTTTGGACTACTTTCGGTTCTTCTTTGATCTGATATTGCCCCGAAAAGGACACTTCGAGTCATCGAAAACTCTTACTTGTTGAGTTTAAGCATATAGCTCTTTTCTCAAAATCTCAACACCACCCAGAAGATGTGTGTCATGACTTTCCCCGTCTTTTCGAATACACAAGAATGAGTCTATGAACACTCACGACAAGCGATCCTGCGGTCGGAAAACCGCGATTCATTAAGTCCGTAGAAAGCCCATTGGAGCATTAGCAAGTGAAACCAGCGGCATTACAAGGAACTCATAATGTCCATATGTCGTGTTCGCGCCCGTCTTATGCACATCAGCATATTCAGGAAATTTCTGGCCGATGATACGGATCTCAAGTCAATCTTGAAAGATACTTACCTTTCCAATTGGTGCGAAACAATTATCAATTACGGGTAACGGATACTTGTTGCTGCGGTCGACTTGTTCAGGTTGTCTATAATCAACACATAGCGAAGTGGCTACTACGTCGTACAACCTTGACAAAAGCACGGGAGCTCCGTGGTGATACGCGGTCGAATAAGAGTCGCACTCTAGCGGTTCTTGCAATTGCAATTTCAATTCCTTTAGCTCAAGTGGAGCCATTCTATACGGTGTAATAGATGCGGTGTGGCACACAGTCTGGCGTCGATATATGGTCGATGTCTCCTACGTAGGTAATCGACTCTTAGAGCTTTCCGGAAGTCACTAACGGTAGGAATATCGGATAAACTAGGCCTTGACTTTATCGTATTAATCACATAAGCTAGGTAGGATTCACATCCTTTCCGCACCATTGTTCTAGCAGTGGCTGCGGATATCACATTAGAGAGGTGGTTTGACCTCTCACCAATGAAAGTCACTTCATCATCATTCGGTGTTCTCAAAGTCACTCTTTTCATTCTACAATCGATTATCGCTCGGTGTCGGGATAACCAGTCCATCCCCAATATCACATAAAATTCCCTAAAGGATAACTCAATCAAATCTCCCAAAAATTCATACTCTTGTATTTTGATGGGACAATCTCTATACACTTCATTCCGCAATAACTGTATGCGCGGGTTCGTCACCAAAGTATCATCACTCGGTTTCACTCCTCAGTAAATTATCCTAACTAAGACCCCTGGATCCGCATCGAGTCATATTATCCTTTATATACAAATGCAATGCATGTCATAACTCAATTCAGGAAATCACTTTGGGAACCGCTTCAAACCTAGGCTCGATGCAAATAAGGCGTGAGCCCCCGACCACAGGCCGACCCGATTAGGCGAGTCAGGCAGAAACCAGGGATGCTCTGGTTTTATTTCTTTTAAAGTCATTAATTAAATCTCTTTAGTTATCGTTTTGTATTAAATTTTAGTTTTCAAAAGTGTCGCGACCGAATCCCAGGCTTGACCAGTTGGATCGGCAGGGCAGGTTTCTTTCGAACATTTTCAATTATCTTTATCAGCCTTTGGCTTGTCTTATTCATTTAGATTTTGAAATTTGAAGCATTTCATTTAAGGGCAGCCCGCAGACATTTACAATTAACAAAGATTCATAATGTTTACATTTAACAATGCCTTTACAAGAAATAGGGATCCAGAGGTTCTTGTTTTACAAAATATCCAATGTTCGAAAGAAATGGAGTAATGCATATGTGAACATACTCAGTAAATTCTTCTCTATGACTCTGAGCTCCTCGATCTTGGGTCTTGCTTTAAATGTCTATCACTAAATTTTAACTTGTTAGTAAGGAAACAATCTGTAAGCATTTTCATGTAGTGGTTCCTATCTGGATTCTATATTCGAATTTTGATTCATATCTGATCTTATTTATCAAAATAATGCCTTTATACGATATCAATGTAATGTAAAATACTTATCTGAATACTTTCAATACCATCATTTCATTGTTCGGTTTGTGATTCCACATATAACATAAATTCGACATCCTGACCAGTTCGATTGGTGAATCCTGAACAATATTCGGTAGTAATGTGGTTTCCGCGTTCAATAATGCCGTCTCACATATGGTATAAATTGGAGCATTCACGGCTGATTCGGTTGGTGAATCTGTGCTTGTTTGTCGATAGTAGTAATAACGATTTTAGCGTTCAACTATTACGTCTCATGGCTATAGAAATTAGGCATTCCACGACAATTCAGGTTGGTGAATCTGTCATGTCTGTCATTCGGTAAACAATGTGATTTCGCATTGAACAAAATCGGTTACCTTCATGCCAGATGGTTGTGGTGAATCCGGAGTCATATTTGTTAAATTCAATAATACGTTTCAAAATCAATTTACTTTTATGCAGTAAATTCACTTACAGTTCAAATACTCGCATACATGCATATATTTGTCAAACAGTTCGAATAACAATGATTCAAATCAATACTAATCATTCAAATCGATATATATGCATATTTTGCAAATAGAGAGCAATATGAGAATAAAGCGTGTGGTGGAACAACTAGAATAAAGAACAAGTATAGAACAAATAAAGAATAGAGAATGGGTATAGAGCGGACCAATTTGGATTCCGTTTCTTTCTAGGTACTAAATCTGGGCGAGGTTGCTTCGTCTTCTGCCCTAGTCAAATACAAATTCATTCCTCTTAGTGATTATGCAAATAATACGTACTAAATGGATTAACTTTGCCTCGGCGACTCGGTATCAGTGCAGCTTTTGAGCTTGAACTCATTCTTATTCCTCTATGAGTCTACTTTACTTAGGAATTTAAGATCATTCAATCGGATTATCGAACTAAAGTTATGGCATTTTCATGCCAACTAATAGAACTAAAATTTGCAGGAACAGTTTGTATTACTAATTTTTCAGGTCTTAACTCTCCATATTTGTGACACTATCTCTTTGTACTCTTTTAAAGCTAAGGTGCTAAGGGTTCTATTAACTGGAATTACCCAATTCGAGACACCCGAAACTCCAAGTTCACGTTGAAACAACCGGACTACTCTATGTCCACAGCTGATGCAGAATTTTTCTTGCACCTTATGGCTCCACTTTGAGTGAATTTTTAGATCACTTAGGATCAGGTGACGATTTACTTCTCTTTAAGTTTGGTTCTCCTTGAAGTCTAATTTACTTATCACTTGAATCCTCAAATCGGATAAGAAATAAGGAAGTTATGGCCAAAATACGAAAACTGGTCGGAACGGGAAAACGAACAAGTTCTCTGGGGTAGAGACTTAACTTCTGCAGTAGAACTTGGCCAAAATGGCCCGAGTCAAAGTTGTACCGAGGTAGAACGCCTTCTACGATGAACTCTCCGAAGAATTACCCAGAATGTGTTTTCATTTTTTCCATATGTTTCAACTCAACGATCAACTCTATACCTCATAAATACTTCAAGACCACTTCAAATTCATCTTATGATCTCTTTTCTACTCAATTTATCATTCAATCCTTCTCTTGCTGGAGCTTCTATTATGAATTTCTTCAAAACCATTCTAATATGGGTCTTAACCCCTTACACATACCAAATACACAAATTTATTAGGGTTTGATTCTAACCAATACTTTTCTTTATGATTGCAAACCGTAAATCCGTATAAAAGGGAGAGTTTATATTTCTTGTACATTTGGGGTTTTACCCACAACACCTCAACAAGTTAAGGTTTGTGTGATCTCTTCCCACAAAACCTAGACAAGGAGGACCATTCTCCAAACAGCCTTAGGAAATCAAAACACACTTGAACACAAGATGAATACATACCTTCGTTTTGATCTTCTCTCCTTCTCCCTTCTTCTTCCTCTTACTTGCTCTTGTTCTCTCCTTCTTTTCTCTCTCCCTCCTCTGTATCCGTTTTCTCTCCTCCAAATGAGACCAATTTTGGTCTTTTTAATCCATGTTTGTCAAGGCCATGTTGTGGTGCCAAAACCCTTTTTTGCTTTAAGTTTCCTTATTTGCCTTTTGCCCTTAGGTTCTTCCTTTTTGCAATTTAATTTAATTCTATTGTGGCCCATCTCTACTCTCTTTATGATTTTTATCTCCCTTATGGCATTTACAATTTTGTCCTTGTTTTAGTGCTCAAATTTTCGGGTTCACTAAATTTGCTATTTCATAATTTGTCAATTCATCACTTTTCCCGGAAAAACCCAAGTTTTGCCCAATTCATACCCAGAATATATAATAAAATTATTATAAAAATTCTAGGGTATTTTGAAAAATTACAAGAGTCTGGAAACTATTAGTTATCTGATTCAGTTTCAGGGGGATATTGATTTAAGAAAATCCGCCTAGATATGTGTTTACACTAAATGGTGGAGCCATTTGTTGGAGAATTATCAAACAAACTTGCGTTCTTGACTCCACAATGTTGAAGAGTGAGTATGTGGTTGCCCCAGAGCGGCGAAAGCGGTATGGTTGAAGAAGTTCATACGGATCTTGGTGATACCAGTCTGAATCTGGCCCATTACCCTTTATTGTGACAATAGTGGGGCTATAGCACAGTCCAAGGAACCGAGGTATCACGAAAATAGAAACACATAGAGAAAGTACCATTTGATTCAGCGATATCATCAGAGGAGAATCGATGGTTACTAAAAATAGCATCGAGAGGAAAATTTGGCGGACCATTTACAAAGACACTACTTGTTCGAGTTTTCGAACTTATGTAGACTATATTAATTAGAGTCTACTAGACTTGTTTTTTAAAGACGAAGTGGGAGTTTATTTGTGTTTTTTAAATTAAGAGAGATGTGTTATTATATTTTTAGTTTAATTTTAATATAATATGAGGTATTCTTAACTGACCATTATGCACAACGATATTTGCGTATATGATAGGATTAATTGTAAGAGTATATAATCCTATATGAATACGTTCATAGAAGACATGATCATAGATTCTCATAATTAATGAATAAGATCACGAGTCATTAAACAAAGTTGGGCACTTTATTTGAAATTGCAATATTTTATAAAAATAATGCATGTGGTTGTTATTATAAAATATTGTTGCAAGTATACTTACATTGATAGGATCAAAGTGGAGACTTTATTTAAAGTTAAATTTACGCAAGGAAATAAATCTCAAGCGATATTTCATTATTATTCTTCTCTCGATCACGAGTTTATTATAGATAGTTATTTAAATGATTATTATTCTTTGGATTGTCAATAAGTAGGTCTATTTGAGCGACCAATATCTTGATGATTTAGACGAGATTATTTAATTGCTAGGCATTTATAAGAATAAACAAATATAGATTTTATATAAAAATATCCTCTTAATATGTTTCGGTGCTTGGATGTTATGAAGTCCTTTGGCGGTGCATTTATCCATTAGAGAAGCGGTAAATCAGCAGAGAATAAATAGTAATTGATTGATAGAAAATCTTATCAATTAAGTATTGATATTTTACAAAGGAGAAAATAATATTAATATTTAATATTATTAATCTCGGAGTTCAATTTTGGGCTTTTAGTGGAATAGCACCGGATTAGATAATTGCTTGTCAATTATGAGGAGCTTTGATTAATAATAACAGTAGGATCCCCAAACTATCTCAAGATAAATGGTGGAGCATGATATCACAGTTTACAAGAAAGAACCCGGACTTGTTTTTATAGCAAGTGGAATTGTTCAGATTTTACTGCCACAAGCAAGTCGAGTTGTTTAAAACACTAAATGGGTTCACCGTGGACTTGGATTCTAAGATTGTGGAGACCCTGACTAATGGCTATTAAGTATTCTAGAGGTTTGTACTCTATAAATAGAAAAAAGATAATCTGGCCGTGAATCCAGGAATCTGAATTAGTTTTAAGAAAGAATAGCAGGAGAAAAGAAATTCTTTCTTAGTGATTCAAGCCCACACGTTTGCTCCGTCACCTCGAGGATAGTTTGGAAGATCTGCGAGTTCTTTGTGTGCATCTTATACTGCAAATCCACAGTCTGATCATTTAGTTATATTAGTTTAGTAATTAAATTGAATATTCTAAATCACATGATGATTCTTGCTTCCGCTGATTATTCCTACATACAATTGTATACATTATACTATTATTATTGACTATTAATCAATGTTTACTTTAATTTTGCAGTTATCATTTCATTCATTATTATCACCTATTATTGAGGAACAACAATAAGACTATTGGAAGCATTTAGGCAAACAAGGAGCCTCGGTAGAAAAAATGGACCAACCAATTGCACAAAAAGATGTTAAGAAATATGAGTCCATATTTGATGAAAACCCTTAGAAATTGAAACATTCGTTATTGTTGTAGTAGCAATGGTAGAAGAAGATAAAAATGATGCATATACCCCATTAGTGGACCTAACTTTAACTAAAATTGGTCATCAAAAATAATATTTATATGTTGGAAGTGTTAAACTTACTTCATTTATAAACAACATATATAAGATAATAATAATGTGAAAACGGGTAAAGTGAAAGCGATAGACTCTGCAGATTACAATATAGGCGAGTAGCTTTGAATTTCTAGATCTCGGATGATGGCACAAACCTCACCATTGAGTTCGTCTCGCAAAATCTAGTTACATTGTTGAATTTGGTTGAATTTCAGGACCGTCGAAATTTCAATTATTTCGAGGCAAATAGACGAACCACATAGGGACACGTGGCATGAAGGCTCATGCCACATGGTAACATGCATGAAGACACTTGGCAACTGAACACCAAATGTCAAGGTATGGGTATGCATGAAAATATGAAAGCGATTGGAGGGTTAACAAATGACACATGGCATGTGATACAGTGTCAAGTAAGAGTGAATAAGGAATTCTTCACCTATAAAATAAGTTCGGTGGGGAAATGAGAAGAAAAGAAAGAAGAAAGAAAAGAAAGAAGGAAAGAGAAAAGAAGGAAGAAGCTTTGTGTTCTCTGGTTATGGAGGAGGGTTGGTGGTTAAGAGGGAAGTGGGTGTCACTTCTACTCATACTCCGGTTCGTTTCACGCGCACTTCTGGGGTGGGTGTGGGGCTAGCCTTTGGGGTGAATTGTTTCGTGTGTAACTCGTTTTTTGGTTATTGGGATGGTGCCAGGCCGGAGAAGTGTGAGGATCGCGGAGGCCATCGGGGGGGGCGGAGGCAGTGTCCGAGCTGGGTTGGCGGCGGCGGAATGAGCCGAGGTGAATTACGCTACCCACTTAGATATTGGCATGTCAAACAGCCACTTAACTTTCCCGTTCGAACTCGATTTGGCGTTTGTAGCGACTCTATGAAGCTGCCAGTCTAGAATTTAATAAAGATGAAGTGCTCAATCTGAGTAGGTTGAAAAGAATGTTAAATTTGGGTCACGGGCGGTTGAGGAATGACTTTGTTCTAGTTTAAAACTTACAGTTTTCAAATGGAAAAAAACTTGTATTTGAAATGCTGAGCTGTGTATTGCCATGTGAAAGGTAGAAGTGAGTGTTGAATTGTTACACACGTGTGATGTGTTGCCCCAAATCTAAGATTCTCGGCTAAGTCTAGATTTTTTTCAGGGGCGAGTCTTCTTGAAGTGATATGAAAAATGAGAGAATGACTAATATGTGTTAATCTTTATGGCCCGAATAAAATGTTAATGTGTGAAATTATGTGATATATGTGGGATAAAAATGAAAATAATTTTATGCATTAGACATAATTTATCCGTGCCACTTGACATGTAATGTGTGCTTTATATATCGCATGTGACACGTAGCGTACATGTAGCATGAAATGACATGCAATGTGTTTGCCTTTTTCCTTATAGACTAAAAACCTCTCAAATTCACATAGTTACAAGAGCCTTACACTTCTCTTGTAGCCATGTCACTTTGGTTAAATTTGCTTGATTAAATAAATCTTTCTTGATGTTCAGGATTTTAAAATTGGGTCTAGTCTATGACAACACGCAAGTGCACAGTCCTCTAGTATTAAAATCTGAATGTAAGTCCAGGTATCATTCCCACAGAGATTGACAAGAATTAGATATCAACTACCCCAACTACTGAAATTCTATGCTATTTGGACTAAAAACTGATAGTGAAAGTTTTATCTAGAAAAATAAAAATCCTAGACTATTGACTAACTGTTGAGCTAAAACAAAACAAAAAAAATAGTAAACGACCAAAAATAAGTGATAACGGAAATCTTTGGGTAGTTAGTTTCCTGTGGCAAAACTATCAAAAGAAGTACAATGGCAGTCCAATTTCTACATTAAAATACATTTCTCTATTGTTTATGATGGATCTGGATTTGTCCAAAATTGTAAATATTGCAATTGGATTTCTCCATATTCTTAGTTGGAAGCCCTTGCCTCTCGAAGACATAATCAAACCGACTACATTGATTCTCTTGCAAGATCTGAGCATTTTCTTTCTTAATACTTCACACCATTTCTTGATGGCTGTGAATCTTTTGCTTTCCTTCGGGATTTTGCAAAATTTCTACCATAATTAATTAGCTAAATCCCTACGAGATGCGACCGGTTCTTCCCTTCCCTTGATTAGATCTCAGCTAACACAGGGTCGGGAGCTTCCCTTTAGATTGAGGTAAACTCTTTGATTATTTATATTGTTAAATACTCCCCTCCAACTTCAATTATGAGCGAATGAGGGATTTATCAAATTGAACTGAGGCTGTTAGTTGCATCAATGGTAGTCTAGCATACCCGCGGGAATGCTCCGGCTCTCGAGAAATCTCCATCTGTATTGTGTGAGGAGGGCATCTGAAATCGGGCGATACACTCCTTAAACTAGTATCTGGTACTACCATTGGGAACTTATCGATTCAAAAATGACACCAAGTAAGTAAATCCCAACCCGAAGTAACTTTCCTCAGTTTTTGTAGAAATTTGTAACTAGCGTAATATCGAATCGGAGGCTGCGTTCATTATTCTGATTAAAAATGGGCAGATCACGTACATCCCGCTGGTAATGGGCGAGAAGAATGAATTCAGAATTTTCTAGATTTCATAAATTTTCAGGTAGTAATTTTAAGAAGAAAATAACATAAATAAAATTCCAGCTCCAATCTTTTCTGCACATTTCGCAGATTCAGATCCAGAAAAGAATTTACGAAGAAAGAAAATAAAAATAAAAATAAAAATAAAGAAAAGAAAATTCTACTTTAAACTATACCTTTTTGAGTTCTCTTCATTTCCTTTTTTTTTGGGTAGTGGCGAATTTCTTTACTATTCTAATGCGTCTATTTATAGCTCATTAGGGGTGGGTAGAATCCAAAATTCAGTGGAATTCTCGAAAGAAAAGCCCGAATCAGCATCTCAAGTCGCGACCACCGGGTTGATGTCGGGGCCTGGACCTTTATATGTTCTAGTTCGATTCGAGCCAAGTTTCTTGATTGCGACGAGTTTCTTGTGACCGTTGATTGATGGTACGCCCGGCCTCTTTGGCTCGATTGTTCTCACAAATTGATGTCGCGACCTTAGTCTCATTCGCTGACCTCGTTGTCGTTCGCCCATTTGCGACTTTGAGTCCGCGACTTCAATTTTAGGTTGCGACCTCCTTTTAATTGTCACCACTTTAGTTATGAGTCATGACTTCCTTTCCTTGGCACCTTGCTTGCATGTCGACTTAGGTTTTTAAGTTCGACCACATTTATGTTTCCCTCTTGCCTTACCTCGAAGTCGTGACTTTCTTTTTAGGGTTCACGACCTCCTTTTCAGTCTTTTGCTTTGATATGGCGAGGAATATATATCGACCTCAATAATTGGTCACATTATTGCTGTTGCCACGCTTTAGAAAGGGCCATGACCTCGATATGATGTCGCGCCCTCCGTTGGTCCTTTAAGTTGCTGCGGGTTATCTCGGTTGCTTTAAACATAATTCGCGACTTGGATGTATTTCGATTAATGTATTTGGAGTCGCGACCTCGATCGATTCGTCGTGACCTCCCTTAGAGTCCTTGAATAACAAAATGGTTGCAACCGATTTCCCAGCGGGACCGCTTGGATTGACTTGGGTTTCTGTCGCGACCTCGATATTAGGATTGCGACTTCATTTTTACGATTCTCCATCTCTTCCTTATTGTAACTTCAAATCTCTTTGTTGTGACTCCCGATTGGGTTATATGCGTGACCTCGGGGAGATGATATCGCGACCTCAATTTCGAGTCCTTGGTTGAAGCGGTTTGCGGCTTCGAATTTTCTTGGGGGCCCTCATCGGCCCAGCTTCATCGGATCAGCGTCACGACCTCGGATTAAGGCGTTGCTACCTAGTCTTCTACGCCTTGAATAGTTCCTTTTCCCCAAGGTATAACCAGTTTTCTTGTTGCGACCTCATTAATTGGTCTGGGTGATGTTGTGACCTAGAAATTACTGAACAGAAGAGCTCCCTGTCGCGACTTTCTTTTCCCTGTAGATTACGACCTCCTTTTACATTCTCGAAATTTGAATTCTTCCAGGTTCTTTGGGATTTGCTCTCTTTGTATTTTTGCAAAAATTAAATTTGAGCAAATTACAGAGTTTACGTATATGAATCAACAATTATCTTTGTAATAAACTCGGAAAAATGGATTAAAAATCAAATGAGTTTTTAGACTCATCCTGATGACACTTGCATTGAATTTTACGAGGGCATCGCATGACATGGGGTGTGAGTATGGAAATGATCGACCATGTGTTTGGCGTTCAAGTAGTACATCAAGAATACAAATGATTAACCAGGAGACCTATCTATATATATATATATATACTATATATATTTCTCTCTGTCTCTCTCTATATATATATACTCTCTATATATATCGAGGAGCTTGTCCACTACTTGGTAGAAAGAAGTAGTTTTCGAGAGGGTGTTCTGATACTTTTCGGAGATTGACTAAAGGTATATATACTCCAGTTATCCACAATACTTCGGAGGTTTTGACCAAAGTACTGATACGGGAGTACATCGCACTATATTTAGAAGTATCACAATAAAAATAAAACAAATATTTTGTTTTGGAAAGAAAGTCATTAATGAGCGGCTCATGATGGTTTTTCACGGCATATACATATGTAGAGGAATCGATGGGACTCGGGATTGGGTCATGGCCCGGGGTCACATCATATTCTCATGACTTATCTGAGGCATTCGGGTGTATGATTGTGCTTGGCTGGCATTGCATGTGCACTTAGGTGGGAGTAGCCCTTGTAGGAAATATATGTACTAGGCTTTGCTCACCCTGTCGTGGGATCACCCTTTTAGGTACACAAGAGGACGGCACTCCTTCGAGGCCATGAGTATGAATAAGGCTAGGTTGTGGGCTTGAACACTATATTTGTAAAATATTTTAGGACAATATGTTTTGATATATTTTAGCTTGTCAAAGAGTTGTATATCAAACTGTTGTTTAATAATATGGGAAGTTGTATACATTTGCAAGAAAAATATAGAGAAATGAGTCCTTGTGAAGGGATTGACCAGCGTGGACATTATTAGATCATCCGACGCCCACGAATATTCCGCGGGTTGATGGGTTGTCAACCGGACCCCCGGGTTGGGGCATCACAGCTTGATATCAGAACTTAAGTTAACAACTACCTAAGAGCTCAAGTGGGGGTATGAATCGGTGTTTCGGATATTGGCTTGTCATAGCTGAGTATCGAGAGTTAGGTATACAAATACCTAGGATTAGTGGGCATGGGTGTAGAACACGACATTGTGTGCATTGATTGCTTTTGTGTTCTAATATGTTCCAGGAGATGTATAGTTATGGCAGATATAGGCATGATAAAATGTGTATAGAAATTGAAGAACACTAAGGTTAGCAAATGTAACCTTAGGGGTTTGGAAAACGAATAAGCATGATTATGTAGGAATGGTTATTTATTAGTGTTTGACATTATGCACCACTAATGTGATAAATGAAAGGAGAGAATCTCAAATTGCTATCTTAACTTGTGTAGATGGAAAGTCGAGGGCATGGACATAGTTCACGGGGCAGTAGCCGACCATCGCCTGGCTTTGATCAGCAGGCATTTGTGGAGGTGATGGGCGCTGCATTTACTACCATTGCACAAACTAATGCAACTGGCGGTCAAGGAGGGTTGAGTGACCTCTAGAGGTTTAGAATGCATCATCCTCCTACGTTCAAGGGGGGAGGGGACACGGTGGTGGGCGGCCGTGGATTACGGCAGTAGAGAGAGTTTTGGAGGCTATGGAGATTACCTCCAATGTGACACGGATCCGTCTGGCGACATTTCAGCTAGGGGGTGAATACCAGGTATGGTGGGATTGGGTGAAAACCTCCAGGGATTGGGAGGCCATGACATGGACAAATTTTCGAGAGCTCTTTATGAGCAAGTTTTTCCCGGCATCGGCTAGGTATGCCAAGGTTCGGGAGTTTCTTGGGTTGAGATAGGGATCCATGATAGTACTTGAATAAGTGGCTAGAGTTTCGCAGAGTTAGCCCGGGTTTCAGGATGATTATGTGACCCTGAGAATATGGTCGAGTCGAAATTTGAGGATGGTGCGAGTTGTCCATCGAGAGCAGTGGGACTTCTCCTGCAGGATATAGACTCTATGGTCAACACAACTATGGCTATAGAGAGAGAGATTGATGATGCCCGAGGCATCCGAGATGTGGGTGCTAGTGAGAAGAGGAAGGAGGATCAGCCTTCTTCGAGCTCGAAGAAGAAGCAGAGGACTTCTATTCCTCGAGAACGTCCAATACAAGGCTACGGCTATCAGGGCTAAGGCCAGGGCAGAGGTGTTAGCGAGGCAAGGCCGATTATATGCTACCATTGTCAACAGCTTGGACATGTGAGACGGGATTGCCCTCAAAGGCAGGGATCCAAGAGTTATGGGACACCATAGTTTCAGGAACCAGTGGGGCGTCCACAGACACCATTTGTTCCTTCTTACCCCAGGATGGGCCAAAGGGACGGTTCGGGCACGAGTGCGTGCGTGCCTTCTCGGTCACGAAAGGTCAAAGGCCGGAGTATGGGTCGAGGCGGGAGGTCGGGGGCCCGCGGGCGACACTTGGGGACCCAGGGCGTGTTTACGCCCTTAGTACCCTGGCCCGAGCTGACGGTCGGTCATGCGGGGTATGTTTTTGTTATCTCTCCTATGGGCAAAGATATTATTCGATTCTGGTGCATCGCATTCATTTATTGTTGCATTGTGTGTGGAGGAGTTGGGCTTAGAGGTCGAGACCTTGGAGAAGCCATTGTATGTGAGCTCTCCCCTCAAAACTAGGGCGAGTGTTCAACGAATATGTCGTAATTGTGAGTTAGAGATCTCCGGGATTCTACTCACAGTGGATTTGAGAGTCATGTACATGACCGAGTTTGATGTCATCCTCGAGATGGACTAGTTGACGGCACATCGGGTTGTCATCGATTGTGATCATAGGAGAGGTACTGCCTACACACGAGATGGAGTCTGTGTTATGTTTCAGGGGGATAAGCACGATGCTTTACCCCAGACTATGTATGACTCCAGGTGGCATAGACAGTTGAGGGGTTGGCTAACAAGCCTTACCCTGGAGGATAAGGTGAGATAGGATGTGAGTCTACCTCGGGTAGTTTGCGAGTATGAGGATGTTTTCCTAATGAGTTACCGGGATTACCCACGCTAAGGGATGTAGACTTCTGCATTGAGTTTTGTCTGGCAGTTAGCCTATTTCTATGACTCCATAGAGGATGACACAGTTGGAGTTCTGGGGAACTCCAAGGTCAAGCGCAGGAATTTTTGGATAAAGATTCGTTAGACTATGCTTCATCTTGGGGTGCTCGGTTTGTTACAAAGAAGAAGGATAAGACCGGTGTCGTTTGTGTGACTACCAACGGTTGAACGGGGTTCACGATCAAGAATGAAGTATCCCTTGCGAGGATTATCTTTTGATTGGATTGAGAAGGCGAGTCTACTCCAAGATACACCTTCGCACCGGTTATCTTGATTGAGGTTAGGGAGAAATGAACATCCACCCAAAGGCAGGCGTTCGGGCCAGCGGTATGGGCCTTTGAGCTCATAGTGATGCCTTTCGGATTAACGAATGCGCCAACGACATTCATGGACCTCGTGCATAGGGTGTTCCAGCCCTATCTGGATCAGTTTGTGGTGGTCTTTGTTGACGACATCTTGATCTACTCCCAGCCAGAGGAGGAGTATGAGGATCATTTAAGGATTGTTCTCCAGGCCCTCAGAGAGCATTAGTTATATGTGAAGTTCAATAAGTGCGTGTTTAAGCTTACTGAGGTGAGATTCTTGGGACATGTAATGTCAACTTCGGGTGTATCAGTGGACCCGGAGAAGGTCGAGGCAATTATGAGTTGGGAGAGACCGAAGTTAGTCTTCAAGATACGCAGTTTCTTGGGATTGGCAGGGTATTACAGGAGGTTCATTAAGGACTTCTCATTGTTTGCACCAATGAGGTTGACCGGAGGTGTTCAGGATTTGAGTGGGATGACTTTGAGCAAGCATTTCGAAATGAAAATGGGGCTGACTTGACTCATTTTGGCCCAGATCTCGAAAGGGGACCGATGTATCTACTATTATGCTTCACAAAAAACCAGATGGATGTGTTTTATCGGTCAAAGGGAGGGTTGGCTTAAGGTTCTAGACGGTTGAAGAACCACGAGCGAAACTACCCCACACATGATATGGAGCTGGCGGCCATAGTCTTTGCCTTAAATATTTGGCGCCACTATTTGTACAGTGAGTAGTTTGAGGTGTTTTCAGACCACAAAAGTCTGAAGTACATCTTTACATAGCGGGACCTTACCATGAGGTAGCGTAGATGGATGGAGTATTTGGAGGATTATGACTTCACTTTGCATTACCACCCTGGTAAGGCAAATGTAGTGGCGATAATGCTCGATCGGGAAGTCGCGGGTAATGGCTGTAGTGTAGCTTCGGGGTAGCGGATGCTCGAGGCTGTGGGACGGTTGAACTCACGATACGATCGGGCTGAGGGAGCATTAGGGAGTTTCGTGGCTACGCCTTCCCTACTGAACAGAGTGATTGAGTCCTAGGGATAGGACACATAGTTGGTATCCATTAGGAATGAGTCACGGTCAGTCACAGTGTGTGAGGGTTGAGCCCATTCACACGAGAGAAGGCAATGCGGTATAGGGGATGGGTTCCGATTCCCCCAATTGACTAATTTGAGAGAAGTCCTCGGGAGTTCCGCTACTCTCGGTTCGCGTTAATACCAGGTGGCATGAAGATGTCTTATGATCTTCGTCGCTAGTATTATTGGAGCGGGATGAAGAGACACGTTGGGGATTTCATTTGACGGTGTCTTACATGCCAGCAGGTAAAGGTTGAGCACTAGAGGCCAACGGGGCTACTCCAGCCATTGGAAGTAGCATAGTGGAAGTGGGAACATGTCACGATGGAATTTATGACTCACTTGCCATGGAAAGTACGGAAGCATGATGCAGTATGGGTGATAGTGGACCGACTCACTAAGTCGGCACATTTTCTAGCTGTGCGAATGACCTTCACATTAGAGGAATTCTACAGGTTGTATATATGAGAGATAGTCCAGCTACATGGAGTGCTAGTCTACATTAGTATCGGACGAAGTCACGAGTTTTGTACTTTTGGAAGAGCTTCCAGAGGGCCATAGGTGCAGCGATTGATGATAAGACGCGTTTCATCCGCCAAACGGATGAGTCGGTTGGGAAGGACCGCCTGGAGTGTTAGAGGAGCATGTTGCGGGCATGCTTCCTGAATCTCGAGGTAGGCGGAGCATTTTCCCTTGGTGAGGTCTTCAAGCAACAATTGTATCAAGCGGTATACGGATAAGCCTATGAGGCATTATATGAGAGACCATGTCGATCTCCAGTCTATTAGACGGAGGTGGGAGAGAGCTCCACCACAGGCCCAGATTTGATTAGAGACACCTCAACAAAGATGGACTTGATACAAAGATGTCTTCTCATGACTCAAAGCTGGCAGAAGAGTTATGCGGACAGGCAACGTCAACCGTTAGAGTTTGAGGCAGGTGACCATGTCTTCATGAGGGTGATGCCTAAGAGGGGAGTGGTTAGATTTAGCAAGCGGGGTAATCTGTCGTCGAGATTTATTGGACCCTTCGAGATACTAGAGAGGGAAGGCACAATTGCATATCGGTTTGCGTTACCACCTAGTTTGTTAGGTGTCCATGAGGTCTTCCATGTCTCCATGCTCCGGAAGTACACTCAAGATCCAACTCATGTAGTGGATTAGGGTGAGCTGACAGTTGATATAGATGGGACCTTCGAGGAGGGACCTGTACTATGGATAGCTGAGATCAGGTTTTGAGACGCAAGACTGTGAGACTAGTGAAGGTGTTGTGGCAACATCGAGGAGTGGAGGAGGCAACATGGGAACATGAGGACACGATGTCTACCAGATATCCTTTCCTTTTTGAGGACAGAGGTACGTGGATTAGTCATTAAATGTTAAATGATGGTTGCATATGCATGTGATTGTATGTATATGTGTGTGTGAATTTCAGGACAAAATTCTTTTAAGGGGGGAAGAATGTGAAAACCCGAGTAAAGTTGAAACAATAAATTTATCGTTACAATCTGATGATGGCTTAGGAATTCTCTAGATCTCGGATGACGACATGGACCTCACCTTTGAGTTCGTCTTGCGAAATCTAGTTACATTGTCGAATTTCTTTGAATTCTTGGATAGTTAGAATTTCACGTATTTCGAGACAAACAGATGAACCACAGAAAGACACGTGGCATGAAGGCTCATGCCACATGGTAACATGCATGAAGACACATGGCAGCTGAGGTAAATGTTAAAATTATGGCTATGCATGAAATGGCTTGAGTGGAGGGTTAGTACAAGTGATGACAAATGGCCAAATACCGGTGTCAAGTAAGTGGATAAAAGAGGAATTCTCCACTGAGCAAAATCAGTTCGGTGGAAATGAGAAGAAAAGAAAGAAAAGAAAGAAATAAGGAAGAAAAGAAAAGGAAGGAGAACTTCCAATGTTCTCTGGTTCACGAATAGTGCTAGGTTCAGTGGTTAATATGTGAGCTAGTCTACGTTACAAGAAGTAGGTTTCCTCATACTCAGGTTCATTTCACACCTAGGGGCCGTGTAGGGGCCTAACAATTTCGCCCCACTTTGGGGTGAATTATTTCATTGTGTAGCCTATTTTTGGTTGTGGTACGGTTATGAACCGTGTGTATGAGTTCCCGGGACCATCGAGTAAGAGCATAAATCACGAAACTAAGCAAATGCAGGCGAGAATGAAGGGGTATGCGAGAATTTCCGCACCACCCTTGCGAATCAGCAGCGCCAACTTCGGACAACCATAACTTTCCCGTCCGAACTCCGATTTACTCGTTCTTGGACTCTACGGAAAGCTCGTTGAGTCTAGAATTTAATAAGATGAAGTGATTAGCCAAACCATAGGCTGAACAGTGGGCTAGGTCACAGACAGTTGAGAACGACCAGTTACGGTTTTGAAACACATTTTCGGAACAGTTGTATCCCAAAATGCTCGGGGCTACGTATGGCCTGAGCAAGAAATTGTGTGTTAAATTTTTGTGTGATATTTACAAAAGTTGAATTTCAGAACTAAGTCTAGATTTTTCCGAGGCTAAATAAGGCGGGAATTATGGCGAAAATGGCTAATGTGTGTTATTACTGTAAATTGAATAATATGTTAATATGTGAAATTATGTGATATATGTGGGATAAAAATGAAAATAATTATATGCATTAGACATAATTTATCCGTGCCACTTGTCATATAATGTGTGCTTTATATGTTGCATGTG
This sequence comes from Tetrastigma voinierianum, assembly GCA_016808115.1. Classification (NCBI taxonomy): domain Eukaryota; kingdom Viridiplantae; phylum Streptophyta; class Magnoliopsida; order Vitales; family Vitaceae; genus Tetrastigma; species Tetrastigma voinierianum. The sequence continues at coordinate 91,251 of JAEQBH010005418.1, read as the reverse complement.
ACACATAGCATAAATGTAGCATGAAATGACATGCAATGACACCTCCATTGCATTTATGCATGGGGCATCGCATGACATAGGTGTGAGTGCATGGAAATGATCAACCCTATGTTTGGGGTTTAATGGTACATCAAGAATGCAAATGATTCTAGGAGACTGTCCACTATATATATATATATATATATATATATATATATATATATATATATATATATATATATATATATATATATCGGAGCCTGTCCTTACTTCGTAGAAAGAAGTAGTTTTAGTTTTCGGAGATTGTCCTCAGTACTTCTTGGAGACTAACCAAAGTACATACTGAAGATTGTCCACAGTACTTCTCGGAGGCTGATCAAAGTATTGATCGACCCCATCCACTATGTTGGAGGCGTCGATGAAAATAAAACAAAAGATTTTGTTTGGAAAGAGTCATGGACCGTAGCTCATGATGGTTTTACACTTGGCATCATCATGTGTGAAGGGAATCAATGGGAACTTCGGGATTGGGTCATGATTGGTCGCATCTTATTCATGACATCACGGGCATTCAGTGTGTGATTGTGCGGCATTGCATGTGCACTTAGATGGGGAGTAGCCCTTGTAGGAGATATATCTACTGGGCTTTGCTAACCCCGTCGTGAGATCACCCTTTCAGGTCACAAGAGGACAGCACTCCTTCAAGGCCGTGAGTATGTAGAGGATCGGGTTGTGGCATTGAACACTATGTTTGTAAAATATATTAGGACAATCTGTTTTGATATATTTTGGCTTGTAAAAGAGTTGTATATCAAACTCTTGTATAATAATATGGGAAGTTGTATACATTTGCAATAAAAATATAGAGAAATGAGTCCCTGTGAATGGGATTGACCAGCATGGACATCGGATCATCCCGACACCCATGAATATTCGGCAAGTTGATGGGTTGTCAATCGAACCCCCGGGTTTGGACGTCACAGTATGCGTGGAGTTTATGAAATTCAAAGAAAGCTCATAATCAAATTTCAATAATCTAAAGAAGGAAATCGAGGGACTTAATTGCAAGATGGATGCACTTAAGCAACTTTTGATAAAAGTTAGTAATAAGTTCATATATTTATATTTTCTAATATTTGAATATTTAACTTTTTTGTTTTTCTTAATTATTATTTTTTGTTTGATCATGCAACTTCAGGCTAAGATTTCAAATGTGAAGGTTATTGTGTATGATTCTAGATTCACAAAATTTAACACAAAAGAAATGACAATATTAAAGATGATCTAAAACATGAAAATTTGAAGAATTATACAAATAATGAAGAGAGAAATGACATTCCTATGTCATTAGGATGAAACCTTTCATAGATCTTCAACTTCAACATCACATTTCTAAATATGAGAAAAATGATTACTCTAGTGATTATCAAATTATTGATATTGTCAACCTCTTTGGTGCCCTATCCATACCAAGCGAATTTTCTCTGTGTCATAGCTCTCAAACCTTCTCCTCCAATCAAGTAGAGACATGAGATTAAAAATTCTCAAATGTTGCACGATCCTTATACAAATCCAACCATGAGAAAGAAATTGAGGAAAGAGATTGGAGATCCTTCAATTTCATTTCATCCTTTGTGTTCAATCTCTGAAGTAGTGTTAATAAAGTCTTTTTGAAAGTGGATAAGTCAAGACCAAGAGTTAGTAATAAAAAACTTGAACTTGTCCAATTGTGTATTTTACAATTTATTAAACAAGTAATGACTTATTATACTTTGATGTTGAATGTCTACAAATTACATCCATATAGATAAAAAAAAATGGTTTAAATCATTACTTACTCATAGTTTATGGCTCTTTGACACAGTATGTAATTATTCTATTATTTTAAAATTTTATTTATTTTTTATTTATTTATGCATTGAGATTAAAACCAACTTATGAAACTAATTTATTATATTGTAATTGTTAGCACGTAGATATTGCGTTCTTCTTCTTTCGTAAGCAACTAATAGAAAATCCTCATATTTTCCACTAGAAGTTTACTACTATTGTAGACAATATGTTTTGGTTATGTATTATTTCAAATTTTGTTCTTTGTTTAAAATTTTTGTAATACATGTATGTTAACTTTTATATATATAGCAAAATGTTCATGCAAGGTTGTTAGAAGTTAGAATATGGTAGCAAATGGAATCAATTTAAATGATTAGAAAATGACGTTCTTGTTGATTATGCTAAATGAGTTAAATCCCTTAATTTTCTTAAATGGTTTGATGTTGATATCGTGTTCTTCCCCATCAATGTTCGGGGCACTCTTAGGGTCTTAGGAATTATCCACCTTGCACAAAGGATTATATATGTATATGACTCATTAGTTGGCATAAATAATAATACAAGATTGTAAATGAGCATTAAACCATTACAAATTTTTACCATATATTGAATGTCATTGCATATTGTGAGATTCAAGCTGATAGTGAGACTAATAATAGGGAATGAGATATTGAACGATTGCAAGACAACTATGCTTCCAGTTGAATAAATGTATTATGGATTTGAAGACAACAACGCTTTGATAGTGTCATATTGACTACACAAAGTGTAACATGCAATGTTGTAATACCTACAAGCAACAATTGCATGTGGATAAAGAATATGACCAAGATCAAATTGTCCACATGTGTATGAACGCATGTCTAAATTCACTTGAATAGTGATGTCAACATGTTTAAGTTTACATTCCTTAGAGTTGATGTGTTCCACTTAATATGTTGATGGCATTTTATATCTTGAGTCATCAGCCCACTTGGTAAGCTTAGTTGACATTGATAGTGTTTGTTCTTGACTACTTAAGAACCATTTTTGAAGCAAGTTTCTCAATTCTTCAACCAATTTTAAAACATGAAGATCTCAAGCATTTTTAAACACAACATTAAGGATTTCAACAATTCCTATGGTTATGATATTATATATTTTTTCACTAGAATATAGCGAGTCCATCGGTTAACTCCCATATCTAACAAATATTTTACTGGTCTTGGGTCAATAATCTCTATTTGTCCAAATACAATATTAAACTTTGAAATACGATAAGCATAAGCAATATCATCAAATAACTTGTGAATTGTAGGATTCTTGAACTTTGTCATCAAATTTTGTCAAATGTGATAAATACAAAAATCATGCCTTGCATGAGGAAATTCTTTATGTATTCCTCTCTCAATGCTACCATGTCTATTTGATATAAAAAATAAATTATTAATGTCTAATTCCATAATGTAATTTTCTTAGAAACCACTCTCATGAAACGTTATTTTCTGAATCACAAATCCCAAAAGCTAAAGCGTATATTTGGTTATTGTCATCTTTACATGTTGTAATAAACAAAGTCCATAAGTACTTTGCTTTCAAAAATGTCCCATCAACTATGATCACAAGCCTTATAGATGTGTGAAACCTAAAAAGAAATGCTTTAATAGACATAAAAAAAAAACTTGAATTGATTATTGCAATTAGTAACTTTCTTAGTAATGGTACCTGGAATTTTTTTCCTTTAAAACATAACAGTATAATTAATGGTAAAACACTATAGGATTTCTCAAGCGATCTCCTAATAGAACCTAAAGCAATTTCTCTTGCTCTTTGTGCCTTGTCATAACTGATTTCAACTCCATTTTGCTTTCTAATATTTGCTATAATGTCTCTTGGTCTATTCATAACCAATCATTTGATATAATTCTCTTATACTCTCACCAATCAACCAACTACTTGCATGCCAATTGTCATGGGATAACATATCCAACTGGCAAATATATGTTGAATAGTATTTCATTATTTGCAACATATTATAACTTCCTAACTTAGTACAACGACTCACCACTTGCATTTTTTGTTAAGACACTCAACAAGCAATAACTGTGACGCCCCAAAACCCGAAGGTCCGTTGACGACTCGTCAACCCGTGAAAGACTCGTGGATGTTGGGTAACCCGACACCACACCACCGTGTCTCCTTTTCCGAGACCGATGATTTAACGAAAATCGGGCAGAATCTCCTTTGTACGGGAGCTCTACCCAAAATACAACCTGTGCAATTACATGGCAACATGACCCAATATTATACAACGACCTCACCGAGTCCAAATAACAGTAAAAATGGCCACGTAGGGCCCATTTCTCCATACTCAAACATAACATATGACTATAAAACCATAGTCCATAAGAGTTTAAATTACATCACTCTTATACAAAACATATATCAAAATTAAACAGACCTAATACATTATTTTACAAATATAAATCAATCCACAATCAGAAGCTTTTCTCCATATCAGCCTCTACGTGATCAAATGATACTCACCGATTGCTACTGTGCGAAAAGATTTTATGGCTAGGTGAAAATACTAAGTAAAATCAAAGACTATACCTATCAGTGCCCATGTAATTACGTTCAGCAAACGTGCATGTTACCACCAGATATCCCATTGTCGTGGATGAGAATGGGCTCACCTCATCTGCCTGCAGGTCTCCGCGACTCCTCACGTGCATAATATATTATTCAGAAAACCTTTCGTTAAATCCGTTTTGACGACCATACGAAAAAAACACTTTTTGTTTCATAGTCAAATCATTGGATAGCACCGATGACGCACCATTAAACCATTGTTAATCGATCAAATTAACATTCAACGTTCGATGATCTCGATAACGAGTTTCGTTCAAAAACCATTTTGGACATTCGATATTGTTTTATTAATAATGGACAATCTCAGATGACCATTTTATTCAAAAACATTTCAGAATAATCTCAGATATTGTTTTTAACATTAATAACATATTATTGAATATTAACTTTATTTTCAACATAGATAATCTAAATAATATTTTGTCAAAAAACATTCAATGATCTCTAGATAGTTTTATTAAAAAAAATTCTGGACAATCACGATAAAAATGTTTTATTAAAAAACAATGGACAATATCTGATAAACGTTTTATTCAAAAACATTGGAAAATCTCCGATCGCTGTTTATTAAAGCGATTGGGCAGTCTCGATAAACTACTTTATTTCAAAAGCATTGGACAGTCTCCGATTACCGTTTTATTCAAAAACATTGGACAATCTAATAAACTGTTTTATTCAAAAACAGTGGACGATCCTCAGATAAAGCATTTTATCAAAACGAGTGGGCTGATCTTCGATATTTGTTTTATTCAAAAGCAGTGGGCGATCTCCGATAAGCGACTTTATTTCAAAAGCATTGGAGCGGAGTCTCGAATACTTAGCTTTACTCTTTAGGACATTGTCCCTGGCCAGAACCGCACCATCAACACCATACCGCGGTGTTGATTTATAACCATGAAGGCCGGTAGACTCTATTGGATGTTGTCAGCGTGTTAGTCCACCACCCGTTCACCAAGAATGGTGAATGACAACAAGTATGCACACCCACCCGTTTTACGCGATGTCCCCGTGCATATGAAATGCAATGCAAATATGTTATTGCCTATTCATACCATGCTACATATATAATGAGTGTTATATGCACATATGCCTACTCATGCATATTAACTCATGCATCAATTGGACATTTACGTCACTGAACACATAAATTCCAATTTCAATCATACAATTCATGCCAACATACTTAACACACACACATCGATAGCTACAAGTCATCACCAATCGGGTAATGACTTACTTTATCCTTTAGGTCTAATTGTGACACCATGTCCACAACTAGCCTACAACCAAGCCATGCAATGGCCTCAATCCTACACAAACTCATGCATTTCTCTAATCCTCATGAATAATTACATCAATATGCATATAATTACCAAACAACATACACCAATTTCAATGTATAAGACATCCTGTAAGCAAATTACACACTTAGTGCTACAATTAAATTTTCGAAAAATAGGTGGGTACCAAATTCCATTCAAAGTGCATATGGCCAGATTTTAGACTCGAGGATCTTTCCATAGAGTCTAAGAACATCAAATTTGGAGTCCTAACGAAGGAGTTATGCAAGTTACAAGTCATGAAGAAAATCAGCAACACTGCAGCACTTGTAGCAGTAGAGGCTACTGTATTTCGTTATTTTTGGACATAATATGAGCTCAATTTGCATTAAGCTATAAATGGATGGATTCTATACTCAAAGGGATTTCCATAGAGTCCAAGAAGCGTGAATCGAGGAGTTCGAATGAAGTTGATCGTTAAAGCCTAAAGAAAACATTACTTCTTGAAATGTCAACCCCTGGCACTCTTGCTTTCTAACCAACACTAATACACCACGAGTCAACTTGTGGATTATCAACAGCCTTCTCCTTCCTTTCTGCTCACCCTTCAACACCGAAACCCAGAAGAACCCTCATTGGTTTACCCGCAATAGCTTCGACCTCTCTCTCTCATATTCCTTTAACTTTGGCACCACAATCTTCAACAATTCTTGATGGTCATGGCTACACTTACAACCATGCCCAGACTGCAGCCCACAAGGCACATTTCTCCTCCCATGCATTTCTTCGAACACCTCTCGTGCCTTCATTTTCCTTAATAGCCTGTTCTGTAGGATGGCTTATCCAAAGAAAAGCTTTAGAAGGATTGATAGGGTTTGAGTCACATGATCTGAGCAAGAGGAAGAAGAAAATACTCTTATTCCTTAGGTATGAAAGAAAAGATATTCTTCACTACTGACCCATACTCATCTAACCTTTCTTTACCATACCTCTCTCATACCTTTTTCTGACCTGAGACCTTCACACCACACATGCAGTTCACCACCTTGTGGCATCACTTGTTGGTGCAAAATGAGATTCTCATACTTCGAAAACACACGGAATGTGAGACAAAAATAAGAGTTCTTCCGAGAATGCGAGAAGAAAACAACCATTATTCAACTTTTTTCTGGCCATAAGTGCGACAAGGCCTCTCTCAAAACAACACTCTGTATTCCTTGTTTCTCTCCTACATTATGAGCAGATCTTCCCTCTCACTGAAACCCAAGTTGCAGCAAACCAAAAACGTGAAGGGAAGAGCAAGACTTAGAAGAATTCAAGAAGTGCCCAAAGTGAACTAATTCCCATGATCTTCCCCAAAGTGAAGAATCAAGATCGATCAAACCCTTCTCTTGGCTTTCGCCAAAGTTCAAGAAATAATTAAACGAACCAACGCATACCAGAAGAAGCTCATACAAGACTCATATCTCATACCAAGAAATTTTCTAGAGAAACATGACCTTTGGATATTTTTCTTTTCCACCAAGGACTTTGATTTTGGGTATTGAACAACACTAAAACCAATGCAGGGAGGTCTTCTTATTCTTTGAGAATTATCGATCTTCAATTTACTTAGCTTTCGCTAAAAAAATCCCAAAAAATAATTACGACAAGAGATCACCTTGTCAATGGGAACCAAGCCAAGTCTACATATCTTCTTGTTGCCAAGACAATATGGTTCTTCAGATCTTCAAGATGTCTCCACCAATCTGAAGGTAACCGCGTGATCGATCCACACTCATCGCATCGCTTGTTGCGGATCAGACCTTGTAAGAAGCTTCCTTAAACTAATACAAGATTATCCATGGTGCCAAAACAAAGAAGAAAATGAGAGAAAATTCCAGAGATTTTATTTAACCAAAAAATAACATCTACATACAAGAACATACCATGCACCAAGGTAGGGCACGGGTCTCTCAATCTCTCATTCCCCTCTTCTCCCTCTCCTCTCCGTTTTTTTTTCCAGCAGAAATCTTCCCTTTCTCCCCAAAACTATTTTTTTTTAACCTTTTGTCTAACTTAACTTAAGTTGATAAGTGGCTCTTAAAGCGCCACGTGTCATGCAATCCTCGCTCGGATCCGTTCCTACTCCGAAACAATTTATTTTCTGTTTCGGTTCAAGTTCAATTTAATTTAAGTGAACTTAACTTGAATTATTTCCCAAATCTTGAGATTCTCGTAAAAATCTCGTCCGTGGGAGTCACTAGACGACCGTTACCTCGAAAATCGTGAAAAATCCAACTGTCTCGGAATTCAACAAAATTTTTTTGGGTAACTAGATTTTGTGAGACGAATCAAACGGTGAAGTCCATTTTGTCATCCGAGATCTAGAAAAATTTCCAAGCTTCCCTGAACCATTTCAGCAATTTTACTGTTTTTGAAATTTTTGAGAAAAAATTAAAATTTTCTCGGGTTTTACAATAACTTAGTTGTAGATTTCCTTGTCTTGAACCGAAACTTCATTTTAAGAGCCATCGGGTATAACATCTTTTGTAATTATTTCTTATTAGAGTATATTTGATGCTCTTCTAGATGGTTGTCAATAACTCCACTAACCATAAGTTTTTGTTTTGTTCCATGTTTTGTCCTCCTTTTGATACATCTTTGACTATGGTGGGATTTTCATGTAACAATACATCTTCTATATCAATGGAAGTGTGAATTTGTGCTCTTTGAGTTGAAGTCGTTTTGATAGAGTCAATTTTCATGACTAGCTCATCATTAACGAGGTTAGTATTCACTATATCATGAAGCTCATTAATAGTGAACTCATTCATATTTCAATCATGGCCATTAAACATTTCAAGTGGCTCATTGTGAAATTTTGATCCATCTTCACATTCAACATTGAAAATTTCAACTAACCCACAGTGATTATGTCTTTTTTCTGCATTATCATTAAATTCCCATATAGTTCTTTATTAATCTAAATGACATAAGATACTAATGATAAGAGTTGGAGAGTAATTTATGAGTATAGTTTTCAATTCTTTTTTTTCAATTGTAATACACAATAGAATAGACAACTTACCACTTGTGGAATTTTAACCAATAAAGAATTTCACATCGTCATCATCAATTAGCTCTATAGGACTTGTGGGTATGTTGGCATTGAATACATACTTCTTCGAAAGAAAACAATTTGTTGGATCTAGCTTCAAGATATGATAAATAAGTTCTAATAACTCTTCATATAAAATAATCTTTGGAACTTCAATGCCTTTACCTTTGTTTCCCTCGAAGTAGAAAGAATTTCTTCTCGCATCCATTCTCCTCCATATAGACGCATTATTCCAACTTTATATATAACTAAAACACCAAAACAATATCAATATCAATTAAGCAAAAAATAGCTATGAACAAACTTGCCCTACTTCAAGTTCAACTTTACATTGATAAAGTTTTCGCATTAAAAAAAAATTATAGATCATGCTACAATTCTATATCAAATATATTTTAACATCTATAAAAAAAATTTTAAACAATACCAAAAACATACCATCATTTGATTTTTCTATTGGGACAATACTCTCCATCCTTACCCAGATTGCTGGGTTTCTTCTTTTTTAACTCATTTTTAAAAAAATAATATTGAAAAAATTATAATGATTTCAAACTTTCCAAATATTTAATATATATCTCACTAAATGTTTAAACATTTATAATAAATGTAAATAAATAGAAAATACAAGAGATAGAAAACATACTATTTATTCAACTATATTTAATGGGTTTTAAATTGGAGCAACTTGAATAGGTGGAATATCAAATCTAAAGAGGATCAGAGAAAGGGAGAAGTTGGATAAATGTAAATAAATAGAATATACAAAAAAAAAAGAAAAAAAAAAAGAGAAAACATATTGTTCATGTGACGCCCCAAAATCCAGGGGTCCGTTGATCAACCGTCAATATGCAAAAATACCCCATGGATATCGTATGTCTCGATACCATACTGTCCAATCCCATCTATCAGGATCTGTTTATTTACATTCAATGAATATTTTATGTTATTTTCAAAACATATTACTATGAGTTTAATTACAACCTCGTACAAAAGTATATTACAAAACTTGTTTGTCCAATACTTTTACAAAAAGGTTACAAAACCACAATCTGACTTTCTTCACAATTGTGACGGCTCTAATGAAAATTAGATCCACCGAGTCATCACTCTTTTGTTATCCATATAGGGTGAGTCATTGCCCGATGAAACTTCCTACAGAGGCTACTCCCCACCTAAGTGCACATGCAATACTAGCACTTGCATTCATATCAACCATTACATACAGAATATGCAATTCTATCATGGAGTTTTATATGTCATGCCAAGAAATGAGATAAGACTCAATCATGTACCATGCTTTGAGTCATTACTGACTCCTATCACACACCACAATGCCCATGTGTGATAAAACCGTCATTGATGAATCGCATCTAATGATCATTTTCAAACAAAATTTCATTTTGTTTCATAAATCAAAACCTTTTGGATGTCATATTCTAATGACTACTTTCTTTTACAAAATCACGTGTCCTTTGTAGGTAGCGAATTTTCGAGGTTTTACCGTAGGCTTTGCAAGCCTTCCTACACTTTCACGGGTTTTCACCGTTGGACACATATGTATAACAAAAAATATCAGGTCTTTGACCTGAAGGGGTATCTATCCCTACTTTCTATTACCTGACACCTATTTTCATGTTTCTGTAATAGTGTGAATCTGTTGAACTTCAGTCAACGGTACCAACCCACTCATCAAATCACCAAGTATAGCGTTTGATTGGAATCATGCACTTACACTCATGAAATGCGATGTCTTAGTGTATATGCAATGCATTATGCCATTTCATATCAATTCCATGTATCATATGTAATGAATGTCATATGGACAATTCTAGCATATAATTTGTCATGTATCATGGATAATTTCCAAACATTTCATCCAATTACTAACATATTAAAACATATATATCAACAAGAACAATCAAGCATATTATAACAAAATCAAGCAATAACACTTTAAAACAATCCACCACTTCAGACCTCACAAGTCGGCCATAACAGACCACCAAAACAAGGCACAATCAGTTCCAAAACAACCGTGAACCGATCCCGGTTCAAGCCACCAACCAGTCGTTAATAGACCACCAAAACATTCCATGAAACTAGTATGAAATCTGCACCGAAATCAGTCCAAAAATTCGGACACAACAAATAGGGCAACATTCCCATATTTCAAAATTTAGAAATAAAATAGCCTTAAGGCAAGAACCACGAAACCATCCTTATGGTGGAAAATAAACCAAATGGAAAGATCTACCTCTGGGGTGTGATATAAATCGTTATCGGACTTTACTTCTTGGTCCCAGATGAGTTCCGGCGGTGAGGCATGAATTCCTTTTCTCCCTCTTTCTCTCCCTTTCTTCTCCTTCTCTCATTCTTTCTTCCTTCCTTTCTCTCCCTTTTATTTTTCATTTTCCTTTCCTTTATACTCCTCCCTTTCTCTATAGATTGGTCTCCTCCCATTTTATAGATATGTCCATTGGCATGCATGTGGACACATGGGTTGCCATGTGGACACATGGGTTGCCATGTGTCACACATGCATTTGCCTTTGCATGCTTTGTGACACATGGCTTCCCACGTGTCACACATGCATTTTCCTTTGCATGCTTTGTGACACATGGCTTGCCATGTGATCATCGGAACACTTAATTTACTTGCATGAAAACATGAAATTCTTATTATCTCGAAATTCAACAAAATTCGCCTAGGTTACTAGATTTCGTAAGACAAATTCAACGGTAAAGTCCTTTTCATCATCCGAAATTAGAAAAATTCCAGGTTTTCAACCTGTATTGTAGCAACAAGTTCACCATGTTTGCCCTTTTTTTTTTTTGGAAAAATTCAAATTTACCTGGGTTTTACATTTCCCCCCTTAAAATAATTTCTTCGTGCATGTCACATGCATATGCTACAGTCATTCATTTTTTTTATTATTATCAAATGACTAAACAACGTACCTTCATCCTCAAATAAGGAATGACAAGTGGCACACATCGTGTCCTCACGTTCCCATGTTGCCTCCTCCACTCCTTGGTGCTGCCACAACACCTTTAGTAGCCTCCGCAGTCTTATGATCGCAAACTTTGATCCCATCTATCTATAATACGCACATGTCCACTCCTCAAGGTCTCATACGCATCAACAATAAGCTCACCTAATCCACTGCAGGTCGGGATGGAGTGTGCTTAGACATGGAGACATGGAATACCGCATGAACACCCAATAAACTTGGCGGTAACGCCAATCGGTACACAACTATACCCACCCTTTCGAGTATCTCGAAGGGTCTAATATACCTCTGCGATAGCTTTCCTCATTTACCGAATCTGACCACGCCCCTCTTGGGCATCACCTTCAAGGAGACATGATCACACATCTCGAGCTACGAGGTGTGCCAGATGCAATGAGCGTGTGTAGCTCTTGTGGGTTCGAAATTGTGAGGAACACTTCGTATCAAGTCCACCTTTTCCGAGGTGCCCTTTACCAAATCTGGACCTATAACGGATCTCTCTCCCACCTGCGTCAACGGATGGGAGATGCGACATGGCCTCCCGTATAGTGCCTCATAGGGTGTCATCTGTATACTCACCTGTTAACTGTTGTTATAGGTGAATTCCACTAAGGGTAAATGTTCTTCCCAGTTACCCTTAAGATCTAGGATGCATGCCCGTAGCATGTCCTCTAATGTCCGGATGGTCCTCTTTGACTTACCGTTCGTTTGGGGATCAAAAGCGGTGTTCATCATCAACTGTGTCCCCATGGCTCTCTGGAAACTCTCCTAAAAATGGCTTGATAAACACAGGATCTCGATCCGATACTATAGAGCTGGCATTCCATTGCTTGTATCCTCTATTAATGGGATGTTCCTCTTTGACTTACACCGTTCGTTTGGGGGATCCAAAGCGGTGTTCATCATCAAGCTGTATTTATGGCTCTGCAGGCTCTCTAAAATGAAGCTGATAAACACAGGATCTCGGTCAGATCTTATAGAGGCGGCATTCCATGCAACCAGATAACCTCTCGTATGTATAATATGTAGAATTTCTCCATAGTGAAGGTCATCGTAAGGCTAGAAAGTGTACCGACTTTGTGAGCCGGTCCATGATCACCCACACCACGTCATGCCCTCGCGATGTTCTTGGAAAGTGAGTCACAAAATCCATCGTGACATCCTCTCACTTCCACTATCTTTGCCTCAATGGTACAGGTAACCTGCTTGAGGCCTCTTGGTATTTAGCTTTTACCTATTGACCCGTGAGATACTAACGAACAAATCTCACAACTTCTTTGCTTCATTCCACTCGATGTGCGGCGTGAAGATGCGGTACATCTTTATGCCACCTAGATGTACAAAAAAATGAGAGCAATGGAACTCCTTAAGGATCTCCTATCTCAAATTTTCCAAGTAGGGAACCACAATCCAGCCCTTATACCGAAGACTACCATTCGTGTGAATGGCCCAACCTTCGTCACCGGTACCATATTGTACCCGGTCCCTGATGGATGCTATCTCTATGTCTTGTCCTTGGGACTCGATCACTTTGCTTAGTAGGGAAGGTATGGCCACCAAACTCCCTAAAATACCCTGAGTCTGATCTCTATAGTGCAATTCGCATTGTCCCATAACCTTGAGCATTCGCCACTCCCGGGAAGCTATACTAGCCACTGTGACTTCCAGCTGAGTGCATCAGCCACCACATTTGCCTTACCGGGATGGTAATGTAAAGTGAACTCATAATCCTCCAAATACTCCATCCACTCAAGGCTGTCTCTTACTGAGTCCCATGGTAAAGATGTATTTCAAACTTTTGTGGTCTGAAAACACCTTGAACTACTCATCATACAGATAGTAGCGCCAAATCTTTAAGGCAAAGACAATGGTCACCAATTCCATATCATGTGTGGGGTAACTTCGCTCATGATTCTTTAACTGTCGAGAACCATAAGCCGCAACCCTCTCGGATTGCATCAAAACACATCCCAGTTCGTCCTTCGAGGCATCACAATACACTATGTATCTTTGTCCCCTTTCTCGGACTATCAGAATGAGAGTTGAATTAAGCCTCCTCAATTCCTAGAATACCGTCTCACACAAGTCATTCCACTCAAACTTAATTTCCTTCCGGGTCAATTTCGACATAGGCGCAGCTAATCGAGAGAAGTCCTCGATGAACCTCCTGTTATACCCTACCAATCCTAAGAAACTGTGTATATCGAAGACTAACTTTGGTCTTTCCCAACTCATAACTACCTCAACCTTCTTCGGGTCCACTAAGACACTCGAAGCCGATACCACATGACTCAAGAATCCTCTACTCAGTAGCCAAAGTTCACATTCGCTGAATCTTCGCATACAATCAATGTGATTTCTCAAAGTACGGAGAATAACTCTCAAATGTTCTCATGCTCCTCCTCCGATATGGAAGCATCAAAAATGTCATCCACGGCGACCACAACAAACTCGATCTAGATAGGGTCAAAGACCCTTATTTATGATCCATGAATGCCAACGAGGATCTGCCAACATGAATGGCATTACCGTGAACTCGAATGCCCGTATCGTTCTAAACACCGCCTTAGGGATGTCCGCTCCCTAACCCTCAACCGATGACACCTACATGGAGATCTATCTTGGAGTAAACCCGCACCCTCTCGCATGATCAAAATCATCAATCCCTGGGTAAAGATACCACTCGATCGTAACCCGCTCAACCGCGCAGTCAATGCATACCAAGGGTTCGAACCTATTTTTGGCAACAAAGCATCGAGCGCCCCAAGGAGAAGTGCTTGGTCTAATAAAACCCATGTCCAACAATTCCTGCAATTGACCCTTAAGTTCCTACAACTCAGCAAGCGCCATTCTATGCGGCGTCATAGAAATAAGTGATGTATCAGGGTGTAACATGATATAGAAGTCTACATCCCCATGCAAAGGTAATCCCGGTAATTCCTCTGGAAAAACATCCTTATACTCGCAAACTACCCAAGGTAGACCCAACTCCTATCTCGCCGTCTCCAAGGTAAGGCTCATGTACCAACCCCTGCCAACCATCATCCGTCAGAACACCCCGACCAGAATCTCAAGTAGCTATTTCAGCTTTTAGTATAAGAAAAGTAAAATTTGTATTTTTCCAGAATTTAAATGTTAAGTAAGAAAAATGATAAAAACCCGAGATTTATCCAAGAGTTAAGGATAAATTAGTAATTTGCCAATTTAAGGACCTAAGTGGCATGAGATGAAAGATTATATGCTAAATTGGAAATAAGATAAGTTAACATTTGCAAATAGAAGAGAATAAAAGGACATCAATGCAAAAAGGACAAATTAAACCCAAAAATAGGATAAGGCCAAACATGGATTAGAAAAATCCCATTTTTGGCTTATTTTGGTTAGGGCTTACGGTTTGAAGAGAGAAAGAGAGAAGATAAGAAGAGAAGAAGAAGAAGGAAGAAAGAAGAAAGAAAAGAAGAAAGAAAAGAAGGAGAAGTTCAGGTATGGAGACTATTTGTGTAAGGAAACTATAGTAGGGATGTTAGTTTGGAAACTTCTTATGTTTGGTTTGGAACTTTGGTTTGGAACACTTGTTTGGATATTAGTAAGGAAACTATAGTAAGGATGTTAGTTTGGAATTTTTTGGAAACTTTGGTATTGGAAATACTTGTTTAAGTTAGGTTAGGAAAACCCTAACTTTTCAATTCATGTGTTTTTGGTTGTTTCGAAATGGTGTGTTTCAAGGAGAGTTCCGGGCTGAAATGGCCAAAATTGGTCATTTATGTTTTTGCTCGCCTAGGGCGTAGGCCCTGTGCCAACCCGAGGCTGGTGCCTTCGAACTTTCTAGTCCGCCTAGGCATAGCATGCGCCAGTGTACCTATAGCCTATTTCGTTCCTCTCTATTCCGCTAATTCTAACAATTATCCATCGATTAACGTAGGAACCTAATAAGTAGGAATGAAAGGGTTCATACAAGCATAAAAGTATATGAAAAATATCTCTTGTCACTTAGCGATCCAAATTTGTTGGGCAAACATTATTTTCGCTCTCTCTTTTACATAATGAATTAAGAATAATAAAACAAGTTCTAAAAATACATATGTATCGTTTGCTTAAGACCAAATAGTGAATGAATGTGCATCTATGATCAGTTAAGCTCACACTCCGCTACATCACTGCGCCGGCAGCATGTCTCCTCGATGCGTTTCAAGATTCCTACTGCTGCTACGACACTCTGCGGTTACGCGGCGTGCATGTCTCCTTCGATCGCTGCTTCGACACCTCGCTGTTACGACACTTTGTTACGCGGCAGGCACGCCTCTCGATTAGTGCTTCTAAGACTTCGCTAGTGCTACAACACTTTACATGGCAAGCATGCCCCCGATCTGCTTCGACACTGCCAGTGCTACGGTGACTTCTATTAATGCGGCATGCACATCTCTATTCGCATCGGGCCGCATCTTCGCTGGGTAGTTATTGTAATCGCGGTCCTTCTTGCATTCAGTAATAGGAGGTCTATGCAGGCATATACTTATATGTTGTATACCCGATTCATAAGATACATGAAATTAAATTATAAGAATTTGAATGATGAATAAGAAGTAAGCATAAGAAATCACCATATGTTCTCAGATTGCACTCTACCCCTATATATGATATTTGTTTTGAACTCTATGAGATAAGGAGTTCTCATATAAGAATTATGTATTACTTAAAAATCATATAGAATTTCTATATAATGTAAATTCCTATTATTACGCTTTATGATATATGTATTCTGGGGTAAATGTGAATCACTCATGGTCATATCCCTCGTTTCCACTGCTTGGCAGATTAAGATATGTTTACCTGTAGGCAATCAAGAGGACATCTCTGTGGCATTCCCCCGCATCACCCAGTAACACATCTATAGGAGTCCACCCGATGTAGGTTTCGAATTTGATTTCAGAATGTGTAAATGTAAAAGTTTTTGTAATAGTGGAAAGTAATATGTATAAGTAAATGAGACTCGTGAATATGTATAAGATAAATAACCACCACTACTGCGGTATTAGAATTTTATTTCCTTATGACTTTGTTTATTACAATGGGCCTACCAATGTCCAAAAAGCAGGTGAAGAAGTCCTGGCCCGTGCCGGTCTCTCCCATTTCGCCCCTGCTGGGTGTGATGACAAGGTTACACCTAGCTCAAGTACAGCATCGTGCTTATCCCCCCCGAAAACATAACACAAACATCATCTAGCATGTAGGCAAGAACTCCCACGATCACAAATTAATTACCCACTTGGTGTGCCGTTAGCTAATCCATCCTATGGATAACATCAAACTCCGACATGTCCATGACCTGAGGTCTACAGTGAGTAGAATCCCTGAGATCTCTTACTCACAATCTCGACATATCATATCAATACTCACCCTAGTTCCTATGGGAGAATTCACATACAACTGCTTTTCCAAGGTTTCAACCTCTAGGCCCAAATCTTTCACACAAGATGAGGCAACAAAGGAATGAGATGCACTAGAATCAAATAACACTCTTGCCCATAGGCGAAAGTGTAGAAACATACCGAATCGACTAACTCAAGCAAGCTAAATTAGGTAATGGCGTGAGGACACGCCCTGTGTCCCTAAAGTCTCTGGCCAGGAGCCTCAAGCCGACCTCAACCCCGCCTCGCCCATCTCGACCTAACCGCAAAGCAGTAGGGCTCCTATGCAAACGCCACCGGGAGCACGTTTCTCCGCCCATAAAGAGGAATTAAACTGCTGCTTGTACGGTCCCACTCATGACTCAGCCCGAAGTGTCCCATAACTCGACTCGCTCGAGGATAATCCGCCTCGTGTCCAGCCGATGGCAATGGAAACATGTCCCCCGCCCGTCTCGCCCGGGGGCCCCAAAGGTCTCCCACTCCCAGATGATCGACTCCGTCTCGTCCCGACAACCCACGGCCCTATCCCCGAAACCGCTGCGAGTAGGAGTCCCTCCGCTTCTTCCTCGAGCCAGAAGAAGCAAGGTTGGCCTCCCCTTCCTCTTATCCTTAACACCCAAGATCTCTGATGTTCCGCAAGGGCCATCCACTTCCCCTCTCTCAATAACCATAGCCGTGCCCTGACCATCAAGCCTCATATCTCAGAGGAGAAAAACCACACTTTATCCCCGATGGATAGTTTCCACTCCATCCTCAAACTTTCACCTTGGTCATGTCCGTGGCTACATAGTCATCAAAACAGCCACCTCAATAAACTTAGCCACGATTCAAGCACTACCATAGTTCCTTGTCTCAATCTCCGTGAACTCCCGAGCTTTTGCATGTCAAGTGATGTCAGAAAAGCACTAAGAAGAGCTCTTAGAACTCTTCCCATGTCATTGCCTCTAAGTCCCTTGAGGCTTTGACCCAATCCCACCATATTTAGGATTCATGCTCTAACTGAAACGCAGCTAGCTTTATCTTGGTGGCATCGGAGGTGATCTCTATAGCCTCCAATATCTTTTCCACTTGCCAGAACCAAGGATTAGCTATCATCGGATCCCCTTCCCGAAGGTCCGGATGACATGTGCCTTGAACCTTGAGGTTACTTAACCCCTGGTCCGGCCACTGCACTAGCCTATGCAATGGTAGCAGCCGCTACACTCGCCTGTGCAATAGTAGAAGTCGTAGCACTAATAGCCCACATGGGCTTATCGGGTCAAAGGTCGTGCAAGGTCATTGCCCGCCCCACCACCTCGGCGTTCCCTTCCTTGACTTCCTTTTCCTCGACTTGCCATCTACATGTGTCAAATAGAAAATTGAGATTCCTTTTCTAGTCTAAGTATTAGTGCATCATCCAAGCACTAGTAGATATCACATCCTAAACTATTCCTTTCATTCATTTTCCGAGCCCCTAAGGTTATGTTCTCACCCTAGTGTTCAACTTTTCCTATATATATCTTACCACTTAGATATTTCATATCACACAGCATAATCATGTACCTTGTCAATGCAAAACACATGAAATGCACAATGAATGCAATGGTCTAAACCCATCCCATCAAGCCTAGGTATTCGTATACCTATGATCTGATACCAAGCTGTGACGCCCAAAAATCCGAGGGTCTGCTGACCAACCTTCAACACGCATAAATAACCATGAATATCGTGTGTCTTGATACCACACTATCCAATCCCATCTACCGGGATCTGTTTACTTACATTCAATGAACATTTTATGTTATTTTCAAAACATATTACTATGAGTTTAATTACAACCTCATACAAAAGTATATTAACCACAATCCTGTTTTCTTCACAATTGCGGTGCCTAATGAGAGTCGTCCATCGATGTTTGCTCTGCACCTAAAATGTTATCCCATATACGGTGAGCCACGCCTAGTAGAGAAACTTCTTACAGAGGCTACTCCCACCTAAGTGCACATGTAATGCTAGCACTCGCATTCACATCAATCATTCCATATAGAATATGCAATTCTATCATGGAATTCTATATGTCATGCCATGAAATGAGATGAGACTTAATCATGTACCATGCTCCGAGTCATTACCGACTCCTATCACACACCACAATGCCCATGCGTGATAAAACTGTCATTGATGAATCGCATCCAATGATCATTTTCAAACAAAATTTCATTTTGTTTATAAACCAAAACCTTTTGGATGTCATATTCTAATACTAATTTCTTTTACAAAATCATGTGTCCATTGTGTAGCGACTCGGGGTCTCAACAAGCAGTTTGACACGCCTCCTACACTTTCACCGGGCTTTTACCGCTTCACACATATGTATAACTAAAAATATCAAGTCTTTCACTGAGGGGTATCTATCCCTACTGCTATTACTCGATTACATATTTTCATGTTTCGCAACAATGTGACTCTATCAACTTCGCCATCAAAGACTTAGCCCACTCATCAAATCACCAAGTATGGTGTTTGATCGCAATCATGCACTTACACCCATGAAATGTGATGTCTTAGTGCATATGCAATGCATTATGCAATTTCATATCAATTCCATGTCTCATTTGTAAGGAATGCCATATGGACAATTCCAGCATACAATTTATCATGTATCATGGATAATTTCCAAACATTTCATCTAATTGCCAACATATTAAAACATATAGATCAGCAAGAACAATCAAGCATATTATCACAAAATCAAACACAACACTTTAAACAATCCACAATTTGTAATTCATGTCGACCGTACTGCACCACCAAAACATGGCACAATCAGTCCCAAAACCACCGTGAACTAGTCCCGATTCAAGCCACCAATCAATCGTTAATAAACCACCAAAGCATTCCATGAAATCGCATCAAATCTACAATCAATTAGTCCAAAATCATAACATCATCAAATAAATGTTCTAACCGGTAGCGTCCCGAAATGGACCATAACTCACTGTAAAGGTCCGATTTGGGTAATCTAAAAGCTTACATCAAGTTTACTCGATGCGCCTACACTGCATGAAGGACCCGAGTCCCAAGTCTCTGGGCTTCCATCCAAAATCGGCCTAATCCTGGCCAGCCACAGATCAAAAAAGGCAAAAGATTCCCATATTTCCTGTACCCTACCAAACAACCCCTAGTGGCAAAGACACAACCTCACGTACCCTTATGGTAGAAAATAAACCAAAAAGTAGGAAGAATCCTTTACCTCTGAGTGTAGCCTCGCCGAATATATGGACTTTACTAAGTCCAACGAAGTTCCAAAGTCGAACGATATTTCCTTTTTCCCTCTCTTTCTCTCCTCTCTTTCTTCCTTCTCTCTTTCTTTTCTTTCCTTCTCTCCCTTTCTTTTCCTCTCCTTTCCTTTACTCCTCCCTTCCCTCTCTACTTAAATGGTCTCCCTCCCATTTTATAGATATGTCCATCAAGATAGATGCACACACGGTTTAAGTTATGTGTCACACATGCATTTGCTCTCGATGTTTGTGACACATGGCTTGCCATGTGTTATCCGACACCCAAGTACTTTAAAAACTTGAAATTTCACTTTCGAATTCAACAAAATTCATTCAGTACCTAGATTTCTCATGGTATTTAATTCAACAGCTGAGGTCCGCTTCGCTATCCATCTAGAAAATTCATGTGTTTTCAACCTCGTATCAGAGTCAGCAAGCTCATCGTGTTTTCCCAATTTTTTTTGGAAAAGTTCAAATTTACCTGAGTTTTAAAGTTCATCCACATATTTAATGCGTTTTTAACTAGAGCAACTTGAAGAAATGAAATATCAAATCTAAAAGAGAACTAGTGAAAGGGAAGAGTTGGATTGAACATAAAGGAAATAATAATGGGACGAAGAATATGGAAAGGAAAATGAAAGGAAAAATGAGAGTTAGAGGGAAATGAAAGTGAGTTGTCATATAATGGTTAGAGGGGTAAACTTGTCAAAATCATGTGTTTTTATCTTTCTTTTTTGAGTTTTAACAAAAGGGATTAGATTTGCCATGTTTTTTCCCCTAATATCCCTTTTAAATGGTTTTCCTATAATATATCCATAGCCTATAAACAATGAAACAAATGGTTAGCTTATATCTATTAATATTGAAGACAAGTTGATGTATAAACCCATAAAAGACAACAGGTTGCATGGTTGTTTATCTAACTATCTTCTTCAAAGCATGAGAGGCTTTCTTGAATCTAGTACATATTGTGCATTGTATTAACGCTTCACTATAATGTGAACCAGGTTTTTTTTTTTCAAAGTTGAATGTGTTATAGATTTAGAATAAGCCGTTACAAGCTACATAATGCATAAGGTACTTTGGCTCCAAGTAGATATAGAAACCTATGTCTTTAAGGTTCAATTGAATGGCCAATTGGTTTGTTTCTGTTTTTATATATATATATATATATATATATATATATATATATATATATATATATATATATATATATATATATATATATATATATCTGTTATACAAATGAAAAACCCTAGTAAATGACTTAGATTTGACCATTCTATTATTCTATTATACAATGAAACTTCTGATTAAATTTATATTTTGTGCTATTATTTGTTAATTCACAGTATATTTTAGAAAAATTCTAATCAAGTTTCATCATACAATAATGTGGTCGAGTATAGTGATTCTGACTACTCTATAGCCAAGGATGAAGTTGGTGAAAGCCTATGATCATTTCAATTGACAAAAATTTCTCCATTGGTTTTGAACCTTAATATTGCTCTTTTGTGCAATGAGACTTTTAATTATTCTTAATTTAGTACGATGAATTGTTTGACTTCTTTCGATATGAAGTGACAATCTTATTATATATTCAAACTTAATTAAATTTATTAGTATATGATCATTTCTTGCTTTTTTTTCTAAGCTCGACCATTTCTTGCTCTTAGTTAACATAAAATATAAATTTAATTGAGTTTCATCAAATATTAAGAGGGTTGAATCTAGTCATTGAGGTCTAACTCAGATAGTAAAGAGGTGAGATGAGTTTATAGGAGATTATAGGTTTGAATCCAAAAACAAAGCACTACAACAATGTAATGCAAAGTGAATAAAAGTAAAAAAAATGTCTGAATCTAAATAAGGCACTAAGGGTATTTTTTTAAGTGAAAGGTCAATATAAACTACACTTAATGGAATACCATTATGGATAATGTAATATACTTTATTTATAAAATTGTCAAGACAATAAAAATCTTGCAACCTAATTTAATACTTAAAATGAATTGGTAACAGATAAAAACAATTATTTTTATTTTTATTTTACTCAATTGAAAATATTTTTCATCTGCATTTCCACATCAACCGCTAGTGCACCAAAAGTTGACTTTGAATATTCTGCTTGCTTAAAAACTAGAATGACAACACATGAATATCACCTATTCTAAAACTCATTTGATACATCATGAGTCATGACTCATATAATGCCCATTTGTTTCTAAATTCCATTGATGTGGTGTAATTATAAATTTAGAATTACGAAAGTACTATTGTAGAGGCTAGTAAAATATTATAGAAGATGTTGAACTACAAAAATATATGTTTATAGGTTCGCCAAAAGAGTGCATCTTTATAATAGATGCTGAATAAAGTATTATTGAAATCGGTAAGTCATTAAAGCAAATATAAGACAAGAAAATATGAAAATATAATATACAAATGATTAATTAGGAACAAGTATTAAACATTTTCTAGTTTTGTTTTAACATTAGGGCATTTTAACATTATCCACTTATAAGCCAAGAAAAGTTTCAAGTCAAATTTATTTTTCTATGCTTTTATGCAATTTCTATGTTTTATGCATTGTGGTCAACATGCACTAAGCTAGGATTACTTGCATGCTTTTAAAATCATTTCATGTTACAATTTAAAAAAATAATAATAATTCAATTTGATAATTAATTTTCCTAAAAATTTATAAAATTGGATGAAGGATTAATGAAAATTATCATCTATGATTATTACAATTCAAATAGTTTTCAAAAATCATATGGAGATTAAATGGATTGTTTGTCATTTGAAGCTTAAACTAAAAAATTTTCAAAATTGCAAAATTTATGGGATATTGATGGGTTACCTAACTAAATGGTTATCCAAAGGACAAAGAAGGTTAATTGATAGTAGTCATGATCATTTGTTTAACTAGTTGAAGTTAACCTTAATCAATAGGTATTAGTTGATTGATATATACCACATCCAATTAACCTATCTACAATATCTGAACAGGAACCTATGATCTCTAATGACAAGTTGAATGGTAAATCATTTGGTCAACCAATTTAGCTATGACTTATATCAACTATACTGGTTAAGTTAAATCTCATGCATAGTCAGTCATTGAAGTTTAAACTAAAAATTTTCAAAATTGTAAAATTTTGAGATATTACTGGTTGCTTAACTAAATGGTCATCCAAAGTGCAAAGTAGCTACTAATTGATAGTAGCAGTCATGGGACTCATTTGTTTAACTAGTTGAAGTGAATCTTAATCAATAGGTATTAGTTTATTGATATATACCACATCTAATTAGCTCTATCTACAATTTCTTGAACAGGCACTTCAAGATCCTAATAAGGTTATAATGGTAAATCATTTGGTCAATCAATTTAGCTATGACTTATATCAACTCGACTAGTTAAGTTAAATCTATGCATAACTAGACTTCTACTTCTGAACTACCATCCAAAGCTATCGAAATATATTCATTTATAAAGTTACTAGCTATTGAAAATTTTCATATCATTTTGAAATGAGCTTACATTAAATTCTGAGTGCATTAACTCTATAACTTGCAAAATTTATTTACTACACCATTAACCCTAGCTATCCTTATAATGTTTTTTATTCCAAGCTAATGGTTGTACTTTTGGGACAAAGCTCCTCTTCTACCTTAAGAGAAAAAGATTTGATTAAGTGTGAGGCTCGTTAAGAAGCTTGTTAAGCTGAGCATATGAACCTTGAATTCATATGTGGCAATTTTTGAAAGGCTTTAATCGATTTGAAAAGTTCTATAGGGTTAATGGAAAAGCCCTAAGAGTGGGAAGAAGCAAGGAGTAACATAGAATATTGGCAAAAGCCATACTTATATTTCTTTTTGCCTTTATCTATTAACTTTATTTTCTAATGTCTTGGTAGTTATTTTGTACATTTTAAAGATCATCAATTACATTGGATTATCTAAAAAACTAAAAGTAAGTGAACAACCCATTTCTAATTACCCTTAATTGTATACCCAAGATTGAATTAGCTTTGACTATGTTGCATTTAATAAGAGTATATATATATATATATATATATATATATATATATATATATATATATATATATATATACCTCTAAATTTAAATTGACTTATGTTGTAATTCAAGATAACAAAACAAAGGATAAAATCATAGGTGAAAAACGAAAAGAAGAATGCACACACAAATTCCATGCTGGCTTCCAGAATGCGTCTACATCCTTTAACTCCTACAAACTTTCACTATCACACTACTAAAAAACAATTTATGGTATCACTAATTTTGGTATCAATTTTTTAAATAATGACATCTTATGGTTTTCAAAGTTCATAAAGGTGAACACATCATATAAAAATGGCAATGCTAGTTTTAGATTTATGATGTCTTTTTCTGAAAAGTAACACCATGTAAATTAAAAAAAAAAAAAATTGTATTGGAGTAGCTAGATGATGCTAATTTTATATTATGGTGTCATTTTTTGAAAATTGTCACCATATTGAAAAAAATATTTTTTTTGATTTTAGATTTATGGTGTCATTATCTGAAAGTATTACCATATAAAAAAATTTTAAATTTATATCCTAATTTTTATTTTATTATATATACTAATTAGGAACGGTATGCAAAAGTTTATTGTTTTTGTATATAATTGATATATAAAATTTTATTGTAT
The DNA here is from genome assembly GCA_016808115.1 of Tetrastigma voinierianum. Lineage (NCBI taxonomy): Eukaryota > Viridiplantae > Streptophyta > Magnoliopsida > Vitales > Vitaceae > Tetrastigma > Tetrastigma voinierianum. The sequence continues at coordinate 66,050 of JAEQBH010005418.1, read as the reverse complement.
AATCCGAACCATCTTCTTCCATCTTTTCTTGCATCCATAAACCCATGAGAGTTTTAAAAAAAAATTATAATCACAACAAAATAATATAAAAATGATTTCTTTGATATCTCCACTAAATAAATTTAATATATCCACTAAATAAGTATTTTTATCTCAAAATAAAGTAAGAATTTTTATGTATAATGAAATAATTTATAACTTTTTTTTTGACAACAAATAACTTATAACTTAGTCATTTCTATATGAGTAATTATAGAGAAGAATATTTAAATATATTTTGTTTAGATATTTTGTAACAAAGTGGGATTTATCTTTTTTCTTCAAATAATAAATTTATTTCTTCTTTAATTGTTCAATTGTTTTAGAAATAAATTTTTTAGGTTGTAATATTTATAAATACTTGAAATTTTCTAAAAACTCTTTCCAAATAAATTATGGAGAAGAATATTTTAATATACTTTGTTTCAATAATTTTGGAATAAAGTGATTTATTATTATTTTAAACTAATAATCTTATAATTAATTTCTATATAAGTCATGAGAACTATATTTTAACATATTTTGTTTAGATAAAGTGATTTAATTTATTATTTCTTTAAATAATTTTTTTTTGTTTAATTGTCAATTCATTTAGAAAATAAAAATTTTAGGTTTTAATATTAATAAATACTCAAAACAATATTAAAAACTATTTCCAAATAAATTACAAAGAATAATATTTTAATATATTTTGTTTAGATAATTTTAGAATAAAGTGTTTTATTATTATAATTTATGGGTTAATCAACCATTATTTTCACAAGTGATAAAAGGCATGATATTCATATTAAATCAAAATCCTTCAAGTTCAAGCTTGTGGTGAGTTGGTAGTTTTAACATAGTATTAGAGCTGATCAAGTAGAAGGTTCTAGGTTCAATACCTTCCTTTCCGATTTGAATTCCATTTGATTCATTTGAAAGTCCACGGCGACTCGGGCTTAGCTTGTTTTACTTACCACGTGTGGGTATGAAGCGCATGAAATACATGATGTCGCTTCCAAATGTATCACAAATTAATCTATTTTGATGTCACTTTTAAATATGTCATTCATTGGTATCCTCTATGGTGTGGATGTGTAGTGATGCCTTCTGTTAATGGTGACTTATTATAAACGTTACTATATACTCTTTTTTCTTATACTGTCACCAAATAAGATTACATAGGAGGATATTTATAATAATCTCAGATACTTAAAAATTATAAAATACCCTCTATCCTATATCGTATCACACCACAACCTATTATTTCCTCATTCCCCAACAATAAAAGATAAGCCCGAATGGCCAATACCATCACAAAACTCAATAGGGACGCTTTGCCTTGCTCCATCATTTGCCATACATATGAGCCACATACTAAAACAACTTCCAATTAACTTGAAATCAACTCTTACATACAAGACCTTAAAATGTATAGTACATTAATGCAATAATGGAATACAGCCTAGTACGATAATGCTAAACCAAGTTCTATAGGCTAAATCCAATGTCATATATATAAGTATTGAATCGTATAACCTAATTTATCAAACTAATCCATTTCCATTTTTTTATTTTAAAACTAGATTATAGCTCTGAAGGATGATAACTATGATCATTTTTATTTTTATTTTAAAACTAGATTATAATTTGGAAGGATGAGCCTTACGAACTCTAGATATTCCACACTGCACCATGCATCATGGTATTTAGAACTGGAAATTTTGATGCATTAATGCATATATTGGCAATATCATACTAAACCATTTGGGCTTAGTTTTATGATCACCTACTTTTAAAGATGGATTGATTGGCAAGTTTCCAAGAAGATTGGTTTTCTAGGGTAAAGAATTAGCTTCTTAGTGGGTAAGGAGTACATTGAAATCTTCATTAAGATAATGGAAGGTAGCGTAGATAATTGTTAAGAAACATGATTTTATGTTGGACCCAAATCTTAAAGCTTAATGTCATTCTAACTTGCCTTTTACTAAAATTATCGTACAGTATTTAGGAAATTTTCTTGCCCAAGTTGCTAAGTCAACATATCCACTTGCCTAGCTAGCCTTGTTAAACACCCACACTCAAGGTTGAAGGCTCAAAGAATAAGAGAACTCACAAGATAACTCTTTAAGAAAGGGAGAAAGCTTTATTGAAGTAGGAAGCTTTATACAACTCTTTAAAAGCTCATTTGCTTGGTTGGTTAGGTGTTTTGGGCAAATGAGGTCTCCACCTATTTATAGGCGTCATTGGAAGTGTGTGGAACCGGTATGGTTCCTTACAATTCAAGAACATTCTAAAGAATCCTAGATAATTCCTATGTACAAGAGTATTTACAAGAATATTTTAGAAACTATATATAAGGTATTTACAATACTTCTCTAGAATACTCTAGGTCACCCCCTCTTATTTCTTAAGTCCCACACACATATAGAGGGGTGTTGACTTCTCTAGGCCTCTAGTTAAAAGTTTCAACTCTACACAGCCAATGTTTCTATAAGTCTCTAGTAGAGATAACAATTTCCTAAACCCAATGAAGAATCTAATTCGCATCCAAATAGAGGACGTTATGGGAGGAAATATTTTACACCCAATTAAATATCTGGTAATTGTGTTAAGAGATTTTAAGATTCATGAGGACGGATCGAGTGTACTCATATCCGCTCCCTGATCCGAATACCTGCATTAAATATATAATATATATATTTATTGGAATAATCAAACAAAAATAAATTATTTCAATACTTGAAAAATATGTTTTTTAGTGAATATTTAGATTGATATGAATTATGGTTTGAAGTTCTTGTTAACAAAAATCAATGGAATTGATGATTGTTAGTTGTATTATGTTTTATTGTTTGAGAAGTTGAGTTTTTAAAAATTTTAATGAATTATTCTGAATATAAATGGAAATAAGGAATTTACAAATAATTATGGAATAAGGTATTTGGGTAGGTTATAGGTACTCGGCTCTTTGATGGATGTGGGGATGAAGATAAAAAATCTAAATTCGATGGGGATGGGGATAAAAATAATAATGGAGATGGAGAATCGAAAATCCGACCCATTGCCATCCCTAGTCTCTAGATTCTTCCTTTCTCTTTATATAAGGCCTTGAGGGGCCCAGTTGTGGCCATGTGGGGATCCTTCCCATGTGAGGGTGGGTCCTAGAGAATGAGGGTGTGTGACACTCTCTCCCTCCTATGCCATCGACGATCCCGTCGATACCTCATACTTGAACTGTTGCATTCATTCCATGAACTTGGCCAATGCATCCTCACCTTCCTAACTTGCTTCTCACCCAGAAACTTCTTCCACCGAACTAAGTACTCGCACACGGTGGACTCTTCACGTTCCTAATGACCCAATTATTAGAATCCACCTCCTTCTCTCGCATGCTTTCAACTTGTCGCTAGCATTCTATCCCTTCAAGGCCCAGGTGCCATCTCCCTCTCGCCTACTGACTAACCATTACCCTTAATAATCTTGTTCTTACTGGCTTAATTTTCGCCCAGCTCCCTACCTCGCTTCGTGAACTAACCACTGGCACACTCTCGAGGCTTAGCATTTGAATCGAGCCTAAATGTGCCTCCTCATCTTCCTTTCTCTTTCCTTGATTAGTGGCACAAGCATGCCTCATAGGATATTCCCTTGCCAAGTGTTGTCCATCACATAGGAAGCACTTCACCCTTGGTGTAAGCTCCTTATATTTTACCTTGCCCTTATCCTGTTTGATAGTACATGGAGACTCATCCTCTTCCCCACCCATAATGGCTATCCTCTAGACCCTCATCTTCGGAAGAGTCACTCCTTCTGTAGTCCACCAAAGACTCTGTTATCGCCATTGTAATGGCTAAGTCTTGTACAACTTTACGCGTTAATTCCTGCTCGGTCCATCCTTACAGGTTTTCCATGAAGTTAAATAGAAACTCCTCCTTCGAGCTATCGATGATCTCAAGCATTAGTGTAGAGAACTCCTTAACATACTCTCGTATTGACCCCATGTGCTTGAGACGCCACATCCACCTCCAAGCCTAATATGTCACACCCTTAGGGTAGATCTGCCTCCTTATCTTCTTCTTGAAGACATCCCATGTGTCTAACATGTCCTTCTCTATGTCAGTGAACCTTCTTCGCTACCATAGTGTAACCGTATCAATCAAGTAGAGAGTAGTGATCCTTACCTTAGCTATCTCATCCCTTAGGCTAATTGCCTCAAAGCACCGCTCCGTTTTCCATAAGAGTTATCAGTCCTTGGCATCCCTCTTGTCCGGCATTGAACACTTGTGGCTTCGGTACCTTCACCCTTGGTGCCTCATGACTAGCCATGACCCTAGCTAATATTGCGGCCTTATAGATGGCTAACTCTTGTCAAACCTCCTGATCACACATCTCCATGTGTGTCATCAAGGCCTACCTTGCTTCCATGCTAGTGAGGACACTCATGACCTTATGTTGGAAGGTCATAAACCCTTCTCATGATATCGATGGCACTTGTGAGTGTAGTATCCCTCACTAGGTCTTGGATCTCCTCCTAAGATCCCAAGCCCTTCCATGCCTTGCTCAAGCATATACACCGCCTCCTGTGTATCCGTGTAGGTTACTTCCACCTTAGTGTCTTGCCTCCAAGTTGATAGTCGCTGGAACTTCTTCTTCTTCCCTACCTCTGATGCGCAGAGGTCAATGTCATACCCTGGACTTGCTCCGCTGGCACATCCTCCGCGAGGAGCTCGTCATTGCTTCCTCCCGAGATCACCCCGCACATCGCGATCAAGCTCGATATCGATTGTCATGTACTTAGCCTTTTACTAAGCTCCTGTAACACTTAGATAACTTCCTGGCTCCAAGTTGTTAAACTGACCTCCTTGCCTAGCTAGCCTTGCTTCTTAAATACTTACAGGTTTGGAAGCTAAGAGAATAAGAACTCTTTAAGAAAGGAAAAAGCTTTATTGAGTAGGAGCTCTATACAACTCTTTGGAAGCTCACTTGTAGTTGGTTAGAGTGCTTTAGCCAAATGAGGCCTCCACCTATTTATAGGCATCATTGGAAGTGTCCGAAACTTTGTATGGATCCTTACAATTCAAGAACATTCTAAAGAATCTAGATCATTTCTATGTACAAGAGTGTTTACAAGAATATTCTAGAAACTCTTAGACTAAGTACATATACAAGGTATTTACAAGATTTCTCTAGAATATTGTTGGTGACTCTTCAGCTTCTCAAGTCCTACACACACGTGTAGAGGAGTGTTGACTCCTCTACGACCTTCTAGAAATTTTCGAAATCTTATAGTAATGAGGTCTCCATATGTCTACCAGATTCTTCTCCTCCTTCTTATATAAGGCGCTTGTGGGGCTCATTTGTAATATGCGAGGATCCTTTCCAAATGAGGGTGGGTCCTAGAAAATGAGAGCATGACAATTAAGGTTTTAGAAAATTGGTTGTTTAATGTGATATCAAAACATAACTTGACAGGAAGTTATGGGTTCAAATTACCTGTATGTGATACTCATGTTAGATTAGGAACACTAAAGAATCAAAGATAGACAACAATTAAGTGAGTTAGTACATAGCTTGTATAATAACTTTTGAGTAACATCTTATTGTGGAATGTGTCTCGTATTAAGAGTAAAAGGGCGGACAAATGTCGGAGCGGGGTGAGGGAGGGGGGAAGGCCCTCCATCAAACTCCGTGATGAGGCATAGGGATATTTTTGTAATTTTCCTTACTCGGGGGTTGGTATAAATACCCTCATATATAACCCTATTTGATGATAGTGAAAATTTGAGCTATCTTTCCCATGAATGTAGGCACATAGTTGAACTATGTATTTTCTTTCTTTGATCTTTATCACAATTGTTATATGAATCATAACACATCTCAAACAAAAATATAATCAAGGTTCTTGTCATCAATCCAGTTCAATGAAGACACATTAGAATCATAAGCTTAACGTGAATTTATGCAGTTTTTGTGCAAAATTCCTTTCCTCCAATTTACTAGGATTCATATAAAAGATGCCAAGAAAGTCGACCTAACCGTCCGCACCAATTGAGAGCGATATTTTGTATATCTGGCTGTTATTTGGGAAAAAGGTGCGCCATCTTTTGATTTATATACACGTATGTCTAATTTATCCAATGGGGGTTTCCGATCCATAGGTGGTCCCGATGTTTAGGGTCATAGTTACGTAAGACAGAAATTCAAATTTACGGAAAATGGCCGAAAATACGTAATTTCGATTACAAAATTGTTAATTTCGGTTAAAAAAATTCGTAATTTATTCTCTAGATCTCATATGAAAAAACAGATTGCACCGTTGGAATCGTCTCGCAAAATCTAGTTAGCACGTAAAATTTCGTCGAATTAAGGGCGGTCGAAATTTGCACGTTTTGAGGCATCATGATTTCTTGTCTTAGTAAAGCGATTTTCAGTCACAACGAAAATGTCACTTTATACTCTTGCGTCTTTCATGTGCCATAAGTGGCATGAGTAGAGGAAATGATGAAATGGAGTAAATTGGGGCGAATGTAAGCAGGAATAGAAGGGCGTAAGCGTCGTTTAGAAAGTTTTTAAGTCACTAAATAATGAAATTGTAAATAGTCTTCTTATAAACCATTAAGCCAAGAAGAAAAACGTGAGAACGAGAATTTGGGGATCCAGTAGCCATTTTTGAGAGGTTTTAGAGAGAGAGAACACTTCTCTCTAGATTTGTACGCGATCCAACCGTCGGAATTCGTCGGGACAAGAGGGAGAACTGCTCTACGCGGAGAGGGCTTTGCGTGGGTACCGGATTAAGGGGTTTTTGCCAAGAGCTCGGGAGGTGAGGTTTCTCCTACCCAGGTTTGCGCTTTATTTAAGTGTTCTACAATGCTTTGGTTTGCTTGAGGCCTTGAATGGCCGTTTGATTGAATTCAAAGCTCGGGCAGAGATGTTAGTTTTGAAACCCATGTGGGCGGAGTCCGTGGCGTCACGGGTAATGTGAGTTCTAGTTTGTGCATTTGTGTGAAAAATGTGTGCTTTGATGTGTATGGGCCGAAAATCGGCGAAATCTGATTCACAAGGTGAGCCCAGATAAGTGTGTCTTGATAGGAACGGTAACCTAGGGTTTCGCATTCGAAAGCGATGGTCCACGAAAATATATTTTTTGTGAAAATATGTGTTTGGTCGGAGTGATTTAAATTAAATTCTTCGTGTGATCGATGCTTAGGGAGGCTAATTTTGATGTGGAAATGTGGAATTTACATGACATGATTGTGTGAATTGAATGTTTTGTAAATATATGCATGTTTATATATTTAAATGTAAAATTAATTTGTCTTGGAGATTAGCATCACATTGCATTGTATGCCTTTGGAACATCCTAAAACTATAGGAGTTAGTCGCGTGAGATAGTCCCCAGAAAATGGTTCGGAGGGAGTGATCTAAAATATTAATTATCGGAGGGTAGTCAAATGAAAAAATATCAATCGTCGAATGGCCGATTGATATTCATCGGAGGAGTAGTCCTGAATAAATAATATATCAATCGTCCGGGCGACCCCAATTGATATATACATCGGGTTGTCATAATAAAACAATAATTCTCATACAAGGCTTGGCGAGTGTGAGAGAGTCGATGAGGACTCGGGATGCAGGAGTTGGTCATGTAGACATTGGTAAGATCGTCATTCTTGAATGTATGTTTATTTTGGAGCGTTGCTTGGCTGCCGACTTGGGTGGAGAGTAGCCCGAGCAGGGTGATTCCACTGCGGGCATTAGCTCGCCTGTCCCGGGATATTATTTCTGGTGGGGGCGTGCGAGGGACGGCTCGTCACAGGGCGAGGATTAGAGCGTTATGTGGCTTTGGTTCTTTGATTTAAACATGTATTAGAACTCACATAAGTTTGATATATGTGTTGTATAAAATAAAAATATATTAACTCTTGTAACTATTTGGTCATATAGTTGGATTCATAATTGGTATGTATATTGAGTATTGTTTATGGGCCCAGTAGCCATTATTACTCATGTGGCCGGATATATTGGATTATATTACCTTTGTTTGGGACGGGGATATGCGGAGTTTTGTATTTGGTAGAAATTTCACACAGTACAAAGGAGACTACGCTTGATTTTAAGTGAAAAATGTCGGTCTTTGACATTCAGTGTCCATGAGTTGTGAGTAGTCAATGGACACCACAGGTTTAGGCGTCATGGATTAAATGTCCTGCGTTGTGAACTTGTCTGGAAATGGAATGACAGCGTTTAAATAGCATTGACATAGAACACTACATGAATAGCTCTCATTTATCCATCTATGCAAACTCATTATGGCATGAGCATGGATGAGCTAAGACACTAAAGTAAAAAATACTTGTAGACTAAAAAAAAAAAAAAAACCACAGGGACTAAATTAGACATACAACTATAAATCAAAAGCATTTGTTCACCTTAACTCACTATTGTTTTGTATACAAAATATATATAACTTTGATATTTAAGATCAAGTATGCATATTTATCAAAAGGGCATTTAAATTATGTCCAAGGTTCATCCCACATTGGTCGTTGAAAGTAGGGGTCTCCAACTGGATTGGCCAGGCCACCCAACTCGAAGAAATGAGGTCCGCGACTTGATTCGAATCGGGTCTATAGGCCTGTTGACGATCAACAGGTTGGGTCGACCGAACTTTGTATTTTTTTAAGGCCCGTGGGCAGGGCCACATGCCTTATACTAGGTGGTCTGGCGGTCAAGGCAGGCGGGCACAGCGGGTGGCATAAAGCGAGGGCCCCGACCATTGATTATTAAAACTATTTTTTATTTTTATTTTAAGCCCGCCATAACTGCTTAAAATTTAATCATCAGCCAAATTGTAATATATTTGATTTATATAGTAAAAACTTATGAAATACGTATTATAAATAGAGTTCACGTAATGTATTCCTGAAGAATAGCATAGAATATGAGGTGAGTCTGTCGGGCGGGGCCTGGGACCCGGGTTTTATGGGCGGGCCTAAAATCGTATAAAGACTGATGCATTTGGGCTTTAAAATGAAGTCTATGGCTCGACTCTTCTAAAAACAGGTTGGAGCTGGGCTATAGCTAATCGGGTTTGGCTCGAAGCGAGTCTCAAACTTCAAACTTTTTAGAGACCCCTAATTGAAAGTCATAATGATACGACGTGTCTCCTGTCACTCAAAACAACCACTTAATTAGCTTTGACATGTATAAATCCTTGCACTATAATGAACTATCAATGTAGACTTGTTCGATTGAAGATAAAAATTTGTAGGAAGAAGATTTACTTAACTCATAGGTACATAGTTTTCAAAAAAAAAAAAAAAAAAAAAAGTCATATGTATACAGTGCTTGTCAATGAAACTAATAATAATAATAATAAAATTTATAAAAGAACATTAAAATATCTTTTTACTCGAAAATAAACGGTTATGAGGGAAATTGATTTAAAATAAATAAATTGAGATTATTCTGAATTTCTTTGAATCACTCATTTGGTCAAAAATATGTTTGAAAGTATAAAGATAAATCTCATAGGTATGACTAAATAGCTGCCATCAACACATTTTATGCCGTTTTGATATAAGCTAAATTTATATTAAAGTATTAAAAAAAAAAACTAGTTCATATTGGCATTTTTATGTCCTAAAGAGGGTCTTTTTATACATCTTTTTAGATTTACAGATATTCCGTGAATTCATCCCTTTAAACGGTTATCCCAAAAGGAAAATAGAAAAACGGAAATTTTCTTAAAAGTGAAACCCAAATTTTTCAGCAAGAAAAAAAACAAAAATGGAGATTTTAGAGTGAAGATGTGGAAAATTATAGAGACATAAGGCGTCACCTTCACAGCTCACAGGCCACTATTGTTATTATTGTGTACCAAGATATTTTTGCCCATTTCTATATTCTTTAGTTTTGCTAAAATTACCACAGGCTACACCTCGACCACCATCAACAATGGTGGTCCTCAGCTTCTTCTCAGTGAACTGCGCAACCACATCCATCCCTCAGGACTCTTCAACCCCAACTCCGCCAAGCCCTAGAGAGACCAAAGTCATCCTCCCTAGAAAAAAGCCTCTCAAATGGTCGACGGGCGTTGCTCCTGGCGATTACGGTGGACCACCGACAACCACCAAGCTTCGAAAGTATTGGGGTGGCGAAGAAGAAGACCCTTTGACATCTGATGATTTTATTTGGAACAAAGATTTCATGGGTCGGATGAAAAAATTGATTCAGGACCCTGATTCATCTTCGCTTCAATCTCCTCCTGATAAGGTTGTTTGTTGCCTTTCCCCCCATAATTCTGTTATGTAACGGTTTAAATTTGATGATGACTTCAAGATGATTTTCATTTTATGCTGATTTAAATCTATGGGTTTTCTGTTTGAATGAATTTTGCTATAAAATGGTTAATGTGATTCTGAAAATCAAGTTATTTGTGGGGTTTTTCCAGTTATGTAAGAAAATGGCTTTCTGTTTTTATTGAAGTTCTTGGCCTGATCGATCCATTAAAATTAAAAAAAATCGTCACTGGTTATTGATGTTTATGTTTTAACTGTCTAACTTCATAATGAAATCATATAATGTCATGTAAATAATTCTTCTTTAGTCATCTGATTGAGAAATCAAATGGTCTTGGTGTAAACAGGAAGAGCCTTCAGGCTTCCTAAGCATTAATAGAGTCATGAGCCTTGACAGGTCTGTTCTCAATGTGTGTACATATTATTTTTTTGAAATTTAACTTAATTTTTTTCTGAGTTTGTTTATATTCTCTTTTAGTTCATAAAATGTTACCTAAATTGTGATATGTAGTTTAAAGATTTGAGAAAAGAGCTACAGCACCTTCAAAAACTGTTTTAGAACAGCAAATTGAGGCACCCCAAGTAAGAGAATGGTTTCTGGGTTCTCTATCTGGTTTTTTTTTTTGAGGTAGTTTCCAAGCACCCTTCTTTTAATAATATGATTGTCAGAGGGGTGGCAGCACAACACGTAGATGGAAATTGGTACCAACACGGCGTGAACAAGAGAAATGGGATAGAGCAACTAAAGCTGCTACTGGAGGCAGTGTAAGTCTGTTGAATTTAGTCCAATTCCTTTTCAGAATGATATCTTTGATTGAGAACATAGTGTAGCCTGGCCAACTTTCTCATTCTCTGGTTTGACCGGAGATTCTTCGACATTTTGTTTATTCTAATTATTATCTTTTGGGAAAATGCTTCTCTGTTCTGAGTTCTGATTTAGCTATAAACTGTAGGGGACGTGGATGTCAAATCAGGAAGCCTAAGGGGACCCACAAGTATTGGCTGCCTGCAAATAAGAGAACAGTATTTTAAGGTATTCTGTTTCAGCATTTTAACCTACATTACCTCATTAACTGATTAAATCTTGATTTTCTTGTTTTTCTTTTGTAATTGCTTTGCAGTTGAAAGAAGTTAAAATCTTCACATTAGGAATAGGTATTTAGTCTCGGCTTATGTTTCTATTCTGAAATTACCGCTAGGTATGGCCTGCTTTAATTTCTTTTTTAAATGGTGGCTTTTCTCTGTAGTAATCTCCTGACTACCTCTTCCATTGTTGTTCATTAAGTCCTTTGATAATTTATCTATCTATGGGGGTCAAGAAAAATGCAGTATGCTTATTTAAGATTCAGCATAACCTTCAAAACATGTTTCCTTTGATCTCTTTCATTTATTTTCTCTCAATACTTTATCTGATTTTTCCCCATAATTGCAGAATTTTATATGCACATTACTATAAGCAAACGTCATGAATTCTTATTCCTACACATCAATCTAGAACTTCTGTAGCTTATCAAAAAATCTGGAACTTCTGTACTTATATGGACGGCCACACAATGAATAAAGTGGTGACTAAAACCAAGCTTTCAAATTTTGAATCTTATAGAACTAGAGTTTCATTTCTTTTTTGTCCATCGAAAGAATATATCACCACTTTATTCATTGTGTGGCCGCATATAAAAGCCATTTCTCCACATACTCATGCATGAATTTCTTAACTACACGCTACCGGAAATTATTCTGCTTCATTTTTCGCTTTATCTATGGAAAAACAATGGCTAGCTGAATCTGTACTGCACTTGTGTATCCATTTGCATGCTCACACACATTTCCTTGTTAGTTTAAACTAGTTCTATGTTCTTGTTTCTCTATTTTTTGTGACTCATAATGTACAACGGAAGTCTATTACTTTTTTGTCTTGTTTTTGCCATTAAAATAAGACAAGGATATCTTTTTTTGAATGTCTAAGATATAGGCCCACAAATTGTCAATATCTGTTTGAAACAGATTCCTTTAAAGCAAGTTTAAGCAAAGTAGAGTTTCAAAATTTTGAAAATCTCTTACAGGCGCTTTGATAACATGGTATGGAAGTTTATAGAAAATTTATTTCCTTCTTTCTAAGTTTGTTGTTTCTCCATGACTGTGATGTTCATCCATCTTTTCCTGTATTCAGCTTTGGTGCTGGATTAATTGGTTCTCTGGTGTACATACATATGCTTGGGAGCACTGTGGATTCTATGGCAGATGGAGCCAAGGGCCTTATGAAGTATATATTCTTCCTTTGCTCTCAGAAGTTTATGGTCTTTAATATTTTATATTACATTAGGTATCCCTGGTGTCATATATCATCATTTACTTTTATAACCAATTCCGTTTTGATTTTCTTTGATTTTTCTATAACACTTGCTGTAAAGCAGCTTTTATCTTTCTAGCTACAATGAACCCAAAAAATTAGTTGCCGTGAATTATACTGTGATTGGCTTGTGTACCACACAGCTGAAGAAAGGGTGTAAATTTCGTATCTGAGAACTACACTGAACTGTTTGTATAAATCATAGCTCAGATAATTCACAAAATAACAGACTGAATGATGGCTAAACAAATTTTTTTTTCAGTTTACATTCTCCTCATCTAGCTGAAGTATTTGTTCCTTTTTTCCTTTTCTTTTGTTTGTCATCTTTGTCTTGTTTGTTTTTTTTACAAGAAAAACAATTGTAAGAACTCAACCTAACTTAAACAGTTCCTCTGAATAGTTAAAGAGACACTACTAGCATTGACCTAACAAAATGCAACTTCATGCCCTCTTGATGCTTGTTCTGCTCCTACTTATTAGCCTTATTTAACTCCTTGGTATGTGAACCCTGTGACCTTGGGTCTGAACTCAATTGTTCCTTTGACACAGATAGCCTATGCAGTGTTGCAAATACTTTTCTGGAAACTATAGAGAACTATTACGACTTTTGATATTTGCATGATAGAATATGTATATTTACTGTGTGGGGGCAATACATGCTTGTTTTTGAAAAGTGAAGATAGTTCTCTAAACAAATTGATAATATAAACAAGATATATCCAATACATTGGAGAAGGGAAATTGTTAGGAGCTGTTGTTGAAATGGTAGATGCCATTCATTTATTCTTGTGCACATGTTAGAAGAAAACCTTGGATTGGTATTTGATAAATGTCCTTGTTAGCCATTTATTGTTAAGGGATCCTTCACCTGACAATTGAAAACTGTGCAATCTTCTATTCTTCATCTAAATCCAGTGCTGCATCAATTCAGGTATGGAGTTATGTGACGTACAGAACAGGTAAAGGAAGAATCGAGGCTCAGTTATGGTATTAAGTAGTCAGAGAAAAATACAATGTTCTAGTACAACAGCTCTCTTCCTTGATTAATCTGTAGTGATATCTTATGCTTTATTTATAAGTAAAATTAGTGATCACCACCACCAAAATCTACTATTGGAATTACTTAATTTCAGCCTTAGTGTTTTAGTGGGTATTAGCGTAAATTGATATAAAATTTCTATTCACTAGTGTGAATTAGACAAAAGCAGATTCTGCTTTTATGGTTTAACTTTTCTTCTACTCATTTTCACTTTATACTAATTTCAGTTATTTAGCTTACTGAAAATTCACTCGCAGTCTCTTGATATATTTGCCCTTATGATGATATCTTTGCATCTAGAAGTGTCTATATATGTTAAGAAAGTTTTTTTTTCCTAATTTCAATGTTTTGCAAGTAATATCCATCCTTAGATCAATATCCATGTCAGATTATCTTTGTTTTTCAAACGCTTATCATGTTATTTGATACACATATTTCTACTTTGTGGCAATTGCAATGTGCCAAGGCTGTTGTCTGTTGTATTGGGTCATGATATATAATCGGTGGAACGGGGTAAGTAGGCTCTGAAAATTTGGATAATCAAAACAATTACAACACCTAACACGTTCAGGCTAATGGAATATAACTGCTAGTCGTAAATTCCCCCAAAGACTTTGACAACGCTTAATATCTGTCAATCATCATAATACCTAATTTGACCCACATAATTATCAAGTAATATTAATCATATTAACCTGTATTATTAGGTTATTTGGTGTTAAAGACATGGGCTAATTATAATTCATTATTTTAAATGACCAAATTAATAAACATGTTATACGTATGTGTCCTATTACTCACCATTAACTGGTCATGTTTGAATTTGTTATTTTTTACCCATTCATATTCGTGTCAATGCTCGTTAACGGTGAATACAAAGGGAATACTTGTATATTGACACGACCCAAACATGACACGCTGACACGTATTGCCTTCACTATGAGTAAGTACATTAACTATGTAACATTGGTATTTTGTTCCACCTGTTTCCATGATTTTCAAATGATCTCTTTTATTATACATGTCCTCAGCATTTACCCTTTATTTTCCATGTTGATTTTCTGCGTCTTATCTATTGTTTTAGACTTAGTTTTTGGTCTTTCATTTGTCTATTCTGGTTCTTGTTTTCCTTTTCTCCATTTTCATTTTAATGCTTGCTCATAAAACTCTCTCTCTGTTAGCTTTCATCTTCCATTCAAAATCACTTCTCTGAGTTCACTAGAGTTGGAATATGCATGTTGGCCAAAGAAGCTCATTAGGTTCGAGTGTCATGTAGCTTGTTTAATGAACTGTTGGAAAGAACTAAGCCAGTGCATGCAAGCCAAATGGTTCCATGTCTGGGTAGAGATATAATTGGACTTAGGTTATCTTATATGCATTTGGTATTGAGAGTGGACATTTTGAATGATCTAAAAAAAAAAAGGAAAGGAATTTGACGTCCAATGGAAATGAATCCATCTAATTGCATCCCACAGATGTTTGATATGAGAGAAGTTTGTCATATAACATTTGAAATGAATTCCTTCCTGATTGTGCATGGGATCATCTTTTATAGTAAAATGACTTCTATTTTCTCATCTTTGTTATGATCAGTTTATAGTTATTATTTCTTTGCTTAATGCTTAATTGGTCTTGGTAGACAGAATAAAATGATTTTGTTTCTGGTGGACATCAAAACATCTCCTGAACAAATTGATGAAAATCCAATTACCCTTCTAAAAATTGAAACTAAGAAATATTCGCAATCTTCCCCCATTTTTAAAGTTGATTTTCTGTTCATAGTGAATTTACTTGTGGCCTAATGGATGCAGGATTGTTGTACCAGAATACGGATTCATGCACTTGGAATTGATACCAATGCTTGTAGGATTTTTTACGTATAAGATTGCCACTTTTGTCCAAGCTATAGAGGAGGCACTGACTATAGTTGGAAAAAGACACCTGGGTTAGATGAACCCTATTGCTGCATGTATAAGCTGGATTTTTCTACAGTGCTTTATTGCTTGTGAGGAGGCATATGGCTTCCATATTTGTTCATGGTTTTGATTTAAACAGATACCACCTGAGCTAAAAACCTGCCAAAATTACTAAACGAGCCATCACGTTAATTGAGTTGAAACAATCTTTAAACCATTTGTCTATTAAAAAAAAAGAAAGGAGAAGAAGAAGAATCTTGTCCATTTTGTCAGCTTTTTAAATGCTCCTTGTAATTTTTAGAATTTTCTATTTTTTTTCAAATGAATATAAAATGTATAAAAGATCTGTTTGGGCTGACTATCACAACTTCTACTTCTAATAAGAGTAGAAGAAGCAACTATTTTTGCTTTGCAATTGATATTTTATATTTATACTTCATCATCATGCCCAAGGAAAAGCAGGGACAATTTCACACCTAATTGTTCCATATAAATCAAGCAGGGGTAGTCTTAAACTCAAGAGTTCCATACAAGTATCCTTTAAGCGCTACTTTTTTTCCCCGATTATTGCAGGTTGTTGCATAATTTGTTGGGGTTGTGCTGCTAGTTAAAGAAGGATATCAAGGGATGTGGATCAGAAAACAACGGAAACCAACTGTTATTGTTTTTGTTAGTCTCTGCCAATTCTTGTACGACTAGAAAGAAGGGTGTGAAGGACCTTAAGGGATTGAAATTGTTGCCCTGAAAAAGATGTTGTAATTCCCATCATATATATGATCGATGTAATTTTGAACAGTGATCGAAATCATGTCAAACATTAGGTTTATATATATATATATATATATGTAAACAGTTGGAAATTTTTTTTTTTAACTTGTGATTATTTTTATTATGAAAAAGGGCCAATCTCTTTGATTGACAAAAACTTCAATCATCTCATCAGACATTAATCAACTTTCTGGGTACATAGAGAGTAGACATGGGGCTTTCAACTAAAACCTCTCATCTTGAGAAGAGTATCCTTGTTAAATAGATAGCTGGCTGCTATTATAAGAAAGACAATTGGAACAAACCAAAAATCGAAGATGTATAAAGAAGCTTTTCATAGAGCATATGTATATATTAGGTACTTGTTTATAGTTGTGAAAAAAGAATTAAACATAGGGTATGCATCTGATAAGAGAGGGAGAGAGAGAGAGAGAGAGAGAGAGAGAGTATTTAGATAAGAAAGGGGGTGTGGGGGGGTCAGCCAGTGTTCTGCATTCCAGCAGCAATACCCTTCATGGTTAAAATAAGGGTGTCCTCGAGGCCAGGTGCATACTCACTGGTGGGATTTTTAAGCTTCACAAGCCTGTTAAGCAGGCTTGCTTGATTCCATGATCTCTTTCGACAGGTGTGGCCTCACTGTTACATGGTAGTTCGGGTCTCGAATACGCTTCAGCGTGTATGCTTGGCACACATTAAGGGTTGTTATGTATGCATCACGAAGCCGGAGTCTCTGTTTCAAGTATGGGTCGCCTTCCAGAAGATCTCTGTGCCCAGCAATCTGCAGTAAAACAGATAAAAAAGATCCTTCACTGGAATTGGAAAGAAAGGCCATGGAAAACCAAACCAACCCACTCAGCTCTACTGAGCTACTACTGCCCTTCCCCTATACTAAGTAGTAGTAATACCTGGAGGAGGAGGCGCTTAGTTTCTTCATAGTTGGTCCTCAGGCTCTGTCCAAATGACCAAAGCTCTTCTGAAACAAGGAGCTTGTCATACAAAGCTGCTATACCGGGGTCTCCCTTTGCAAAAACCATTTCAACCAAGTCTATTGTGACCCTGAAGAAAGGCCATTCATTGTACATCTGCTGAAGCTTGAGGAGATTTCTTGGGTCCTTTCCAATGACATGCTTAAAGGCTGCTCCAAACCCGAGCCATACTGGGAGATGAAACCTTGTCTGCGTCCATGCAAAGATCCAGGGGATTGCGCGGAGTGACTCAATGCCCCCACTTGGCTTTCTTTTTGATGGACGACTTCCGATGTTCATCCGGCCATACTCCAACTCTGGAGTCGCCTGCATTTCATAAGGATACACACAATTACATCACTGTTACACTTTCACAGGGGAATTATTTATAGATGCAAGCAAGCAAATTATGACTTTTCTAATGGATTGAAAAATGCTGCTAGAGATAGACTCAAGAACACCCACCACCGGTGATAGCTCCAGAGGAGAAACAAATTTGTTTCTTGTAAATTAAGAGGAATAAAAACAACATCATTCAAGAATTAAAGATAAACTATATCATTCTAGAATGCAGAGGATGGACTCATTTTCTATTGATAAGCAACATTGGCTTCTATAGTCAAACTTACCAGGCGGAAATATTCAACAAAGCGGGGTTCCTGAAAGACAATGGAACGATATTCCTTGGTGGCAATGACAGCCATCTCATCCATGAGGGCACGCCATTCTGGCTTAGGGGAGATAGGAGGGTGCATTCCATGCTCAAGTGTAGCAGCTGTGAAACGCTGGAGGGTCCTAAAGCACAAATGCTCCTCCCCAAATGACTGTTCAATAACTTCACCTTGAACTGTCACTCGAAGTGATCCATGAATAGTGTCAGGTGGCTGAGACAATATAGCAAGATGGGTGGACCTCCTCTTCCAACTGTCCCTCCGTCCATGGAACATTGTGTTTAATTCATATTGCTTTGCCACCTTTACAAGAGCTTCTTGGGTCTTATATAACTGCCATGCTGCAGAAAATCGGCCAGCATCTTTTCCAGAATCAGAGTAGCCGATCATGACTTCTTGCTTTCCATCAATTCGGTTCCGGTACCAATCTATAGAGAAGAGACGAGATACAGCAGCTGGAGCTGCCAAGATCAGCAAGTTTTTCAAACAATGGGACAACCCTAAGAGGCTTCTTTACATGGCATTCACGCTGTAGGAGCTCAACAGCGAGCACATCAGATGGGGCCGTTGCCATTGAGATTATATAGGCACCAAAATTGTCCAAGGGGAGTTCTGAAATGACATGGAATGTATCCAACACATCAGCAATTTCTTCAGTTTTAGGAAGATCAGGTCCAAAAGAGGCCGCTTGCCCCTTAGTTCAGCTAATAGCCATTCTTGTCTGCGTTCCTCAGACCATTCTCGATAAGATCCAATTTCCAGGTGCTTTGTGATAGCATCCATAACATCAGTATGCCTGTCTGATTCTTGCCGGATATCAAGTCTTACAAGTGAAAGTCCAAAGGTAGAAACTTGCCGCATAAAATCAAGAAGGCTTCCATCAGCAATAGGCCGGTCACCACAAGCACAGAGTGATCTATAGCAGAGTTCAAGAGGCTCAAGGAACTACATGACATAAATAAAAAGAAATAAACAAATAAATAAACAAATCGGTAGTCAAATATACCCCTATCTTTGCAATTGCAAAATTTGAAGCTGAAAAGGTTGATGTGAGAATGAAAAAATCCAATGATATTTCTCATAATACCTAGAATATTGTTGGCAACAGACTGGTATTAGCCTAGGAGCCAATCGAACCGTGAAGTTCGTCTCCCCAAGCACAAGTGAAGCAAAACATATCACATTGTGGATGGAGAACTTCTTATATGTATAATGCAATTATGTTCAGTGCAAATATTGAATAAACCTTTGTAAAAGAGTATTATTCTGATGAAAGCCTTCACGAACAATACAAGCTAAATAAGAAAAATGGTTGGAAAGTTTTTCACAACTCAATGGATTAGAGTTAATAAATTATCATTATCCTAATTTTTTAATGAAAGGAAAAAAGGTGAACTTTTTGTTATCGAAGCTTTGACGTAATACAATCGGGCTATAATGTGTCTTATAGCAACAGCTGGAGTGTTTTCTTTACCTTCACCTCAAGGCAAGACCCAAAATAGAAGTTCAAATGAGATTAATCTAGGTAGGGCAACTGGATTAATATGAGACTTTAAATGAGTTGAGTGCAACCTTTGGCTATCACCAACATCAGTGACAATAAAAATCGGTACAACAAATATATTACAATAGAATATCATTAAAGCTTTGGTTCTGATACTGGAAGAAATAGGTTATATTCAACTCAATGAGATTTTATGATGGATGGAAAGACCTGCTCAACATTGGTATAAACTGCCTCTTCCGGAATTTCTGAGACTCCATTTGATAATAATTGGCGAGAACGTTCACGTGTATTGTACAGTTTGTCCCTCACATCACCAAGAATAACACGGTAGGGCTCACTTGGAGGAATTTGTTTCCAGGAATTTAAAAAGGGAGAAACAAGCATCAGTGAAATTAATTAGATACATTAAGCAAGAAACTTCCTGCAGAAAATAATTTCTTCACACTGCACATAAATATGAAAGGGGACAAAGAAAAGTCACTTGACTACTATTTAATTTTGACAAAATTTTTAGAACTTAAACACTTCTAGACCCCAAACTCAAGTACTCAAAATTTTCAGATCTAAAACTCAGGAAAAAAATTGAAGAACAAAACATATTTTAGAGAAAAGGAAACAAAGAAGGAAAGAAAACACAGGTTGAATGTTCAATAAAATTTGAATCAAAATAAGAAAACAAGAACGCATACCAATATAATGTTTCGCGTCTCTCTTTGAGGATCTGTGAAGTCCATCTGCATGAGCTCGAAGTTCTCATTGCAGTTTTTCACATTGACAACTGCCAAGAAAAAATGCAAAAATAAATAAATAAAACAATTGGGGCAGCAAAAGAGGATACCATGAAAATATTCAGAAGAAAAAGGAGAGAAAACATGAGACTGGATAAAACATTACACACCTCAAACATAAGGTCCTCTATCTGAGAATAATACAAGTTAGCAGCCATCATTCTAGCCAACAAGCATACATCCCTTGTAACTTCAGGTGTTACCCTGGGGTTTCCTGCCATCCACATTAAAGAGACATAAGCCCAGAAATACACCATAATCTTAGAAGTGGTTCCAGAGGAAATTCCATTTGAAGATTTCCATTAGTTTTCATAATGCTAAAAATGAAACAATGTATAGGCAAGATTGAATCTTTCTCAGCTGTTAAAGAAATGGAGGGAGAATGCTCATCAATGGGTTGTCTGAAAAAGAATTATACCATCACGATCCCCACCCATCCAAGAAGAAAACTGAATAAGGGGGGCATTATAAGGAACACGTTCATCAATGCCTATGTTCTTCAATGCTGTATCAACACGACGTAAGAACTTTGGAACACCTTTCCAGATTGTCTCATGGAAATAGCTCATTCCCGCCCTCATTTCATCTTGTGGGGTTGGAGGAGTTCTCCGAATTTCATCTGTACGAAAGGCAGCTTGGATCTACACAAGGAGAAGGAGACATGATTGGTCCGAGGAAAGCAAAAATAAATTTAAAAAAAAAACAAAAAGAAAAACCACAACAATATTTGCTCGTTCTAATTCAAGGATCCAATACCTATCTCAAGCAGTGTAAGAACATAATTCCATTTAAAGATCTTAGGTAAGAAAACCAGTCACACTAAAGTGCATCATGATCTTGAAGGACTTTCTCATTTTTCTGGGCATTGGGAATGCATAACACTGAATATATAAAATAAAATCTAAACAGACATGCTTTTAACATCTAAATCATTAGCAGAAATTAGACCATAAACTGGGAGATGACACTACAAGGAATCTATATCTTACCACATTCTTAAATAAGTAATACAAAAAATTACAGGCAAGAATTTGCAGTTCTTTCATAATGGTAATCTTCAATGCTATTACTATCCTATAATACCTCTCTCAGTTATTTCTAGAGTTGTTCTCATCCAACAAAAGAAACATGTAAAAAAAAGACTGAAACATGGACAGGGGAGTAGATGAACACAGAGAACTCCATACCTCTCTTTGTAAAGCCTCATCAAGCTCTTGCTTATCATCAGGAGTGATGTCCTTAGCATATAACTGGGCCAAACAATTCCTTATCCTGAAAAGAGAAGAAAAAACAAAGCATCAACAAGAGCTTGTGTTTAGAGAATAACCATTTTCCCACATACAAATAAGAATAACGATATTATGATAACTGGAGAACAAACCTTCCATGCTTTTGAAGCAAAGATCTTCGCACAGATTGAGTGGGATGTGCTGTAAAGACCAAATCCAGAGTCTGGTTTTTCAAAGCATCAAAAACTTCTTCTGGGGACTTCTTCAATTGTACCACAAGTCTCTTAAGGGTCTCTTCAATGTCTGATTCAGTTGTTGCCGAGCTTTCATCATGAAAATCACCCTTTTAACTAATTCTCCAATGGAGTTAATCTGAACTTCCCAGCCAAGGCCAAGTTAAGCATGCTGGAAAAAAGACTTAGCAATCACAATGGAATCCCCAAAGCAATCAGTTCTGTTATCACTGCCTAGCTCTTCCAACTCTCAGGCGCTTCTTCATACTCAAAGCAGATAGCTCATAACACTCTTGAACCTAATGCATGTTAGAAAATAAAGCGTAAAATAAGCCATTCTTCTCAATGCCAGAAACTCTATGAAAATAATTTCACTTTCTCCAGCTCTTCATTGACTCAATTCATCAATCCAAACAGTAATGGTAACTAATGCGTGAAACTTGACATAGTGAAATGCAATCCTTTCCTTCACTCAACCATGAAAAATCCAATCCAAAGACCAGTAACACAAGAGAAACAAATAAATAAAACCAATTGAAATTCTACGTTATGATTTGCATGGTTTCTGATTCCACAAATTAGGAACCTGTTCTGAACCAAATCAAATAGTTGAAAACTAGAGTTTCCTGCTTTCTCACCTAACCATTGCAATCCAGATTATCCAGATGCCTACACTGGATAGACTGTCCGTAGCAGTTTGGGCAATTACTTTTCAACCAGGTTCCTTTATTTCACCCAAGAAAAGAGATTAAATCAAAGTTTGAAATGAGAAAATCTGAGATTCAAAATTTACAGAAAAAATACATGCAAAAGCCACATGGTAATGTAAGATTAGCATAAACTAGTCAAGGACCAATTCAAATGAACACATATAAACTCACCAAAAGAAACCAAAGAAATTAAAAAAAAAAAAAGAAAAAAAGGAAGTGAAATTGGGAAGCAGGTTTCTAAATTTTTGAATCCCCATTAAATTGTACATGAAATCGAACTAATCACCCAAACTGAAAACAAATCCTGCTAAGAAAACAGAGAGTATAAACCCAGTACCGTTTCTTTCATATCTTCCCCATGTATTTCCTGAAGAATGTCAAGGAACCTATCCAACAACAGAGCATCATATTCCACCAACTTGTCATCCTCAGACACCTTGGCAGGCGCCAATAGCCTCAACTGAGCATCGATAGATGCCATCTTCTCCAAGTTCCGGGCCGCCATTTCTCCTCTGATCTCGGTTCACCCTCGTTTCAACTTATCTACAAAAGAAACCCATCATCAGGCACGAGAACTTCACCAATTCGCAACCATAAAATAAAGCTCGAATCATTCAAACCCAATTACTCACTCAAATCCAAATTTTAAAAAAAAATAAAAAAATAAAAAACATGATTCTAGAAAAAGGAAAGGAAAAAAAAAAGTGGGTGGTGAAGTGAATCTCGTGAAACCCATGTAGAAAAGATAGCACAGATTTGCAGAGAACGGGAACCTTATGATCTTCACACGAGAAAGATAGAGAGGGAAGCAATGTTGTGACCCAGAAAAAGCTTTTCTCCGGCTTTTGATTCAAAAGGGGGTGTGTTTTTTTCTGTGATTCGCTCTGTTTCATACACCAGCTTCTTTTTTTTTGTTTTTTTTTCCTACATTCAAGTCGTGAGTCCACACCCTGTCTTTATTTCTCAGTTTATTTTTCTCCGCTTTCTTTCGGTTAACATTTAAACACTTGTGATCCTTGAAAGTCCCAAGCAAGGGAAAAGGAGGTGCTGCAGGGGTGGATCTACCTTTCTTTTCTATCTTAATTATCTGTTTCTTTTTTCATAAAATATAAATAAGAACAAAAACATGCTTAATATATACTTGTGGTGAAGGAATATTTTTATATTTATTTTCAACACCTTTTCAATATTCATGTAAAAAAACACCTTTTTAATATTCCACTAAAGAATACAATAAATAAGAATTGTCTTTTAATATTCCACTAAAGAATAAAATAAATAAGAATTGTTTAAAAAGATTAACCCAAACAATACTAAGAGGGTTAATGAAGAGAATTTAGGATGGGGAGAGCAAGGAATCGAAGGCATAATGTATTTCTATAAAGCTGGAATATTAAATACCTGGCTTTAAATAAGTAATTTATTTAATACCACTTATTTAATAATAAAATTAAGTTAAATGTCACCCCATAAGATTATATTCTAACCAAATCTAAATAGTCTAATGGGTCTAAATTAACCTGAAATACAAATTAAAACACTTCTGTATTTATTATATTATATACAGCAGTAGTGAGTAGAAAATCTTAAAGGAAAAGATGATTTGTCTGGAAAAGAAAAGTGAAAGGAAATGAGGATGCCTTTAATGAAGGGGATCATAAAATCTTTGACATGATTTGACTCACAATTAGTGTGTAATTATTCTGATGCCCAAGTTTAGCATTAAGGTGCAAGGTTATTTCTATTTTATATTCTAATTCTTAAAGTTTACAAAAAAAAAAAAAGAAAAAGATAGAAAACTTGGACCATAAAATTCAACATGGCCTACATGTGCTGAAAGATTCTGGGTAGCTAGCAAAAAGACAAGATTTAAAAGCTTATATTGCTTCAAGTTAAATTTTTCGATATTTAATAAAAGTTTCAAAAGGTTAACTCCAAATAACGAGCATCTAAAACTTTAAATTTATCCCTAAATCTATTTCAATTTTACCCTTTCTCTTTAATAATTACATCATATATCTTACCTATTTATATCTTCAGATATCCAAATGCCAAATTTCATCATATAATTAATATCGCTTATCAGCTTCCTTCAATATTTGTCCAAATATTAATGATTAATCGTTCACTAAAGAATCATTTTCGCTTCTCGTTCGATTTGGTTCAATCGCTGCAAACGGCTTTTTTGCTTTTTAAAGATCTATATTTTTACTTTCGCTCCCACTCGTCAAGACGCCTAGCCGAAAGGCTCTGCAGATATAAGATCATACGCACCCATATGAAAATTCTGCACTCTCTCACTGTTTATACTGTGCCAACCCTACAATTCCTTTCTTAAAAATATGTATTTTCTAATTATTAGATTAAATATTTCCTAGAGGCTTATTTTAATAAACCATGGATTTTTTTTATTTTATTTTATGTACAAAACATGGAGTTGTCACAGGTGGTGAAGAAGCAGGCAAAGAGAAAAACAGAATTGGTGGTGGGAGTTATTGCATGCCTTCACACTTTGAAAGGCATTCTTTTGCCTTCTTTCGGTAGATGAACAGCTTCTTGATTTTGAAGAGGCAATTTGGTAAGAAAAATGTTTTTGGTAGCTGGTTAGTGCGCTAAAACAAAAGTGGTATCTACGATTTGGGTTTTTACAAAATATTTTAATTTTCATCCTTTTTTATTTATTAATTTTTGGTATTTATATTCAAATATAGCATGCCCATTATGACATTGCTAACAAAATCAAATAAAAAGTCGTGGAATTTCACAAATCTCAATATTAAAATCATGACTGTCCGAATCAGCTTGGGCACGATTTTGATATGCCACTATTTAATAGTCCAAGGGTAATGAGCAATGTTTGTTGGTTTCTAGAGTAAGTTGTGAGAAGAAATTGAAAGGCTTGTCTATATAGTCATTTGGAGCTTCTTAACACAAGTTGAAGAATCCCATGGTACCCTTTCAACTCTTAGTCCTTTTGAGAAAGAGAATCATTTTCACTTCCCATGTCCATAGACGAGATGCTCTCTACATCCAAAGATGTTCATCCACAATAGAATGTCACACCCTCCCATTCCAAATCCTTTTTTTTTTTCATCCAATCATTATCTAAGAAGAGGAGGTTTATCTTTCAAATTTACTGAAAATAAACTTTCTGTCTATTCCCAAACAAAATCTATTATGATATCAATATTATCAATGAAGGAATTGGTTTAGATAGATTAATATGATATGATATTAGATAGATAATCTAATATAACTTGTATAACCTATTTCATGATCAAATATAACTAGAGTACAGAATGATATTATATGTTCAACCTAGCTATCTTATGATTGGAGATTAGATGGATAGTTTGATACGGTATGTATAACTTATTTCATGATCAAATATAATTGAATTAAGTTTGTTTTAGATGGATATAACTTACCTTTTGTCAACATATTGGAATTTAATTAACTCATTTTTTAAATATAAAATTTTAATAATCTATATGTTGATTAAATAAGAACTAAGTTATTAAATAACATTTATATAATATATATAAATTAATTTCTTCTTCCAAGAAGAATCAATAGATGATGAGTGTAGCTTAGGATTACTTGTTTAAAAGAATGATGTAGCTGAAGATCATTTGTTTAAAAGAATGATGTGACGCCTCATTGCTTTCGTGGATTCTGTCACTTGCCACCCTATTAGTAAAATATTAATAATAATAAATAAAGTTACAATGGACTCCAATTAATTATATAAATTATATCTTTGAAAGATAATATAATAAAAAGTGACTTTAGATTTGTTTACCTTGTACAAATTTTTTATGTTTCTTAATTCAAAATACTATGTGCATGAAAAGTGATATCAATCTAATTATTTATCATTTTATTGCCCTCCATTATTTGATAGTGTAATCATATAATAATCAATTATTTTTATGTCATATGTATGTGTATAAAAGCTTAATGTACAAAATACATATAATGCAAATAAAGTCTAATTAAAATAATGAGATCAAATTATATGAATATTAAGATTGGGGAATTCAAACATAACTATATGACACAACATGTATAACTTATTATATGATCAAATATTAGATAGAGGACATGATACAAAATATAACAACCTACTTTATGATTAAATAGAATTAGAATTTGTTCTAGATCAATAAAAATTACCTTTTCATCAACATATTTAGGACCACAATTGACTAATTATTTAAATAAAATTTTCAATAAGTTGCATATGGATTAGACTAGATTAATTATTATTTTACACTTTATACTATATTATAATTATTAAATAAATTAATTTGGAAAAAATTTAGATTTCATAATTTGACTAGGAAACTTGTTAATTAAATAAGCTAGAATTTAATAATATTCAAGTTGAAATATTTATTGCTTTTTTTTTTTTTTACCTTTAGTAACTTTTTATATTACGCTACATATTTCGTATGTCCATTATACCTTTTTACTACTTTAGCGAGGCCTTAAGGACAATTGGCCGTTCTTAAATTTGCTTAATATACAAGTTTAGTTTTCCTTACAAGGAGAATAAAGAGATGAGTAAAGGCTTAAGACATGATGCATTCTATCATGGTTTGTTTTATAAGAATAAAGAGATGAGTAAAGGGTTAAGACACGATGTATTCTATCTTTAATGGTTTGTTTAAAAGTTGGTGTGGCATCTCATTGCTTTCATGGATGCTACCACTTGCCACACTATTAGTAAATAGTGACACACACACTAAAAGCACAACTGACTCCACTAATTTATTTTTAATAGTTTTGAATATTATAAAAAAATAATTAAATATTATATGTATGACTTTAGGCTTGCTTACTAGTGATTAATCTAAGAATCACTACTCATTTTGTTCTCCTTCGTTATTGAGTCGAATCATATAATATACTATTATTTTTATCTCATAGGTATATGCATAAGGAGAAGTAAACAACCCCAAGTGGAAGAGATTAAGATAAAAAAGTATATAATATTGGATATATGTTTGATGCTAATATTGATATGTAGTTTAGTTATTTGTGTATTAGTTTATAGATTGATAGGCCAATAAAATTTGAAATCACGAAGAAACTTTATATGTAATGAAAAACAACACATTAGGTAAGGATTTGGTAGTAATAGAAGATTTTCAGTATAGAAAGTATACAATAAAATTTAGATCAGTGGATGATAAAATAATATATCAGTTTATAGAAAATTCAAAATATATGATATTTATAAAAATAAAGGAGATTAAAACATGATATATCTATCATATCTAATTTAAGTGGTAGAATGTTCATCGTTAAAACGGGGTAAAAGAGCATAAGGAGAAGGGTATCATGTTCTGAGTGTGAATGAAAATAATTTACTACCTTGATTGAATCCTTGTAAGAATAAAGTGTTTGTCGTACCTAAATTTAATTTGGTCTTACCCAATGTTTATTTAGGCCTGAGTTCAAGCCCATGATTAAAAATCAAAGTGAAATAAACTAAACTCAGTTGAAAAGCTCATGTAAAAAGCTTAGGGTATTTTTGATAATTAAAATTTTTGAAGATTGGCCAACGGAAGAGAAATGAGACTTTTTCAAGAGATGACAAGAAAGTAGAGAAACTTAGGAGCAAGCCTTCCTAATGGAGACATGGACAGTTACCTGAGGCGGTGGAGAAAACTTGGGGAGCAAGCCTCTTTAATTGAGAGGTGAGAAGAGTGGGGAAAATGCAGACTTCAAGTGCTATTCAAGGACTCTATAAAAGGAGGAGTTTCACGTGAGGGGCCAACAACCAATCAATCAACAACATTGAATCATTTCTAGTAGTTTAGTCATTCCACTAGAAATTTTCAAGTTGCTTTTATTTTTTCCGTACTTTGTCATTTCATTTTTTCCAGTGAAATACACTAATTTCTATAATAGGTCCTTCATTTAGTTTTCATAGTGAAATACAACAATTTCTCCAGCAATTCCTTCAGCTTTCATTTTCTTTACTTCAATTTATTTATTGTTGTATTTTTACAAAGATTTTGGGAAACTGTCAAGGGAACTAGGGAACTTATTTTTCGTCTGATTAGAAGTTTTATTTTCGACACAGTATTAGTTTGGAAACACTTTAATTTCTTGATACGCTCGCACATTTTTCTAATCGCAATATGTGTTGAAGTGAAATTCACAAAAATCATCAACATATTCTCGCACACCTGACGGGACCCATCTTTGCTAAAGATGCCACCAATGCTCTTGAGTAATATATCCGTAGAGCCCCAAGATTCTAAGATCCGATGTCGTAGAAGCAAACACATAAAGGGATTGTTCCATTTTAGCAATGGCGGAGCAAAGAAATCATTTCTTTAACAAATTCCATCATTTTTAGGCATCGATAGAAGAATTGAAGAACCAAAGCTTGATGGCCAGACAATGTTTTGAGCGACTCGAAGCACAAATGGCTGAGTAGGCCAAGGTCAATGTCGATTAGGCTAAGGCCGATCAAGCTAAGGCCAAGGTAGAGCAAACTAAGACCACATGGAAGAGCAAGCAGCCATGGCCAAGTGGGCCAAGGTCATTATGGAAGAGCAAACAACAAACTCAATCCTAAGTGAACTCTCGAGGCAACCTCTAGAGCACAGAGAAATGAGACATCATAAATAGAAAGTTGCTTATGAACCTTCAAGGTAACTATCTAATGAACTCGGGGGTGGTACCTCGGGAATTTTCATGAAGCTGGTAAATTTTACCCACTCATATGTGCAGGTTGACAATCCGACGAGTGTAACTGGTGGACATCCTAATACTATCAGAACAATGATTCCTCAAAATGTCTTTTCTCACACCAACCCAACTATATAACTTGGAGTCAATAATGAACCACCTCATTCCACTAAAGGCTCCGAGGGCACCATGTACCCACCCTTCGATCTAGAAGTTAGGACAAATAAATTTCAACTTGTTATGCAGTCACCTCCACCATCTGACCTAAGGAAGAAGTCACAAGCCTCTAATGCACAAGCCAAGTATACATCTGATGTAGCAAAGACTAGGGAATTCCTTTTGAAAGAGAAGTTCACCACTTTTCCTCAGGATCACCAACTCCCCAACAAAGAGGGACTTAGAGGAAAATCTACTATAAGAGTACATTACAACTCCCGAATCATACACTACCAAGCTTATCGAGAGTTTCAAGAATGTTATCCAAGACAGGGTCAACAAGGGATTATTGAAGTTCCTTGTGTAAAAGGAAGTCATGGTGAAATTCCCTAGAGAAAAGGAATTCATGATAAAGGTTTTTAGAGAAAAGGAAGTCATAAAGTTCTCTAGAGAAAATGAAGTCATGGTAAAGTTCCCAGGAGAAAGGGAAATCATGGTAAAGTTCCCTAGAGAAAAAGAAAGTCATGATAAAAGTTCCTTTGCAGCACCAGCCGCTGGTCCATAGATGAAGATCAGAGTACCACCAATAGTCCTCAACGAACACAACCGCTTTTGAATTTACAGATCATATGTTCAAAGAAGGCAAGAGGAGTTCCACCAAGCCTTAGGATAAGAAAGGTATGGATCTTAAGCAATACTTGACTTACAAAAAAAATATGGTTGCAGAAAGAGGAGTGTCTGTAGTTAGAGAAAAGAACAAATGAGGGCATCCAAACCATTAATTTAGGGAAAATTCAATAGGGATCGACAAGAAGCAAAGAATGAGAGATTCTTAAAGGAAAATAATGTTTCTCCAAAACAGAGACATGGTTCTCCAAGGAAAAGGAGCATGAACAATCTCTTAAGGAGGAAAATAACTATAAGGTTTATAATTCCTTATACAATCTCACTTGGATAAGAATGACATGTGGTGCAGCATAAGAAATTTTCCCAAAAGCTCACCAAAACTCAAAAAAGAAGAATGCAGGGACAAAGAGCTATGGAGAAAAGGCAACTCAATGAAGCAATTAAAGAAGCATCAAAGAAGAAGACTAATAATCGAAGAAATTGAAGGAAGAAGCAATGCTTAGTCTAGAGAAGACCAAATTTGGAAGGAAAGCTACAGAGGATGCTAAGTCTATTTGCAATTCAGACAAAGAAACATAATCAATAATTATTCTCATAGGTACAATTCATATTTCTTTGGATTGTTCTACTACTTCTTTGACTTTGCCTGTCTTCTTCAAGTTAAAGGATATGGAGAAAATACTAGTATAAGTGAAAGAGAAACAAGATAAAGGTTGCATTTACAAGGGGATCACCAATGAACCCTTTAAAGGAAGTAGACCTCAGAAAGTGATATTAGGAAAGCCTACTGGGGAAAGGACAAAAACACATTCAATGTCAAATCTACAAGGGGAGCCACACAAGAGGTTCATCAATGAGAAATACCTTAAACAGTATTTCTCTACCATGTTGGAGATGTTGGGCATCACCTAAAAGATCATGTTGACCCTATGGCTTATAAAGGCTCAACAAGTCTAAGGCAAAAATAATGTTAAAAGCATAGGAAAATTGTACTAGCCTAAGTTTTGAGTTAAGAAAGTAAGCTTTTTAGCCACTATTTTCTCAAAACATACATTTCTCTAATGTTGTACCTATTACCAATATCCATTGTCAAAGAAACAAAGCGGTCTTAGGAACACTTTAATTCAAATTTAAAACAATACATGTAGTGACCATACATTGGGCCTCATAGAGAATGACCAAGAATATAATATCTGTGCTTTTTAATACATACAATATGGCCTTTGGCCACAAAGTATGCAGGGGACAATTGTTTGTACCTAAATTAAACCTAAATTTAATTTGGCATGACCCAATATTTATTTAGGCATGAGCTTAAGCCCAGGGTTAAAAATCCATGTGAAATAAGCCTAAACCCAATTGAAAAGTCCATGTAAAAAGATTAGGGCATTTTTGAGAATTTAAAATTTTTGAAGATTGGCCAACGGAAGATAAATAAGACTTTTTTCAAGAGATGACAAGAAAAAAAGAGAAGCTAGAGGAGCAAGTCTCCCTAATGGAGACGTGTGCAGTTACTTGAGGTGGTGAAGAAAACTTGGGGAGCAAGCCCCCTTAATGGAGAAGTGGGCAATAACTTGAGGAGGTGGGGAGAGTGGAGAAAATACTGGACTTGGACAGTTATTTAAGGACTCTTATAAAGTGATAGTGAGGCTCTCACGGAGTGACTAACAACCAATCAATTGACAACAAATGAATCACTTCTAGCACTTACCATTCTGGGGTGATAAATATTCAAGTTTTTTTATTTCGCAATACTTTGTCGTTCAGCTTTTTAGTGAAATGTAGAAATTTATACAATAATTCATTTATTTCGGGCTTTTCATAAAGGAAATACAACAATTTCTCTACCAATTTCTATATAAATTCCTTCATTTTAGTTTTCATAATGAAATACAACAATTTCTCTTGCAATTCCTTTAACTTTCATTTTATTTACTTCAATTTATTTATTATGCTAATTTTACTTAGATTCTAAGGAATTGTTAAGGGAACCGAAAAACTTATTTTTGGTCTAATTAGAAGTTTAATTTTCGATGTAGTATTGGTTTGAAACACTTTAATTTCCTAACATACCCACGCATTTTTTAATTGTCATTATGTATGTTGAAGAGAAATTCACAAAAATCACCAAATAGTACCACAAACTAATATGCAAAGTGAATAGAAGTCGGAAAAAAAATTACTTTTTTCTGATAATAGATGTGAAAACTTGTACAAAATAATATATTATTTAAATACTTGAATTTGCATTTGTGGTAAGACTTTAAATTACGAGAATTTAGAAATTCTCATATTTTCTATTTTTTTTTCTCTTTTTGAAAATTCAAACAAATTATTATACCATGAGCTTGGGAAATTTTCTTTTATAATTTTACAATTCAATGGGGTCTTGTAAAAGCGAGAAGCTATGGTTAGTGATTAAGAAGATGGTATTTGTTTTTTCCTCCAAAAAATAATCAAAATATGGTTACTTTTCCTAATGGAATTTCTAAATGGGACTATATGGTAAAATTTAGGACTAAAAACAAATTTAACATGCCACCAACTTCGCAACTGGTTCATCAATCTCATTGTGAGAGAATAAATCCCAAAGTTTAGAGTTCAAACCAACTAGTCTTGTTATTAATTCACACTCAACAATATACTATCTTCAAAAGTGTGGGGTGGAACCCTTCTTCGAAGAAATTTAATAAATTTTTACTAACCCATTGATTTCGGCACCATTATTTTTCGAGTGTCATTCTTTGGATATGAGTATGGAAGGTAGAATGAAATTTGTGTTTTTTATTTTATGAAAAAAATAATATAACAGTACATTGTAATAATTATTGATGATTAAATAGTTAATTTGTCTATAGCAATATGAAAAGGCCAAATTTTTTTTATTTTATTTTATTATGTTTGAATCTTAAAATGTTGGAAAATGAAAAAATTGAAAGAAAAGAAGATGCAAACATAAAAAAAAAAATTCAATATCAGAAAATTAATTTTATTTGTTTATTTAAATTATGTCAATTACTTTTTCTATAATATAAAATTAAATAGTTTTAAAGTGGATAAAATTTTATTTTATTTTAAATATATTTAATTTTCTTCTATGTTTTTGGAGTCAAATTCAATATGAGAAAACTATCTTTTACTGTTTTTTGCTTGATAATTTTCGGTCACCAAACATAGTTTAACTTTTTCCAAAAAAAAAAAAGTTACCTTATTAACAAAAAAAAAAAACTTTTCACAAAAAGATATTATTACCTTATTTGGATCTTTTTTAATTGTTTCTAGCTAATTTCAAAAACAGTTTTCAAGTATATATATACATATAAATTATTTTTGAAAAATATTTGGAAACACAACCCAAATTTGAGGCATTTAGGCCTTATTTGGTATTTTAAAACAGGTATTTTAAAACACTAATGAAAAATAGTTTTTTTTTGAGAACTATGTCTTATATTTTGTAAAACAAAAGTTTGTGTGGAACTCAAAAATATTTAACATAAAAAAAAAAAAAGAAGTTTTTTTAGTCTATTCATTCATATTAATACAATGTTATAATATTTTGTTTCATGTATTATATTTAACATAAAAAAATATGTTTAAACTTTTTTAAATACATATTTGAAACAATTATGTAAACTCTTATTGTAGATTTTTATATAACCTTTTTTTTAAAACAATGATACAAAAATAAGTGAAAATAATTATTAAAAAAACTCCAAAAACACCCTTTTTCTAGTGTTGAGTATATAAAATAGTTTTTTGGTTATCAAACATGTTGCCAAACGTACCTTAAGGTTTTCAATTTTTCTTCCAAAAGATCATTGTGGTATTCTGAAAATAGACCCACTGCTTTTTTGTAGATAATTACAATTCATTAATAGCATGTCTTAATCCTGCGTAGATGCAACTTTAAACACTCATGTGCTTTGGTCTCTATCCTATATTGTATAAAGTCGGGTGCAAGTATATAAATAAAGGTTTATCTCAACCTACTGGTTAATTTTAATAAGGCGTTACTATATAATAAATACGAAATTCTTCTTTCAATCTAATAACATGTTTAAACTACGCCTTGGGCCCAAAACGAACATTATGAACATGATTAAATAGGCTGTCTATTAACGGGAGCATGGAAATGAAGCGACGTTTGTCATACATCACTCACTTTTCCCAAACATCACTTTTGTCTCTTTTCTTCATACGTATCCATTTTGCCTATCATCTTCCTAGATATACACTGAATTGTAGTGTTCTATGATTGTAAACTTTGAACGAAAAACCATTGAATTGTATAGAGTTCTATGATTGTAAACTTTGAATAAAAAACCATCCCACCTTCGTGAAGATTATCATGCAGGGTTTTGTCGACATTCTTTTTGTTCTTTCCTCTCTCTCTTCTTCTTCTTTCTTTTTTTTTTTTTTTTTTTTCTGAGAGGAGTGGGGGTTGGGATACTAATAATACCCATGAGGATGACAAATTCTTGTTGATAGATGGGAAACATAGGATTTGTTTACTTATAATCAATAATTAATATTTGTCATAATGGCTTTGTTTACTTTTTTGTTTTATTTTAAAAGAGTGTTCTTATAAAATTCTAGACTTTCCAAAATGAAGATTTAATTAAATTATATATAACTTAATAAACATTTATCTTAATATTAAATAAAATTAGTAATTTTATTTTTCTCATTATAAGATTCAAGTCATAAATATTAGTTTTTTTTATTTTTTATTTTACTTTTGTCATAAATATTAGTTTTTTTAAAATAAAAATAATTTTATTGATTCAAACTAGCAATACATCGATAGAAACATATAATCAAAATTGCTAAAAATCATAAATAATGATACAAAATCCAAGTTAATAGAATAATGAATCGACTCAAAGCCTACACATTTGATAGTTGAGCATACGGATTTCTAAGGAGTGATAATTAGGTATGAAATTGGATTAATTCAGCACTCCCGACAAGGTTTCGACACTCTTGCTTAAGTGGCTTCGACACTCTTTGCGTTTAGTGCTTCTAAGACTGCTCAGTGCTACGACACCCAGATAGTGCTACGACACTCAGGTTATATCGCAGCAGTGCACACTCATTTGTGTCGCACCTCTGTCAAGATCGTGCCAGACCTGAGACGTATTATGTCATGTCTCTTCTCATTCATTGTTACCGGTCTATACGCGCAAACATTTATATGATAAATATATGAACAATGAAACATAAGAAAACAAAAGTAATTAGCTATGATACTAAGGCATAATTTAGTTATGTTCTTTAGTGTACCTACAGGTACCTTGTATCCTGAAATCTCTATTATGTACTCCTACGGGAGATATGAATATTTTGATATGTGAATTATTTTAAAAATATACTGTAATTGAGGACCACTGCAAGTGGTCACATCTGTTATCTGTTTTCCCACTAAGCTATAAGCTTAACACAGATGTTTCATTCGTGTAGTTACTAAAGAGGTTGTCAGAGACATTCCGCATTCGACAGGGTCAACACAGCATTAGGAGTATTTTTGATGTAGGTCCCTGAATTGTTTTTATTGTAATAAAATGTAAATGTAATATTTTGGAGATAGTGCAACTTGTGTAAATACAAGTAGTTAGACTCAAGCATATATGTACAAGACAATTTAAACACCGCTAAGGTGGTAGTTTTACAAGTTTATGTCTTCATGAAATATGTTTGAAATGGGCCCACTAATGTCAGGTTAATAGTTCTCAGCCCCGTGTGACGCCCCCTCACTTGACGCCGTCGGGGAAAGGGGCGTTACAACATGGACAATTAAAATCATACATATCACTATGTATCCTGGACAATTATATCCCATGCATATAATTTCCAAATCAAACTCATTCCAATGTCAATATATATATTAGCACTCATATACTAACATTTGATCAAACAATTACCACCAAGCATGTTATTCAAACTCAAGCAATGACAACTTTGATCCTCCAAACCAGCTGATGCATAAAAGATGCCCACAAAACAGTCCACGTAATAGCCTTGAGATAAGCCATAAACAAGCTGTAACCAAGCCACACATTCAGTCATAACAGGCCACATAAGCATGCCACAACTCGGACATAAAATAGTCCCCGGTCCGGTCCTAAGACTATCCACAACTAGGCCATAGTCAGGCCATAAAACCAAATTCTCTACATGGACTCGTAAATAAAGCCATACATAGGCTATGTAGGATTCGCCCAACCCGCCTCGAATTTAGTCCCCAAATAGTCCCAAAACAGGGCTCAAATAACCCACAAGACTGTCTATAAATAAGTTATGAAACCAGCCACAACGTAATCCAAATCCGGCCTTAAACGGACTAGGATTAGACCACAAAAACTAGCCATCACCCTTTTAAAATAGTCCTTG
Source organism: Tetrastigma voinierianum (assembly GCA_016808115.1). Classification (NCBI taxonomy): domain Eukaryota; kingdom Viridiplantae; phylum Streptophyta; class Magnoliopsida; order Vitales; family Vitaceae; genus Tetrastigma; species Tetrastigma voinierianum. Next base: position 29,674 of record JAEQBH010005418.1, on the reverse strand, counting down.
ATAGTCTAAAATTTTCAATCTGAACAGTCCTGAAATCGATCCTTAAATCAGTCCCAAAACTAGTCCCACTCAACCCCAAATAGTCCCCTTTTAAACCAGCCACAAACCCGTCCCAATTAAGGCTTCAAAATAGGTCATAAACCCATGCCAAACAGCCCCCTTAACAGGCTTTAAATCGGGTCTCAAAATCTGCATTAATAAACAAATAAATAGCCGAAGTTGTGGCAGTCCCGAGAAATGAACCATAACTTAAGTTGTAGAGGTTTAATTTGGGTGATTCAAAATCCTAACATCAAGTTTCCAGATGCAGCTACAACTTTTGTGAAGAACACGAGTCCAAATTCCATATGTTTCCCCACAGAAAACCAGTCCCAAATCGAAGGCAGAGTGTAGGGTCAAAACAAGGTAGCCTCATCATAAAAAACAATCCGGCCAAATAACCCCTTAGGGCAGAAAACACGACCAAATAGCCCTTAGGGTGGAAATAAACCCAAGAAGGAAGAATCCCTACCTCAAGCATACTGTCGAGTAGATCGACTTTAACTTCACCGACGAACTCCATTGTCGAACTGAGGATCGAGGAAGAAGGATTCCTCATTCCTCTCTCCTTCCCTCTTCTTTTGTTTCTCTTGTCCCTTCCTTCCTTTCTCTCCTTCTTTCTCACTTTATTTCTTCCCTTTTTTTCCTCCACCGATTCTCTCCCCCCACTCTCACTTATCTCCCTCTTTATGGCTTGACACATGGCTCTCATCATGCCATGTGTCACCCACTCACTTATCTCTCATGTTTCGACACGGTTTCTCATCACTGCATCGGAGCTTAGGTATACGATTACTTCCAGTCTTGATGGGTACGGGTCTGCATCTACTTATCTATCAGGCATTTCATGTTTTATGCCCTAATAGGTTACATGATTATGTGTTATGTGTTGTGTGAATTATATACATGGTAAAAGTATATGGAAAACACTGTGGTTAGAAAACATAACCTGGGTCGGAAAAAGAACTTAACTAGATAGTGAGGGGTCTATTAGTGGTCGCACAAGACCACTAGTTAGACAATGAGAGAAATCTCAAGTTTAAACTTGAAAATTCATTCTCTGATACCATGTAATAATTTCATTGTTATTCGAATATATGTAGATGGCTAGTCAGACGGTTATGACGCCGAGGTTGCGGCTGAGCAACAACCCACGACCACCGGTCTTTGACCAACAAGCCTTCATATAGGCTATTAGTGTCGCAGATCGCTACTATTGCTCATAAAGGAAGCCAGGTCGCCACCATTGCACAAGCTAGCACCGGGAGCCAAGGAGGGCCGGCAACTCCAGAGGTTCCGTGCACACCATCCCCAACCTTTGTGGGAGGAGGGACTCGATGGTAGCCGATCATCGGGTTCCGCTAAGTCGAAAGATTATGGAAGCTATGGAGATCACATCCGATACCACTAAGATAAAGGTAGCCGCATTCCAGCTATAGGGCAAATCCCAAGTGTGGTAGGATTAGGTCAAAGCCTCGAGGGACTTGGAGGTAATGACATGGGAAGAGTTTTGTGAGCTCTTCATGGGCAAGTTTTACTCAGCATCTGCTTGACATGCAAAAGCTCGAGAGTTTCTGGAATTGAAACAAAGGACAATGACAATACTTGAATACGTGGCTAAGTTTACTGAATTAGCCCGTTTCGCGGATGATTATGTGGCCATAGACATGGCCAAAGTGCATAAATTTGAGGATGGTTTGATTCCATCCGAGGTAAAATTATGGGATTGCTCCTACAAGACATGGACTTGATGGTTAAGGCAGCTATGGCCATTGAGAGGGAGGTAGATGACGCACAGAACATCTGGGATGCGGGTGTTAAAGATAAGATGAGGGAGAGCCAACCTTCTTCTTCTAGCTCAAGGAAGAAACAAACAAGTTCTACTATGCAAAGGTTTAAGGGACAGGGTCGCGACTATCAGGGCCAAGGCTAGGGTCGATCATCCCAAGGTGGGAGACATTTCAGGGCGCCTAGCCAGCCAGTGCAGGGAACATGTATCCATTGCCACCAGCCTGGACACATGACACGAGATTGTCCTTAGAGGTAGGGATCCCAGAGTTATGGGACACCCCAGTCCCAGTCATTAGTGGGACATTCACAAACTTGGTTTATTTCTCCTTACCCCACCATGGGCTAGGGGAACTAGTATTAGTCCTAGGGCGCTACACAGGCCCCTACCACTTCACAATCAGGCCGGATGGGCCAGGGCATGGGTCGAGGTCAAGGTCGAGGCCAGGGCTCACAAGCTTGGACTTTAGGGACCCGAGGGTGTGTCTACGCCATCACACCTCAGGCTGCACTTGCAGATCAGTCGGTTATTCAGGGTACATTTCTACTCTTTCGCTTATGGGCAAAAGTACTATTTGATTATGGTGCATCACATTCTTTTATTGTTGCATCATGTGTGGAAGCTTTGGGCTTAGAGGTTAAAACCTTGGAAAAGTCGTTGTATGTGAATTTTCCACCTAGGAACTAGGGTGAGTGTTGATTAGATATGTCGGGATTGTGAGTTAGAGATCTCAGGGATTCTACTCACTATGGACCTTCGAGTCATGGACATGTTGGAGTTTGATGTCATCCTTGGGATGGATTGGTTGACGACAAACTGAGTCATCATTGATTGTGATCGTATGAGGATTATTGCCTACACATCAGATGATGTTTGTGTTATGTTTTAGGGGAATAAGCACGATGCTATGCCCCAAGCCATGTACGATTCTAGATGGCACGGGCAGTTGATGGGTTGGCTAGCAAGCCTTACCTTAGAGAATGAGGCAAGACAGGAGCCGAGTCTACCTCGGGTGGTTTGTGAGTATGACGACGTTTTTCTTGATGAACTACCGGGATTACCACCGCATAGGAATGTAGACTTCATAATTGAGTTGCACCCTGGTACATCACCTATTTCGATGACTCCGCATAGAACGGGCACCTCGCTGAGTCATAGAACTCAAGGTCCACCATGTAATTGTTGACAAAGGTTTTATTAGATCGAAAGCACTTCACCTTGGGGCCCTCATGTTGCTTCAAGAAGAAGAACAAGACCCTTCGGCTTTGCATAGACTATCGACAGTTGAATAGGGTTACTATCAAGAATAGGTAACATTTCCCAAGGATTGATGATTTATTTGATTGACTGAGAAGGGCACGGGTTTACTCTAAGATAGATCTCTGCACTAGTTACCATAGTTGAGGGTTAAGGAGGCAGATATCCCTATGACAACTTTCAAGATGCAGTATGGGTATTTCGAGTTCACAGTGATGCCATTCATATTGACAAATGCTCCAGCGGCATTCATGGATCGCATAGGGTGTTCCAACCCAACTTAGATCAATTTTTTGTGGTATTCGTTGATGACATCTTGATCTACTCTAAGTCTGAGGATGAACATGAGGGTCACTTGAGGATTGTTATCCAGGCCTTGAGAGACCATTTCCAATCGTGATGCCAAATCTCAAGAAGTGTGAATTTGGCTTACTCTGGAGGTGAGATTCTGGTGGCATGTGATGCCTGGGCTTCGGTCTATCTCGGACCTAAGGTCGAGGGCAAGCATTTAGTTGGGAGAGATCAAGTCTACTGAGATATGAAGTTCTTAGGATTGGTAGTATTACAAGAGTTCATCGAGGACTCTCCGATTAGCCAGTAATTCATGACTAGATCGACTGAAGGAGGCGGTTTGAGCGGAATGACCTATGAGAAGGCATTCCAGAATCAAGAGAGGCTTATCAAATTTTTATTATGATAGTTCCGGAATGGGGAAAAATGTACATAGTGTATTGTGATGCCTCTAAGGATGGACTGGGATGTGTTTTGATGCAGTCCGAGAGGGTAGTGGCCTATGGTTCTCAGAAGTAGAAGAACCAGAGTTACCCCACGATGATACTTGAGTCATGCCATTATCTTTGGCTTGAAGATTTGGCGCCACTATCTATACGGTGAGTAGTTCGAGGTGTTTTTAGACCACAAGAGTCTGAAGTACATTTTCACATAGTGGGACCTCAACATGAGGCAACGCAAGTGGATGGAGTATCTGGAGGATTTTGAGTTCACTTTGCATTATGATGAGTATACTTTATACTCATTTTATCAATATGTTTTGCTTATTTTTTTAATAGTTTTATTATATAAATAAGTAATCTAATGCTCTAAATGTTCAATTTGTGATTAGGTCAACCATGAGCCAATATGGAGCAAAAACAAAGAGATAAAGCCTGTAATCAAGAAACTACGACGCAAAGATCAACTACTATATTTTGATGTTTTCAGTTGCAAGATGATCCTAAATGGCTACAATACTTATATGGATGGTTATATGAGACTTCTCAGGCTTTCTAAAGAGACCTTATTCACTCCATTTGGACCCCAAATGATCAAGTTATGACTCTTGGTAGTTGAAGGAAGAAGAGAATAGGGGTCAAAAGTGACCAGTTGGAGAATTTTGTAACTTACGTTTTTATCATAATTTTTAAAGTGCTCTTTCTGGCCATATCTAGATTCTAAACTCTGCTTTCCAACTGGGGCCCCAAAGATCTAAATCGGTTCTACGACAAAGCCATGGCCTTACGAATTTGGTGTAAAAACACAGCTACAAAGAGCATCAATGACGCTCAGGACGCTGCAAAGAACTACGTAAACACAAAGATCCTGGGAACGCCGTGACGCTGCTGTCGACGCCGCAACGTTCGTGGTTGGTTTTGGGTCGATTTTTAGCCCATTTTGAGCTAATAATCGAGTTTCTAAAGCCTGAAACCTCGAAACGAAACTGGGACGAATTCTGTGTGCCTGGGAGAACAAGTCTTAGGTGGAAACACTCTAGGGTTTGTTCTTGGAGAGCTTCTAGGGTTTGTTCTTGGAAGAGGAAGAACACTTGAGGAAAAAGAAGATAATTGAGGAGAAGAAGGGATCTTCAACGCCAAATTTGTTTTCTCTATTTTCTTTTATGTTTTTCTTTCTTTTGATGGTTGTATATACTCTTCCACTTATGTTTTAGTTAGTTTCTTTAGGGTTTAGATGTAAGCTAAAGACATGTTTGTATGAATCTCCCACTTATATTGATTGGATGTTTTATTTCATATTTATGTTGAGTATTTCATTCGATCTTAATGCCAGGGTTATTCGCCAATATTTGCATGATTTGTGGTTTGATTCAAGATAAGGAGAAGAGAGTTAAAATTAGACCATGGATGATTTAACATCTAATTATCATGAGATAGATATATAAGTGAGATTAGTGTAGTATTAAGATTTCTAGGGTTCAATGTATCCTTAATTATGATGGTTTAAGGCGTAGATGCAAAGATAACCTTTCTAAGGGTAGTGCGGATGCTCTGTAGAGATTCAATATACATTAATGAAGCCATCTTCATGATGAAATTGATCATTGATTAATAGGGTTAGGAGGTTCATACATCATTGTTGAGGTGAAATCTATGCCCTAAGGCTTTTTAGTCTTTATAGAGTCATTCTTGCATGCTTAGGTTAGTGTCTTTGAGTTTTTTAATAGATTTTCCACCATCCAAATAGAGCACAGGCTAGATTAGAGTCGGTACTTAGTAACCTAATTCTCCGTGGGAACGATACTCACTCATCATTATATTACTCGAGGCGACGCGCACTCTCATGCACATAAAGGCATACTGATTTTACATAAGCACAAATCGGCTCTATCACATTACCAATTTCCCTAAGGCAAAAGTGATGGTCGATGTACTCAATCTAAGTCACAAAGGAATGTTGGCTAGTGGCTTCTCAGAGTGGCGTATTCTATATTGTGAGATAGTTCCTGACTATTAATTGCCAGGGTCGTGCCTGGATACTTTAGTGGAGTCTAGTGGCTACGCCTTCCCCATCGAAAGTAGATGATCATAGTCCTAGGGATAGGACACAGAGATATAGTCCATCATGGACGGGTATAGTCGGGTACAAGTGACGAAGGCTGAGCCACTCACACAGATGGTAGTCTTCGGTATGGGGGAAGAGTTGTGGTTTCCCAGTCGGCATATTTGAGAGAGAAGATATTCAAGGAGTTCCATTGCTCTCGCTTTGTTGTGCATCTAGGTGGCACGAAGATGTACCATGGTCTTCGTCGCCAGTATTACTGAAGTGAGATGAAGAAACACATTGGAGATTATGTTAGTCGATGTCTCATGTGCGTCACCGGTGTGCCGAAAGCACCGCAGGTCAGCCAGGATTACTCCAAATGACACGGAGTCGAGCGGAAGGGGGAACATGTCAATGGACTTGAGACCCACTACCGCGACATCGTGGAGGGCATGACGCTTGGCAGGGTGATAGTGGACTAGCTTACTAAGCTGCACACTTTTTGGTTGTACCTGATGACCTTTACCCTGAGGAATTCGTGTCAGATATACGAGATCGCTCCAGTTACATGGAGTACCAGATCTATCAGACGGATCGATCCTGTGTTTACGACTCATTTTTGGAAGAGTTTCCAGAGAGCCATGGGAACACAGTTGATGATGAGCACAACTTTTCGTCCCCAGATGGACAGTCAGTCAGAGAGGACTATCCAGATTTTAAAGGACTTGCTTCGGGCATGTGTCTTGGATCTTAAGGGTAGCTGGAAGGAGCATTTACCCTTAGTGGAGTTCGCCTACAATAATAGTTATCTGGCAAGCATATAGATGGCACCCTATGAGGCACTATATGGGAGGCCATGTCGATCTATGGTTTGTTAGATGGAGGTGGGAGAGAGACCATCCACGGGGCCGGATTTGGTTATGGACACTTTGAGAATGTGGAATTGATTCGAAAGGCCTTTCTCACTAGCTTAGAGTTAATGAAGAGTAATCGCCGATGCACTACGCGACCTCTAGAGTTTGAGGTGGGTGATCATGTCTTCTTGAAGGTGATGCCTAAAAGAGGAGTTGTCAAATCTGCAAGGCGAGAATTATCGTTTGAGGCAGACGCCCTTCAAGGTACTCAAGAGTGGTAAAAGCAGCTTGCTTATCTAAGTTAGCGCTACTTTCAAGCTTATCGGTGTTCATACGGTTTTCCATGTCTCTATGCTCTGGAAGTACACTCTAGATCTGACTCATGTAGTGGATTGGGGCGAAATTATCATTGATGCGGATGGAACCTTCGAGGAGGGACCATGTACTCATGGATTAATGGGATGGCTTTACATGCGACCATGAGGTTAGGCGCGCCAGGTACACTGGCGAGTAGAGGAGGCAATACTGGAGCTAAGACTATTCGTACCAACTATCCTTTCTTTTTTAAGGATGAAAGTATGTTTTATTAGTCATTTGATATGAAATGAACAAAAGGATGGCTGTGATAAGATGTATATATGGGTGTGAATTTCTAGACGAAATTCTTTTAAAGGGAGAAGAATGTAAACCCGGTAATTGAACTTTACACTGATGAAATTAATCCCAATCTGTTAGTCTATCTCCATGAAATCTAGCTCTCAGGGCAAATTTCATGAAATTCCGAAAAGGTGCATAACCTGACATTACAAAAATATATAATGAGAATGATTTGAGTCTTGATGAGTTCACATGTGATTGCTCAACTTAAACCGAGACGAGATAGAGCATATTGAGGCAAAGAACATACCCAAATAGATGGAGACACTTGGTTGGCATGATAAGGGACATGTGGGTGACACATGGCATGATGAGAGTCATGTGTTAAGCCACAAAGAGAGAGATAAGTGAGTGGGTGACACATGGCTCTCATCATGCCATGTGTCACCCACATATCCCTTATCATGCCAGCCAAGTGTCGCCATCTATTTGGGTATGTTCTTTGCCCCAATATGCTTTATCTCGTCCCGATTTAAGTTTAAACAATCTTTGTGTGAACTCATCAAGTTTCCAACGTCCAGAATTTTCTTAAACATAATGTTTTTTTTTTTTTGTCACTGGACACCCGTTGCCTCGAAAAATCTAACAACCACTTATTCAAAATTTGACAAATTCTTGCTCAGGGCAACTAGATTTCATGAGGACGAACTTAACGGGGGTGAGGTCCGCTGATCGCCTTAAAGCACTTATCTGGCTTACATTCGCTTCAAAACCCGAAGACTCCGTTTGGAACCCAAAAAGTGAAAGGAAAGTAAGAAAATACTAAGCAAAATGATTTTCTCATGCTTGTTTTACTTAGAAAAGATTTGTAATAAAACTAAATATAATCAAAATTCCTCAAATTTTTACATATTTTTTAAATTTTTAGTCCTTATTTAATGGAGATAAATAATAAAAGAGTTTGAACAAATATATGTACCTAATTTATTAAGTTTAAACCTATTTTTTATTTTCTTCTCTAAATTTTCTTCATTCGAAATTTTCTCTTTATGTGTTCATAAGCTACTGAATTTATGGCTCAATGTTTACTTTGCAAAACTTTTTACTAGAACTGCCAAACCCCACACTCTGCTTGGAACCCGAAAAGTGATAGGGGCAAGAAAAATACTTAAGCAAAATGATTTTCTCATGCTTTGTTTCATTGTGGAAAATATCAAAGAAAATTAAATATAATAAATTTCAAATTTTTACATATTTTTAAATTTAGTCCTCATTTAAGAGGGAAATAAATAAAAAGAGTTTGAATAAACATATGAAAATTAATTTATTAAGTTTAACCTATTTTTTACTTTCCTTCAAATTTTCTCCCGTATTTTTCATCTCTCTATTATCCTCTATTTTCTTTTCCTTAATACTTTCGGGTTCCAATAAAACCGAGAATTATTAAGGAAAGAAAAATATTCACCACAAAAAATATAAAAGAAAATAAAGAGAATTAAAATTTTATTTAAAATTTCTTAGTTCTTATATAATAGAGAGAAAAAAGAGCAAAGTTTTGAATGTTCATATAATTATTTTATTGTTTAAACCTAGTTTTTATTTTTTTCTTTAGTTTTTTCTCTCTATTTTCTTTCCTGGTACTACAAGATAAAATAATATTAAAGCATTACATAATACCGGTAATAACGCTCTAAAAATTTGATAATACAGTGACTAGAATATTTGACTCCAGTTCTTCAACATACTGACGACCATAATTTGATATCTTCGACTGATCAAATCTGTTTTGCCTGTCTGAATCGCCCCTGTCACGCCCCTGTCCTTTACCTGACTTTTTGACATTAGTGGGCCCATTTCAATAAACAAATCCATATATCATAATATAATTGGTAAAACTACCACCGTAATGGTGTTTAAAATGTCCTGTACATATATATGCCTGAGTCCCATTTACTTGTACTTATACAAATTCCACTATTACAAAAATATTACATTTATATTACAAAATAGAGAAAAAAACCTACATCAAGTGGACTCCTACTATTGTGTTGGCCTTAGTCGGACATGGTAATGCTACATATGTCATTTTTAGTAATCATACACCTGGAGCAAACACCTCTCGTTGCTTATAGCTTAAGGGAAATAGAGGCAGCTTTATAATTTCACTAGAGTGGTCCACAATTATAGATATATAACATAACTCATGAAAAGAATTCTCACACTTCCCAAGAGTTCAGGGAATAGATTCGGTATTGTATAAGTACCGTAGGTACATTATTAACATGTTAACTTATTTCTTAGTATTTTCTTATTATGCATTATTCAAATTTACCATATAAATGTTTGTATATGTCATATATTCTGATAGACAACATATAAGTATTTAAGTCCCGATAGACCAATAACAATGAATGATAGGACAATAAATACAATAGGTACCCGAAGGTACTGGGATAATACTAAACAGACGTGTCTCGCCACGTAATGGCGGTCACACAAAGGTAGTACTAAGCACTAATTAGAGACGATTCGCCATGCAATCAAAAGTGTCGTAGCACTGCAGGGCGCCGGTTGACGACCCGAGACGTTCCGTCGACGCAATGTAAGTGCCGTATACACGGCAAGAGCGCCAAAGCATCATTGTAGACGGCTCGCCCATCGCACATAAGTGTCAGAGCACCAGCTAGGAGGGCCAAGCACTGATAAGAGACGTGCCTATTCATTCACAATTCGGTCTTAAGCAGGCATATTATTATATGTTTTTCAAGACTTGTTATATCATTCTTAATCCCATCAGCAAATGAGGGCAAGAAACCATGTTCGCCAAACGACGCTTCCGAGGCGAGGTACTTAACCTGTCTGGCGATAATTTTTATAATTTCAGACGAATCCAACCCTTTCATTCCTCACTTGTTATGATCCTTTGGCTAATCCAATGACGATTGTTAGAAATTAACGAAAAGGAACCAAAATAGAGCCTACAGGTACGCCTAAGCAAGCAAATGTTGATGTTTTATGGGAGGTTCATTTAGAGCATGGACATTGCTTACTAAAGTGACTGCAAAATTTAGAAAACTCTGCCTCTAGTTTGCTCAAGGTGAGGACCCCGCCTAGGTGGAGCCCCACTTTACTAGGTGTGCACCCTACGCCTAGGCGTGGGGGTGTTGAGCAATAGAAATTAATCACCTTGGTCCCTTTTCTGTGGAAAATTTTCCAAACCAAAACCAACTCAACCAAAACTCAAAATAAACTTAAGAAACTCTTTATACCAACCAACAATACTTCTCTAATAGGATTTTTCCTACACAGTCTTAGACAAAGAGAGATTTACACATAATCCATACACATAGTTTCCAAACCTCACATAAGAAATTTCAAACACCATACCAAAAACAAACAAAAGTTCAAACCCGGATTTTCTTCTTCTTCTTTCTTTTTCCTTCATTTTTCTTCTTCTCTTCTCTCTTTCTCCACTCCAGAAACTCCCACAAAATGAGATAACAATCTCCCTTCTCTCTAAGACCATGTTTATCTTATCTGAAATCTAGTCAAATTCTATTTTTGCTATTTGTCCCTATTTCATTTATTTGTAAACCAACTTATTAAATTTAAATTTTAGTATGTAATCTTCAGTTATGACTTGGATCCTTAATGTCAAATTACCAATTTATCCTTTGCTTATGTATTAACCCGGCTGATCCTTTTTCACTTTAGTACTTAAATTGTGAAATGTATTTTACTATATTATACCTCAAACATGTAATAAAACCATTAGTAGAGACTGAAGTGTTACAACCCTCCCTCCTTAAGAATTTCATCCTCGAAATCATACCCTAACCTAAGAGTTGTGGGTAATTGTGCCCTTATTGTTTACTCAGTTCAAGTTGTTTCTCCATATCAAATGTGGTATTGCCACAACACCTTTTAATACGGAGAGAGACTGTCAGTTTCTCAAGAATTGTTTTACTTCACAATCTAGAATAGCTTTTGGTTTTTCGTCAAAAGTGAAGTCTGATTGCACTTGTATATCTTGTACTGGTAATATGTGCGATTCATCAGAACGGTATTTTCAAGCATTGAATATTAATGAATATTATTTAAGTGGTAATTTGGCTAACTCCGGTGGTGGCAAACGAGGTTATCGGTCCAATTTTCTTAAAATCTCATAGGTCCGGAGCAAACTCTGACACAAGCCTTTCTTTCCAAACCGAAGTATCTTTCTCCATGGTGATACTTTCAAGAAAACCTTATCTCCGACTTCGTACTCTATGTCCTTTCTTTTCAGATCTGCATAAGACTTTTGTCTATCACTAGCAACTTTTAGCCTTTGTTGAATGATCCCAACTTTTTCTTATGTTTCTTTCACTAAATCAGGACCAATTACTTTATGCTCATTCACCCGGTCCAACATACAGAGTTCTACATTTTCTTCATACAAAGTCAAGGCAGCTATACTAATACTTGACTGATAATCGTTGTTATAGGCAAATTCCACAAGTGGAAAGATACCTAACTTAACTTCAGGTACCTAGCAATAGCAACCTCGAAACATATCTTCTAACACTTAAATTACTCTTTCAAATTGTCCATCTGTTTGTGGATGGAACGCGGTACTAAAATTCAGCTGAGTACCATGGCTGAACTGTAATTCTTTCCAAAAACTTGACGTAAACCATGGATCGCGGTCATATACTAATGATAAGCAATCCCAATGCAACCGACTATCTTATTCACATACAACTCCGCTAACCGATCCATGAAATAGTCGTTCGAATGGTAAGAAGTGAGCAGACTTTCATAGTTCATCACCGCTACTCCAACCGAACTATGTTTTCTGCAGGGGAAACCCGATACAAAATCCATAGTTATGTTTTCCACTTCCATTGTGGAATTGAATGAGATTTAACAAACTGATTCGTGACTTGATGTTAAGCCTTTACTTGTCGAAGTTAGATGATTTGACACATAAATCACACATCCTTTTCATCCGCCAATTAATAGTAATCAAGTTTCAACTTCCAATATATCTTGTTACCTCCACTTACGTATGGTAAATACAGATTGCGGTTTCATACATCAATTATTAACTCCATGTCATTAGGCACGCATAATCCGTCTTATAAAACAAACTCCATTTTCATCTATAAAATAGTCAGGCCTTATTCTTCAATTAACCTGCATTTACTAGAGTTTGACTTCATTCTTCCATGATCTCATCATTTTAAATCAGAATAATCCCCGCTAAGCCAACAAGGCTCCATCAGATTCAAATCTCCATGCATATTCCTTCATGGACAAACCTGAAATCAATTTTCTACTCAGCATCTCGGCGCACTACATTAGCTTTTTCGGTGGTAATTAACTATGAATCATATTCTTAACAACTTAACTGATATTGCTCAAGTTCAGCTTCTTATGAGTTAACAGATACTAAAATTTTATGATTCAGAAAGATTCTACATTTTTTCGCCATATAAATAGTGTCGCCATATTTCAAAGAAACACTACATCACGCTAACTCTAAAACATGTGTGATAATTCCCGTCATGGATTAAAACTGTTCGAGGCATATATCACCACTCTTCCATCTTGCAACAATGTACATCCCAAAACCAATTTTTCGACACATCACTATACATATATACTCTACCTGGCGTTGAATCAATACCGTGCTTTTAACCACTATTTTCTAATTTGCTCAAACTTAATCGACACTTGCCATTTGATAGCCATCAAAGCAGTGTAAAATGTGTATGCCTATGTGCATAACGGTCGCACCAAGTAATATAATGATAAGTGAGTATCGCTCCCATGAATCACATTGGCATCGAGACTCTAATCTAGACTATGCTTTATTTCCGATGCTGGAAAATCTATACAAACCAAAGACACCAATCTAGGCATGCAAGAATGACAAGAAAGATTCAAAAGTCAAGGGCATATATTTCACCTAAACAATGATGTATGAACCTCCTAACCATTTCTTAATCGATGATCACCCATCATGAAGATGGTGATTTCAAATGTAATGTATATTCGGTCTCTCTAGAACATTCGCATCTTAGAAAAGTGTTATACTTGATTCCCCGCCTCAAACCATCGGCAACTATGATGCATTGAACCCTATAAATCTTTAAACCACACCTAATCTCACTTATATCTCTATCTCATGATAATTAGATGGTAAATCATCCATAGTCTAATTTAAACTCTCACTTCTCAGATTTTGAATCAAACCACAAATCATGCAAATATCACAATTTACCCACAAGCATTAAGATCCGAAATGAAATACCTAACATAAATATGAAAATAAAAACATCAATCAATATAAATTAGAGAGACTACACAAATATATTCTTAGTTACATCTAAACCCCAAGAAAAAACTACAACTAAAACATAAAGTGGAAAAGTAAACCATCAAAGAAAGAAACCGAAAAGGAAGGAGCTAAAACAAATTTGGCATCAAGCTCCTTCTTCTCCATTATTCTCTTCTTCCTCAAGTGATCTTCCTCTTCCAAGAACGAACCCTAGAGTTCATCCAAGAACAAGCCTCCTAGGGTGTTTCCACTCCAGCCAGGAGCTTGTTCTCCTCAAAAGCCCAAAACTGCTTCTCCAATCATCCTTCTCCGTTGTTTCTAGGGTTCGTTTCTAAAACTCACAATTATGGGCCCAACAGCCAAAATTGAGCTGTAATCAACCCCGAACGTCAATAATGTCGGGATGCTACGTTTCGCACAGAACGTCGCGACAAGTCACAAAGAATTCCCGTTTTGCTACAACTTCATAAGGCTATAACTTTGTCATCCGAACTCCAATTTGGGTGTTCTTGGTACCGTTGGAAAGCTCTTGAAGTGTAGAATCTAGATATGCCCAGAAAATACACTTTGGAAATCATTATAAAGACTGAATGTACAAAATTCTCCAACTGGTCACTTTTCAATTTCTTCTTCTTCCTCAAATACCAAGAGTCATATCTTGCCATTCAAGTCCAAATGGGAGGAATAAGGTCTCTTTGGAAAGCCCGAAGTCTCCTATTTATCCATATATCAATATTGTAGCAATTTGGGATCATGGTGCAGCTGAAAACATCAAACACCTGAGTCGCCGCCGTGCATGTGCCGGGTTGTCGATTGGGCTTTATCTTTGTTGCCCATATTGCCTAGCTGATGACCTAATCACAAAATTGAACATTTAGAGCATTAGACCACTATTCAATATACAAACTACTAAAAATATAAAAGATATGGAAAATGAGTAGAAGATATCACCACACCCCTAAACTTTAAATTCGTCATTCCTAAGTAAGAACTGATCAAAGAAAACAAAATTGAAATGACATGAACTAAAAACAATGAGATGAGAAGGATAAACATGATGCCAAGTAAGAATCACTATGAACATAAGTTAGCAATATTAGCATTTTCAATAAAGTTTAGATCCTTACACTTTAAACTCTAAGGAACATGGCAAAGCAAAGCATAGTGAGCAAAGCAAATCAACCCCCAAGTCCTCAATGACCTTCCTAAGGAAATCAAGGTAGGTGATAAAGAGATCTCCAATGTGGTATGAAACTCAGACTTCTAAACCTAAGCTCAACTCACCTATTCGAAGAAGCTAACTAAGAAAGGATAAGAACGCACCACACCCTTTATTCATACCAAAATACCTAAAAATTTACCTAAATACCTAAAATGAAAGAAAACTAGTGCTAAGAAGTTTTGGGATTTAGTGTTCTCGTAGCTGGGATCCATCACGACCCCCACCGCCTGGTTAAGGGCACCATGTAACACCCAGAAATATACCCTAGTAGTTTTCGGACATGTTTAGGGTATAATAAAAGTTAAATATGAATTTTCAGGAAATAAAACGAGAAACCCAGAATTTGTATAGGATAAAACAAGGGTAAATATGTAATTTGCCAAAAAGGGACATAGAAGTCATAAGATAAGAAGGCTATGGGTTAAAATAGAAATGTGCCTAACTTGATTTGCAAAAAGAGAACTTGGTTAACAAAGTGAAATAAATGAAACTTAACCCAAAAATGGGTTTTGGGAGCCAAACATGGCCTAGAGACATTTGATTACACCAAATTCGTCTCCTTGGGAGAGCAACCCAGTAGAAAGAAGAAGAAGAAGAAGCCAAGTTTAAGGTATGGATATTGTTCAATGTATGGAACTACCTTGGATAAGGATTTCTGTTTGGCATTTGATCTTTCTAGGTTTTGTTAGGATTTCATCCCAACCCTAGATTTCTTGGAAAGTAAGGTTGGTAAACCCTAAATGGTACTAAAAGAAGAGTACGGAATCCTCCATTCGAAGCTGGATCTGGCGGTTTAATCATAAAGTAATCGAAGCTCGGGGTTTAAAACAAACCCTAACTAATCTTTATGTTTTGTTTATGTATGGGTTATGAATCTATACAGAGTTGCTTGGGAGACCATGATAGGTTTTTGGTGTAAGATAAGTATTGAAAGATGATTTGAGTAGAATAGAGGTTACAAGATGAATATGGAGTGGTTTTGATGTGTGTATTGAGTATTGAGTTGGCTTCGGTAGAAATATATGGAAAAATGGGAGAAAAATCACCATTTAGTATTTTTGAGGTTTGCACTGGTACAAACAGTGTGGTACCGTACCATGTGTTCCGGGTCGACCGGGTAATCGTAATCAAAAGCCTGACGGCACTCCAATGTTCTATTTTGACTAGTGTTAGTGTTGGCCATAACTTATTGTTTTCAACCGATTGAGTGATTCAAGTGGTCGGGTAAACTAGACGTCAAGGACAAATAAATCTCCTAAAATAGGTACCTTCAAATTTAATTATTCATTCCATAAAGCCACCTAAAGTTTGAAGCATGTTTCAAGAAATTTCTGCTCAAGAGGAACATAGAGTCCCTAAGTATTTGGGACATATTCGAGTTTCTAAGGCCCGATTTGAGTAATTCCAACTGAGAAGAATCCTAGCACCTTTGATCAAAGGAGTACAAATAACCTGTCAAATATGGAGTTAAGACCTCGAAAATATATTACACTGCTCTTAATGTAATCTGGGTAAACTGACTAGTTTGGCATGAAGATGTCATAACTTGAATTTGGATCATCCGAATGGAATGATTCCAAGTTCTGAGTAAAGTAGATTCATAGAGGAACAAGAATACATGAATGATGTGTGAATACATAGGTGTCATACTATACAAGTATATGAAATGCCATATGTAACAGGCAAGAAACAGGAAAAATATACAAAATGCAATATGTATAGATGTGTTCATGAAACATGAATATGATATGAAACATGAAAACGAACTGAAACATGAACATGAACATGAAAGGCAATATGTCATGAACACATAATGTGGCTAAGAATGCCCTAATTATTCTTGTATGATAAAAATGATTATATATGATTATTATCACATATAACCGTAAAGATAACAATGATATGAAATACAGAATGAACAAGTGATAGCCAATTAAGAAGGCTATGAATAGATAAAGACATGATAGAAACATTGAATAGATAAAGACCTGATAGAAGTACAAGTACATGTATAAGTACCTCCGTATAGGTATAAGCTCTGTAACTCTTACAGGAGATCGAAACAAGGATAAGTTTGCTATAAGCACAAATATGTATATAAGTTGTTATATCTTAAATATGAAAAATGCAGAGATTCAAATAAATGATTGTACATATCGCATATGATTACCGGATGACCATAATTATTTGGGAATATGAGATATGTATTGAACATAAAATACACATGGATTGCCTGCTTAGAACCTGGTAGAGGGATAGATAAGCATGCCTATAGGGACAAATAGCCATACCATACTATAGATTATCGAGGCCTCGCTTGGGTCGATGACATAGATCCCGTTTTGGATCATTACATGGCACGTGTCACCGGCTCTCATACAATGATGATACCTTCGTATATACGCCTGCTTCAGTCACATATTACATGGCGAGGTCACCGGCTCGTGACAAAGGATGATACCTTCGGGTATATACAGATAAAGACCACTGTCTCGTACAGTGATAGTACCTTTGAGTACATACGCTATTTCCGTATCCGCTCTTCTAAGGTATTTATGCATACGAAACGTGAAAAAGAAAATGACAAGTATATGCAAATGAAATGTAAAGAATATATGATATTAATATGAGAAGTATGTTGCTATGCGATGATAGTATACAAAATTCGTATCATAGTAAAGTACAAGATGATATGAAAAGTATATGAGATATGATAAGGCATGAAAGATGAACACATGAAAAGTACATAAAGTATATTAAAGAGAAAGGTATATGAAAAGTATAGGAGGCGAAAGCACATGAGTATATGTGAAAACCTATGACAAGATGTTGGCGATATGATAGTAAAGTATAAGCTCAGACTCCTAGTGGAGATATGAAAGATGTGATAGAAATTCACATAATCTGAAAAGTAATGATATGATATGAAAAGAAATAAGTTATAGAATGAATATGGAATATGCAAAGTATAGAAACAGGAATACAGTAAAAGTATAGATAGGAGATATGCCAAAGACATAGAACATGTAACGGAAAAGATTGACATGCAATAGTAATAAAAGTTATATGAATATGTATAGATATATGAAATGCATATGTATAAGCTAGATCTGGCCACCATCGGGTGGTCATTCATGCTTATGCTCCCACTAAGCGTGTTTAGCATGTGTGTTCAATCCGTAGGTGATCAAGAGGAAACCGCAGGGCAAGACGATCTACACAAGAGCCAAGGTCAACACATCACTAGGGTCCACCGAAGATATTTGTATAATGTATATGTCTTTTGTTTCTTTTGGAAACAATGTAAATGTTGAATACTCTAAATATGGAACTCAGATATTTTTGTAATCCGTTGCTACAGAATATAATACAAGTTAATTGTTTAACATTATATGAATGAACTTAAAGCGTATATGTTATAGTAAATAAAAGTTAATAGAATCAAAGCATCTCGTATTGTCTGGACCCAATCTGCTAGACTAGAAACCCGGTGCTACTAGTAGGCTGAGGCCCCAATCATGCGCCACACATTAGGTATTAAATTCCCCTTTCAACTTCACTCGAACACTCAACTAAACTCAAAGGCCTTAAGTTGTGGGAAGGATCCATCTTCTATCCCATGTATCAAGTAGTAAAGTCAATGACTCTACCAATCGCTTAGGCACAGTTTTGAAAGGCCCTCAAACTCAGGCCCGGATTTCGATCGATGATCCCTCGCTTTATTCTTATTCACAATTTATTTTTGACATTTTTCTTTCTTTTCTTTTTATCTTCTTTTTCACTTTTCTTTTGTTTTGTATTTTTTTATCGGGGTCTTCGATGGCAACTCTCTTTTTATTAGGTGTTCCACTTAGGTGGCTAGAATCCCCAAGGTTAGTTGAATTCAAGACAAAGGGTCCAGGACCAAGGTATATAAGAGAGGCCAAAAGTGTGTGTGTGATATTCCTTTGAGAAATAGCTTCTTAGGTTAAGGAGGGTGACTAAGCTAACACCTATACCAAGTGCCACACAATTCCAAATCATTTAAAAACCTATATCCAATCCACTTTGCACTTGCCATTTTTCAAATGTTTGTGTTCAAATGACCTTCTATAAGCCAACAAGGCATCAAATCAATTCATATGAGACATGAAACAAACAAAAGAAAGAAAGAAAAACCTACAAACAACCTAAACAAATAAAGTAAATAACTAAAATAGGTATGAGGATACAAAAGTCGATTTTGAAAAAATTGAATTCTATCCCCTAAACTTGAATTAAACATTGTCCTCAATGTGAAATAAAAGCAAGAATGGATAATGAGTACCCCCGAGGTTGATCAAGTCTCCGTGGTTGCTCCAAATGAATATGGCTTGCTTGAGGCAAAGATGTTATGAGGAGCTGAACTTTTAGTTCCAAATGAGAGGAGAGGTTGAAAAATAGGAAGCATATATGGAATGAAATGAGGGAGGATGTTGAAACTGATTTCCTTGTTCAATTTTTGTTCTTTGAACCTCCAAGATACTATAAAATTCCACTTTTCAAGATTCTCCACCTCCATAGCCAACCTTGAACTCCAAAAACCTGAAAAACAACACTAAGAAACATAAGATCAAGTAAGAACATTTATTGAAAACAACTAAAGTAACTAAAAAGAAATGGAAAAGGAAACTTAACTCTGTTACTCTCCCAATACAGCCCGCTTTTCAGTCCAAATACTTAATTCTACCAACTACTGATATGTTGGTACCTGCCTCCATCCTTTTCTAAGAGGCGATAATTGTGCTCAATCAGCAACTTGAGCACATAATCTTCCAAGATCATTATTTTTTTTATATTTTCTAATTTATTTCATTTTTTTCTTTACAATGATTCCTCTCTATTCATTGTTCAAGTGAATGATGTACTCATCCACCTCAAAAGTTTGGGTTTTATTCTAATTTTTCACTTCCTCATGCATTGGAACCCAAAGAGTCATCTCTGGAATAGTCTTCACAACTTCATCATTTGTCTTTTCATGTGATTTTGGAGAAGTTGGCTCATCTTCCTTCACAAATAAGGTTTCCAAAATATGTGCATCATTCTCCACTATTTGAAACTTCTCAAGTTCTTCATTATCCCTTGAGGGGATTTCTTCATTGTATCTCAAGTTTTCTTCTTCTATATTCACCCCAAGAGTAGATGGCGAACTCTTATGTTGTCCTTCAAAGGACATTGTAGCCATATTATCTTATTCTTTCATATATTTTGCCACTAGTTCTTCTATACTCGTACTCTCCTCTTCTTTTGGTTGTTCTTTCTCGAATCCAAGTTGAGTATAAGAAGTGGCCTTTGGAGCCATCTCTTCTTTCAAGCTCATGAATGGAGCAGGCTGAATTTGATCATTAGCCCTTATCAATTCCATGAATTGAATTTGAGATGTTGTGCATTCAACATGAACTCTTTTCAATTCAGCCATTGTTGCCTCTAACTTTGTCATTCTCTCTCCCGTGGAGGCCGACGATCTCATTTGGATCAGAGTTCAGGCTACCCAACTTGAGAGTGGTCCATTTCAGCCATTGATCTTGGAAACTCGTGTTGTGTCATGGTAGATTCACTTCAGCTCTTCTTAATTCATCCATGGCTTCTTCTAGGCTTGATCTTTGGACTTGTGGAGTGTGCTGAATGGTATAGCTTGTATTCCATGAGGTGTTTGGGTGGTGGCTCCATCCAAAATTATGATTGCTCAAGTATGGGGTACCTTCATATTAAGCAAAATCCATCGATGCATATGTTTGCCACACTTGACTCCACACTTGAGTTGTCACTCTTCTTTGATGCTCATTAGCCAATTGCCGCATTCTTAGTTGTTGCTCAAGGTGAGCCAATGCATTTGTCAACTCGATGATAGGATCCTATCAGGATTGAAATGCTATAAAAACAAAAATAAAATTCAAAAGTAAAATGGACAAAAAGGAAAATAAAACAAGACTAACTATATCCAAAGTAGAGTAAAGCTATTTCAAATCAATATCAATAAAAGCACCAATTCCCCGGCAATGGCGCCAAAAACTTGATAGGCCGAAAGCGTCCAATGTAAAATGTGTACGCTTATGTACGCAAGTGAACACGTCGCCTCAAGTAATATAATGATAAGTGAGTATCGTTCCCATAGAGAATTGGGTTACTAAGTATCGACTCTAATCTAGCCTGTGCTTTATTTGGATGTTGAAAAATCTATAGAAAAACTCAAAGACACTAATCTAGGCATGCAAGAATGACTATATAAAGACTAAAAAGCCTTAGGGCATAGATTTCACCTAAACAATGATATGAACCTCTAACCCAATTAATCGATGATCAATTTCATCATGAAGATGTAGGATTTACTAATGTATATTTGAATCTCTCTCGAAAGATCCGCACACTACCTTTAGAAAAGGTTATACTTCAGATTCGCCAAACTATCATAACTAAGGATGCATTGAACCCTATAAATCTTAATACCACATAATCTCACTTATATCTCTATTTCTTTGATAATTAGATGGTAAATCATCCATGGTCTAATTTAGTCCTCACTTCTCGTGATTTTGCAGAACCAAACCATAACTATGAAAATATTGGCCAAATACCCTCAAGCATTAAGATCCAAATGAAATACTCAACAAAAATTAATATAAATTAGGAGAGATTCATACAAACATATCTTTAGCTACATCTAAACCCCAAGAAAACTAACTAAAACATAAAGGGAAAAGTAAATACAACCATCAAACGAAAAGAAAACCGGAAAAGGAAATAGCGAAGACAAATTTGGCATTGAAGCTCCCTTCATCTCCTCCATTATCTTCTTCTTCCTCAAGTGATCTTCCTCTTCCAAGAACGAACCCTAGAAATCTCTCTAAGAACAAGCCCTAGGGTGTTTCCACCCAAAGGGAGCTTGTTCTCCTCAAAACTTCCAAAATCGCCTCTCTCTCTAACCATCCTCCATTGTTTCTCGGTTCGAGCTTTAAACCCACAATTAGCGGGCTCAAATGGGCAAAAATCGAGCCGTAATCAACCCTCAACGTCGCGACGTTGGGATGCTACGCTGCTTCAGCCTCTCGCAACGTCACGACATCGTTCCTCAACGCCGCGACGTTGTCGCAGTCCCTCTCTGTTTTACTCCAACTTCATAAGGCTATAACTTTGTCATCCGAACTCCGATTTGGGTGTTCTTGGTACCGTTGGAAAGCTCTTGAAGTGTAGAATCTAGATATGCCTAGAAAAGTCACTTTGGAAATCATTATAAAGACTGAATGTACAAAATTCTCCAACTGGTCACTTTTCAGCTCTCTTATCTTCTTCTTTCAACTACCAAGAGTCATATCTGTGTCATTTGAAGTCCAAATGGAGTGAATAAGGTCTCTTTGGAAATCCCAAGAAGTATCCTATTTATCCATATCAATATTTTAGCAATGGAGGATCATTGTGCAGCTGAAAACATCAAAACACGGTAGCTACTGCTGCATGTGTTGTTTGCTAATTTTTAGGCTTTATCTCTTTGTTTTTGCTCCATATTAGCTCATGGATGACCTAATCACAAAATTGAACATTTGTATAGGATCACTATTCACATAATAAAACTACTAAAATATAAGTAAAACATAGGATACAAACATATAAAGTATACCATCATCATCCCACTAACTTTAACCCTTTCCTCGAGTAACTCTGTGTTTCAAGACATGATAGAAAATCCCTTATTAAACCATCGAGCACACCAGTCCAAGAAACTTCTCATCTCTGTTACATTTTGAGGCGGTTTCCAATTCACAATTGCTTCAATTTTTGCAAGGTCAACTCTAATACCCTCTACGAACACAATATGGCATAGGAATGATACTTCCTTAAGCCAAAAATCACATTTACTTAACTTAGCAAAAAACTTTTTCTCTCCTAGGATCTATAACACCGTCCTCAAATGCTGTTCATGTTCTTGTGCATCCTTAGAATACACCAAGATATCATTTATGAATACCACTACAAACTGATCCAAATAAGGGTGGAATACCCTATTCATCCAGTCCATGAATGCAGCCGGTGCATTAGTCAACCCAAATGGCATTACCAAAAGCTCATAACAACTATATCATCTTCTAAAGGCTGTTTTTATTGATTAACATCTTCACTCTCAAAGTTGATAATATCCTAATCGCAAATCTATCTTATAAAAGACACTTTCCCCTTTCAATTGGTCGAACAAATCTTCTATTCTCGGGAACGGATACTTATTCTTTACTGTTACCTTATTTATTTACCGATAATCCATGCACATCTGAAGAGTGCCATCTTTCTTTTTAACAAACAAAACCGGCGCACCCTAGGGTGAAACACTAGGTCGAACAAATCCCTTGTCCAACAACTCCTGTAGTTGAATCTTCAACTCTTTTAATTTAGTTGGGGCCATACGGGTAGTGGTGCCCTAGAATAGGGAGTCGTCCTCAGACAACTTCACAGATGTATCTACCCTCTTTCGGGTGGCAAACCTGGTAATTCCTCAGGAAACACATCAGGGAATTCTTTTATTACCATAATATTTTCTAGATTTACATGTCCTCTCTTGAAGTCAAGTACCAAAGACAAAAAGGCTTCACAACCCTTTATGAGAAAACGTTGGGCTTGTATAACAGAGATTACATTTGACACTGAGTCATGTACAGTTACTTCTGACAAGTCAGAACATTTAAGCAATACCTTTTTCTTATCAAAATCAATTATAACCTGATGTTTGGATAACCAATCCATGCCCAAAATCAAATCAAACTGGCGAAAGAAAAGCAATTAGACTCAATCGAAATTCCTTATCATGGTCCAATAGGGGAAAGTTCTTATACACTCGCCGACTCTTAACACTATGCCCCAGAGGACTGGTAATAAGCATGTCATATGCTAAAGGTTCTACTGATGGCAATTTATCACTCAATTGTTCAATGCATATATAAGAATGTGTAGAACCTGGGTCTACCAAAGCATGCATTTCATTGTCATAAAGAGTGAAATTACCCGCAATAACCCTTGATGCATCCTGATCTTCACGGGCTCTCATAGCATAAGCTCGGGCCGGGGTTGTAGTAGTAGGGCGATTTACTGTCTCTGAAGCAATACCTCTTCCTTGCTGCCCTAAACTCCCTCCCCCTCTACCTCTATCACGAGTCGATGGAGGTACATTTGATCCTCCTCTACTACTTCCTTGAGGATTTCTAGAAATCCCCACTCCTCGACACTTGTTATCATATGGTCTGCCTTTTGACATTTAAAACAACCCTAAGAGCTGCCCGCAAATACCAAGATGGTATTTGTGGCAGTGTGGGCATTCAAGTCTTTCGTCTTGTTTGGTTGAAATGACTCTACCGGAACCCTATGTCATAGTAGGACCTTATCTTCTACCTCTTGTAGCAGAACCTTGTATCGAGTCCACTTGAGACTCTCTAGCTCTTTTACTGGAGGAGGAGCTACCTCTTAAGAACTTTCTTTCCGACTTCTTTCCCGACTCTTCTTTTGATTTCTATTTTCATTTGCTGCTTGCACTAGTCGATAAAAGATTACCTCTCGCAACGATGTCACCGCCAACCGGTGAGGTACCTCTTTATGGATTCCTTTAGACCATCCTCCAACTGTTTACATTGAAAAGTTTCCATAAGGAATAATTCTGGTGCATACTTACTAAGGCGGCTAAACTCCTTTTCATACTCCGCCACTGTCCGATTCCCTTGTCTTATATTCAGGAATTGCCCCCACTTGGTCTCCTTATAGTCATCGGTGATGTACTTTGTCTGAAATTCTCTAACAAAGAAGTCCCATGAAATTGGGTCGAGAAGCAATGGATTTCTTAGAACTACCTTCCACCAATCATAAGTTGCACCTTGCAACAGCGAGACCACACACTTGGCCATTTGTTCAAGTGGACATTTTACTTCGTCCAAAGCTCTTTGTAATTTCTCAAGCCAAAACTCGGCTTTATCATACTCTTCTAAACTTGTACCATGGAATTATTCTACTCCATGCTTTCTTACATAATCAATCGGAGCTCGAGGGGTCGTGGAGCTCCATCTAAGACCTCGCTATATCTGAGAAATTCTTAATACGCTTCACAAGTAATGGGTCGCTTCTAACAGTTCGACGGACTGTAGACCGATGGATCGAGATCCATAGGATTGACGCTTTCAGCTATTTCCTTTACAACTTCTTGAGATCGATCCATTCTAGACAAGATACAAAACAAGGACATCTGCATTAGGCCAACACAATACTATGTAGGTGCATTTTTAACCTAATACGTTTTCCAGAAACGCTTAAACCTAGGCTCTAATACCATTAAAATTGTCACGCCCCTACCCTCGCCTGGGCAAAGAGAGGGGGCACGGCACGGGACTGGGACTCCTTTACCCGACTTTCTGACATTGGTGGGCCCATTTCAATAAACAAATCCATATATTAGAATATAACTGGTAAAACTACCCTCGTAGTGGTGTTTAAAATGTCATGTACATATACATGCCTAAGTCCCATTTACTTGTACTTATACAAATTTCACTATTACAAAAATATTACATTTATATTACAAAATAGAGACAAAAACCTACATCAAGTGGACTCCTACTGTTGTGTTGGCCCTGGCTGATACGGAATGCCATAGATGTCCTCTTTAGTACTTACACGGATAAACACCCGTGTTAAGCTTATAGCTTAGTGGGAAACAGATAATAGTTATGACCACTAGGAGTGGTCCACAATTATAAGATACATATAACATAACTCTTATAACGGAATTTCATATCTCCCGTAAGAGTTCGTAATGTAGATCTTGTACGTAAGGTACCGTAGGTACATTAAGGTAACACAACCGATTTCTTATACTTTCTATTGTTCATTATTCAAATTTTATCATATAAATAATAATATGTCATATTATTTAGATAGACAACATATAAGTATTTGTCAGATAGACCAATAACAATGAATGATAGGGACACAACACAATAGGAAATTCGAAGGTACTCCAGACAAGATTAAACAGACGTGCATGCCCATCGCAATGTAAGTGTCATAAAGACTAGCAAGAGTGAAGACCGAATGTAGGACGCGGTTCCGCCCACGAACCGGCAAGTCGTAGCACTAGCAGTAGAGTGCCGGCACATCGAGATGCCTCGCCCACGTCAAAAGTGTCGTGAGCACTAGCAAGAGTGCCTGTAAGCACTAATCGTAGACGTCAGCTCATTCACTATTCTGGGCCTTAAGGTGCATATGATTATATGTTTTTCAGGACTTGTTATATCATTCTTAATCCCATTAGCAAATGAGGGCAAGAAACCATGTTTGCCCAACAATTCACTTCGCCGAGGCGGCGAGGTACATAGCATTTTTCATATAATTTTTATACTTGTACGAACCCTTTCATTCACTTATTAGGATCCTCATTAATCAAATGGATGATTGTTAGAATTAACGGAAAAAAAAGAAGAACTTAAAACAGACTTCATAAGTACCCTAGGATAAGCAATACTCCTAAAGTAGAGGTTCTACTCAGGTGAAGCATTGCTACACCTAGGCGGACTAGGAAAATTCAGAAAACTGTCGCTGCCCGCTCTAGGCGCAGCGACCTCCACTTAGCTCCGAAATCTAGATGCCTAGAGGCAGTACCCCACGCCAGCGTAGGGGTGTCGAGCAGAAGTAGAAATGGACTAGTTTTTGCCATTTTCATCGGAAATTTCCTTCCAAACCAAAACCAACTCAACCAAAACTCAAAATAAACCATAAAACTCTTCTTATACCAACCAACAACACTTCTAATAGGAATTTTCCTACACAACTTAGATAAAGAGAGATTTCCATACATAATCCATACACATAGTTTCCAAACCTCACATACGAAATTTCCAAACAATTCCATACCAAAGTTCCAAACAAAAGTTCCAAGCCTAGATTTTCTTCTTCTTCTCTTCTTCCTTTTCCCTTCTTTTTCTCTTCTTCTCTTATCTCTTTCTCCACCATAAACCCTAGCCAAAATGAGAGAACAACCTCCATTTTTCTCTAAGACCATGTTTGGTATCCAAATTTGAGTCAAATGCCCATTTTTGCTATTTGGTCATTCATTTTCATTTTATTTGCAAACCAACTTATTAAATTTCTAACTTAGCATGTAATCTTCTTGTGTTATGACCTTTGGGTCCTTAATGTCAAATTACCAATTTATCCTTGACTTATGTATTAATCCCGACTTTATCCTTTTTCACTTTTAGCACTTAAATTCCGGAAAAATGCAAATTTTACTTATATTATACCCTAAACATGTAATAAACTACTAGGGTATAATTTGGGGTGTTACAGCCCCCACATTAATAAAGCGCTGCAACAAGACGACGAAACATCGGAATAAGACGACGAAAACATGAACAACAAGATAAAACCTAAATAGTCGTGGAAAAACCATTTTATTAAGTAAGAAAATGAAAGAAAGAGATGCAGATGGTTAATTTTAGGCCATGAATGGTAAACAAAAATCATCCCTCCTTGCTTGAGAAAAAGGGACATGGTTTCACTCCCAAAGTAAACTCTTCCTAAAAATTATACTATTACCAGTTCAATTTAAAATCATCCTAATAGCAAATTAAAAGCATGGTGAGCACTTTTTATTTATTGAATTATTTTTTTATCCTCGGGTTAGGTAACTATGAGAAATAATATAAAATAGCAATTTTATTTTCTAATATTATTTTATCTTTTTTACAAACTAACAAAGTTAGGGGTTTTCTATAAATATTTATAGATTCTAAGTCATTACTCAAAATTTTGAATTTTACATTTTATTTTGAAAGCTTTTGAAAAAATAAATAATTAACGAAAGAACATTGTTGTAAATATAAAAATATGGACATTACTAAATAGATTCATGAATGTTGAAGAAACTCTTCACTTCGAAGGTTCATGTTTCATCCAATGAACCTTCCTTGAAGATTCATCCGTACCTTGGAAGATTCGTGTATCATTCACTTAATGTATCTTAAAATTTCGTGATTCATCTGATGTATCGGGAAGATTCGTGAACCTGTACATAATGGTCATTATGGTTGCTTTATGAAGGACATTTTAGCTTTCCTAGATAATGGTCATTATGGTTGCTTTATGGTGACCATTTTGAAGGACTTTTCAGCTTTCCTAGATACATGTATCAGAAGCCTATAAAAGGACCTCACTTACACCTTGCAAAAGTATCCCGAAGGAATACAATTCTCTCATTCATATTTCTTTCTTTCTTTCTCCAATATCTCCGACCCTTATAACATATTTTACAACACGTTATTAGCATGAGTGCTCTATCACCCGGTGAACGAAGCCGATATTGATGATTAACGGTATGTATGCTTGATTAGTGCTCAAAAAGTGCTATTTTGAACCCTGTTTATTTAAGGTTTTGAGCACTTTTTGTGTAATTAATCAGCCGCACTAACCCACTTGCACATTAAGGTCCTCCCGCTATTCTACTGATCGCATTTTGTGTTAATTTTGTAGTTTTTGCGTTACACTGTGCAAAGATCACGAAAGTCGGTCCGCTAATTTAAGAATCTCGAGTCGAAGCTCAACATTGCAGATCAGAATCAAAATGAAAGAAGGAGCAGAAACAGAGAAAGAAGAGAAGTGTGAGAATTCCTACACCACAATGTGAAAATTTTGCACCATGATGCGAAAATTTCGTGACCGGTGCGAATCTGGCTTCCTCGCACCTGCTCATCCCGCAAAGACTATTCACTCCCTCCAGCCACTATTCACCTCCTCCTCAGCCATCGCGTGGATCTTACATTTTTTCGGGTTTTCTTCCCATTTTGCCCTCCTCCTTGTTTAATGTCTTCTTTATGGTATTTTGGTATTCTATCCCATTTAGCCCATATAAGCTCAAACTCAGAGGAGAATGAATAGATCGATTGCCGACTTTTAGTGGGAAATACGTGAGCAACAGTAAGTTTTTCCCACAGTTTCCCTTTTCTTTCATTTTCTTCCTTTTCTTGCATTTTCCCACTCCCAAACACCCCTGAGGATAACCGCGATGGTTGATTAAACCCCCTCCATCTTGGAAGCAGAGGGCTACTGGGCTTTAGAATTGAGGTAAACTGACGGTTCTCACGTTTTTAATGCTAGCATTTATGTTCATTTATGCTTCTATTTCTCACTCTAGGTTAAACCGCTTAAATATACCTTGATTAACCTGTATTTGGCAAGCTTTTGGGTTCGGGGTGGATGCTTAGTCATTAGATCCATTGACATCCTAAGTTAGTTGCCCTCATTAGTTACCGAAGGGCAGGCTTGTGAGGTGTTCGCATGTCTAGGAGCATTTATGCTCATTAAATGCCATTTTTCAAAAGGAAAAATTATAAGGGTTCAGTTTTTATGGCCAAATGAAGATCCGATTCGGGAAATGACTATTTGTCATCCTCTTTAACGCGAGGAAAAGGACCTGAGGACCTCTCATTTACCTTGAGAACTCAACCCCAAGAATTCGACAAGCCAAGAGTTCTTTTTCATATTTTTTAGTTCGTTTATTTTAGTTCACAAAACATTTCAACCCCACCTGCTTTTTACAAAACCTTAAAATCCAAATTAAAATTCACCATTTTGAGCCAACTGCAAATCATTTACAGGAAGAAAACCCATCCTTGTGTTCGACCCTAGAGCCACTATACTGCAATAGCTTTGCTACGGTAGTAAGAGGAATTTAGGTTTATAAATATTGTTGATTCCGGGTACACCTACTGTGGCACGAATCAAATGGCACCGTTGCCAGGGATGGTGCCTTAGTGCAAGTGATGAATTGTTGAACTTGT